>LR778284.1:4426029-4486950 GCA_902810595.1 Coregonus sp. 'balchen'
TTTGTCAGCCTCCTCTGTAACTAGAGTCTTTGTCAGCCCTCTCTATCCTAGAGTCCTTTGTCATCCCTCTCCTATACTAGAGTCTTTGTCACCCTCTCTAGACTAGAGTCCTGTACCCTCTCTAAGACTAGAGTCTTTGTCAGCCCTCTCTAGACCTAGAGTCTTTTCAGCCCTCTCTATACTAAGTCTTTGTCAGCCCTCTCTATACTAGAGTCTTTGTCAGCCCTCTCTAGACTAGAGTCTTTGTCACCTCTCTAGACTAGAGTCTGTAGCCCTCTCTATACTGAGTCTTTGTCAGCCCGCTCTAGCTATAGTCTTTGTCGCCCCTCTCTAGACTAGAGTCTTTGTCGCCCTCCTCTATACTAGAGGCTATGTTCAGCACCCTCTCTATAACTAGAGTCTTTGGTCATCCTCTCATACTAGAGTCTTTGGTCAAGCCCTCTCTATACTAAGTCTTTTGTCACCCTCTCAAAAACCACAGGGGACACGACGCTCCAGCAAATGGTGGACATGGTGTTATGGGAGGGTGAGAGACGGGGGACTCCACTAACAACGCCTCAGAAACAAAGTGACATGGTGTTATGGAGGGTGAGAGACTTGGGGACTCCACTAACGCTCAGACAAAGTGGACATGGTTTTATGAGGGTGAAAGACCGGGCACTCCACTACTCTCATGACAAAGTGGGACATGGGTTATGGAGGGTGAGAGACGGGACTTTCCACTACGCTCAGACCAATGTGACATGGTGTATGGAGGGTGGAGACTGGACTCCATTGGTTTTTGCATGGACTCAAGCACACACTAGCCATGAATGACACACCAGGATGGTGTCCCAAATCGCACCCTGTTTCCTATGGGCTCTGGTCTAAATAGTGTACTATAAAGGGAAATAGGGGTGCCATTTGTTCGCAGACCAGTGAACGCTACTGTGTGGTGGGGGGGAACAAACGAGAAGTGTTGGTCACAGTTTGCCATAGACTGATTTCCTCACGAACCCCAGAACAAAATACAAAGACATGATTTTGGGATTTCCACAAAATGTATCCATAGAATAGACCATTAGTAGAGAAAGGATTGTTTGACATACATTTGACTTTTTGTATCTAAATGCAATAATTGATAAAATTGAATCAAAGTTGGCATATTATGACATTTTGGCCTTACCATGACTCATTGAAAACTCCATATTGTTTCAGACAGAAGCAACAGCTTGTTGATCACAGTCAGTGATCTGGTTACTGGTACTTCCTGTATATAGCTCCACATTGATTGGTACGGGTACTTCCTGTATATAGCTCCACATTGATCTGGTACTGTTACTCCTCCTGTATATAGCTCCACAATTGATCTGGTACTGGTACTTCCCCTGTATATTATGCTCCACATTGATCTGGTACTGGGTACTTCCTTGTATATTACTCCCACATTGATCTGGTCCTAGGTATTCCTGTATATAACTCCATTGTTTTGTTTATTTTATTTATTCCTCTTGTGTTAACCAATTACTTTTTTTCTTTTTTAACGCTGCATTGTTTTTCGGAAGTGCTTGTAAGCAACATTCAATTTCACCGCAAGACTAACATCCGTTTTGTATTCGGGGCGCATGTGAAAACACAATTTGATTTGATTGGATTCAAAGTTTGAAATCAGGCATGGCCCCTGTTTCCATCCACCACATTCTTCTTTTTCCCACAGTTCTAACACATGCTTGCAACAGCTGTGCTTTGTGTTAACGGCTGTGAGAAACCAGAGAGAAGGAAGGGGAGGAGGCCGTACAAGGACATAGATACAGATATGGCACGCTGTCCACGGTGTATTAAAAACCAGTACTTGGGGCTGTAGATTCAGGGTGCTGAGATCTTACCATTTGACTCCCAGTTCCCTTGGCCCCCTAACCTTAATGTTGAATGATATGACGGGTGAGTTGAGCTATCACTAGCTGTCACAGGTGACCCTTACTGTCATTTCAAACCAAACTGGGAGTTTCATTCAGAAGGCCTTGAAGCACAGTGATGGATATCCCACAAATCTGCCAAAACAGAACTAAACATCTGGTGGCAGATACAGTCTGCAAGTTTCAAAGAATGTTTTTGAGTAACGTTTACCCCCCCCATTTTTCTTAGATATATATAATCATTATTTAATCATATTATTTTTGTCGTAAAACTATTTTGTTGACTGTTAGTGGTGGGGATTCAGTCAGTCCATATCCTCCTGTGTTTTTTACTAGAAGCCGGCAACAATGCATCTCTGCCAAACTATGGGGGATACTTCCCGAAACCCAAACTGGAGCTTGTTTCCCTTTATAGTGCACCACGTTGACCAGGGCCCACAGGGCTATTTTGAGACGGCAACCGTTAGAGGGGAGACAGTTTGGTTTTCAATCAGCTGTCTCCATCAATCTTCTCCAGCATGGATGTGATGAGAGAGCTGTACAGCCCTTATGAAGAATAACAAACATGAACCAATATTTATACTACAAAGAATGTTCTGAACTATAATTTTAGGGAATAGTTTAATTAGTTTGTTAGTTTAAGCTCTTCCAGGGGCAAATGAGAAGTAAATATAGGTGTACCTTTATCAGTGAGAGTCTATCTGTTCTCTGTGCTGCTTCTTTTTCCTTTATCAGTGAATTCTATCTGTTCTCTTCTGGCCTTCTTGTTTTCCTTTCTTATCAGTAGATTCTATCTGTTCTCCTTCTGGCTTCTTTTTCCTTTATCAGTAGATTATATCTGTTCTCTTCTGGCTTTTTTCCGTTAATCAGTAATTCTATCTGTTCTCTTCTGGCCTCTTTTCTTTATCAGTAGATCTATCTGTTCTCTTCTGCTTCTTTTTCCCTTATCAGTAGATTCTTATCGTTCTCTTCTGGCCTTCTTTTCCTTTATCCAGTAGATTCATAATCTGTTCTCTCGATTCTGGCTTCTTTCCTTATCAGTAGATTCTATCTGTTCTCTTTCTGGCATTCTTTTCCTTTATCAGTAATTCTATCTGGTTCCTTCTTCTGGCTTCTGTATTCCTTTATCATTAGATTCTATCTGTTCTCTTCTGGCTTTCATTTTCCTTTATCAGTGAATCTATCTGTTTCTCCGTTCTTGGCTCTTTCCTTATCAGTAGATTCTATCTGTTCTCTTCTGGCCTTCTTTTCCATTTTAATCAGTAGATTCTATCTGTTCTCCCCCTTTGGCTTCTTTTCCTTTTCATATCATAGATTCTTATCCTGTTTCTCTTCTGGCGTCTTTTCCTTTATCGTAAGATTCATATCTGTTCTCTTTCTTGCTTCCTTTTCCCTTTATCATTAGATTCTATCTGTTCTCTTCTGGCCTTTCTTTTCCTTTATCGTAGATTCTATCTGTTCTCTCTGGCTTCCTTTTTTCCTATAGTCAGTAGATTCTAAATCTGTTCTCTTCTGGCTTCTTTTCCTTTATCATAGATTCTAATCTGTTCTCTTCTGGCTTTCTTTTCCCTTTATCGTAGATTCTATCTGTTCATCTTCTGGCTTCTTTTCCTTTATCAGGAGATTCTATCTGTTTCTCTTCTGGCTTCTTTTCCTTATCATAGATTCTATCTGTTTCTCTCTGGCTTCTTTTCCTTTATCAGTAGATTCTATCTGTTTCTCTCTTCTGGCTTCTTTTCCTTTTATCATAGATTTCTATCTGTTTCTCCTTCTGGCTTCTTTTCCGTATCAGTAGATTCGATCTGTTCTCTATCTGGCTTCTTTTCCTTTATCAGTAGATTCTATCTGTTCTCTTCTGGCTTCTTTTCCTTTTAATCAGAGAGGGGATTCGATCTGTTCTCTTCTGGCTTTTTTTCCTTAATCAGTAGATTCTATCTGTTCTCTTCTGGCCTTCTTTCTTTTCCTTTATCAGTAGAGTCTATCCTGTTTTCTCTTCTGGCGTTTTTTCTTTCCTTTACCAGTAGATTTCGATCTGTTCTCCTTCTGGCTTTTCTTTTTTTCCTTTATCAGTAGATTCTATCTGTTCTCTTCCTGGCTTCTTTTCCTTTATCTTAGAATTCTATCTGTTCTTCTTCTGGCTTCTTTTCCTTTATCAGTAGATATCTTCTGTTCTCTTCTGGTTTTCTTTTCTTTATCAGTAGATTCTATCTGTTCTCTTCTGGCTTCTTTTCCCTTTATCAGTAGATTCTAATCTGTTCTCTTCTGGCTTCCCTTTTCCTGTATCAAGTAGATTCTATCTGTTCTCTCTTGCTTCTTTTCCTTTATCAGTAGATGCTATCTGTTCTCTTCTGGCTTCTTTTTCCTTTATCAGTAGATTTCTATCTGTTCCTTCTCGGCTTCTTTTTTTCCTTTATCAGTATATTCTATCTGTTCGTTCTGCTTCTTTTCCTTTATCAGTAGATTCTATCTGTTTCTCTTCTTGGCTTCTTTTCCTTTATCATAGCTTCTAATCTGTTCTCTTCTGGCTTCTTTTCCTTTTCAGTAGATTCTATCTGTTCTCTTCTGGCTTTTTTCTTTATCAGTAGATTCTATCTGTTCTCTTCTGCTTCTTTTCTTTTTCTCTTTTATCAGTAAGATTCTATCTGTTCTCTCTGGCTTCTTTTCCTTTATCAGTAGATTCCATCTGTTCTCTTTCTGGCTTTCTTTGCCTTATATCAGTAGATTTTCTATCTGTTTTCCTCTTCTGGCTTCTTTTCCTTTACGTAGATCTATCTGTTCTCTTCTGGCTTCTTTTTCCTTTATCATAGATTCTGATCTGTTTTCTCTTCTGGCTTTCTTTTTTCCTTTATCAGTAGATTCTATCTGTCCCTTCTTGGCTTCTTTTCCCTTTATCAGTAGATTCTAATCTGTTCTCTTCGGCCTCTTTTTTCCTTTATCAGTAGATTTCTATCTGTTCTCTTCTAGCTTCTTTTCCTTTATCAGTAAGATTCTATCTGTTCTCTTTCTTGCTTCTTTTCCTTTATCAGTAGATTTCTATCTGTTCTCTTCTGGCTTCTTTTCCTTTATCAGTAGAGTCCTATCTGTTTCTCCTTCTGGCTTATTTTTCCCTTTCTCAGTAGTTATATCTGTTGTCTCTTCTCTTCTGGCTTCTTTTCTTTTCTTTAATCAGTAGATTCTATCATGTGTCTCTTCTGGCTTCTTTTCCTTTCTCAGTAAATTCTATCTGTTCTCTTCTGGCTTCTTTCCTTTAAGCAGTAAGATTCTATCTGTCTCTTCTGGCTTCTTTTCCTTTATCAGTAGATTCATCCTGTTCTCCTTCTGGCTTCTTTTTCCTGGAAGATAAAAAAGAGGAGAACACAACTGCCAGAAATCACAGTTAATACACAACTGTCTGTGTCTGATAATGGCACACCCTGTTTCCCTAATAGTGCTCTACCTTTGACCAGGGCCCATAGGGAATAGGGTGCTATTTGGGTATCAACCTTAATAAAACACTAGAATAAGCCATATATGTCCATTAAAAACAAGAATCGCCTAATAAAAAATACTAAACAATTTTCTACAGGAAGCTATATCTAGATCTTGGCTAGAGAATCAAAATGGCTTGTATAGCTTGGTACTGTAGATCTCTCCAAAATGGCTGTATAGGTTTGTACTGTAGAATCTCTCCAAAATGGCTGTATAGGGGGGTGTAATTGCTTCGTGCCTGTCTGCCTGCCTGCCTGCCTGTCTGCCTGCCTCCTGTCTGTCTGTCTGTCTGTCCCTGTCTGTCCTGTCTGTCTGTCTGTCTGTCTGTCCTGTCTGTCGGTCTGTCTGTCTGTCTGTCTGTCCTGTCTGTCTGTCCTGTCTGCTCTCTCTCTATCTCTCTCTCTGGGGGGGGGGTGTATGCGTCTGCCTGCCTGCCTTGCCTGCCTGCCTGCCTGCCCTGCCTGCCTGCCTGCCTGTCTGTCTCTGCCTGCCTGCCTGTCTGTCTGTCCTGTCTGTCTTCCCTGTCCTGTCCTGTCTGTCTGTGCTGTCTGTTCTGTCTGTCTGTCTGTCTGCCTGCCTGCCTGCCTGCCTTGCCTGCCTGCCTGCCTGCCTGCCTGCCTGCCTGCCCGGCCCGGGCCCTGCCTGCCTGCCCTGTCCTGTCTGTCTGTCTGTCTGTCTGTCCTGTCCTGTCTGGCTGTCTGTCTCTGTGTGTGTTTTTTGGAGGGTGCCCTTGTGGACCTGGTCTGGTTGTGATCTTGGACTGGTATAGAAAGTACGTTGGCCCTGATGATCCATGTATGTGTGTTGTGTGTGTGTTTTTCCCCTTGACCGCGTTTCTTCTCCTCTCCACTTTATTACCCCACGTTTCCTCCCATAAAAAGGGAATCTGGACTTGTGTAATGAACAGGACTTTTGTAATAAGGAGCCCCTCCAGATCCAGATGCCTGCCATGTCATCTCCGTACAGGTGTAATTAGGACAAATCACATTCAACAGAGCAATCCCTGCACACACACACACACACACCCACAACACACACACCCACCACACCCCACACACACACACCACAACACACACACACTACACACACACCCACAACCCAAACACACACACCACACACAACACCACACACACACACACAGCACACAACCACACATCACAAACACACACACACCACACACACACACACTATCCTCGTGGGGACCAAAAATGTATTTCCATTCTAAATCCTATTTTCCCTAACCCTAACCCTTACCATAACCCTAACCCTAACCTTAACCCAAAACCCATAACCCTAACTCCTAACCCTAAACCTAAACCACTACCAAATAACCCCTTCCCTAACCCTAATCTACCCCTAAAAAAACCTAACCCCTAAGCTTAAAATAAGCCTTGTTCTTCATGGTGAAACCGTGGGAAAGGTCCCTACGAGGGACAATTTTCCTTTTTTACGATCCTTGTGGGGACTTTGGGGGAATTTAAGTTCCCACAATGACAAAGAACCCCCCCCCCCCAAACACACACACACACACACACAACACACACACCCACACACCACACACAACACACACACACACAACACTATCCTCGTGGGGACCAAAATGTATTTCCCATTCTAAATCCCTATTTTCCTCTCCCTAACCCTAACCTTACCATAACCCAAAACCTAACCTTACACCCAAACCTAACCCTAACTCCTAACCCTAAACCTAACCACTAACCCCTTACCCTAACCCTAATTCTAACCCTAAACCTAACCCCTAAGCTTAAAATAGCCTTTGTTCTCATGGGGACGTGGGAAATGTCCCTACGAGGGAGAATTTTCCTTGTTTTACTATCCTTGTGGGGACTTTGGGGGAATTTAAGTTCCCACAATGGCAAAGAAACCCCCCCCCACACACACACACACACACACACACACACACACCCTCGTGGGGACCAAAAATGTATTTCCATTCAAAATCCTTGTGTGTGCCTGTACTTGTATGTGTGTTTTATATGTACGTGGGCGTGTTTGTTCATCCATGTAGGTGTGTATGTGTGTGTGTGTGTGTGTGTGTGTGTGTGTGTGTGTGTGTGTGTGTGTGTGTGTGTGTGTGTGTGTGTGTGTGCGCGTGCACATGTGTGTGTGTGTGTGTGTGTGTGTGTGCGAGTGTGCCGCGTGCACGTGTGTGTGGTGTGTGTGTGTGTGTGTGTGTGGTTGTTGTGTGTGCGGCCTACATGAGTCATTGAGCCCTGTGATGTCCCGTCTCATACCTGGCACACCGCCAGCTGTTTCTACACCACAACATAACGCCATGACAATCAGCGGAACTGTATCAATATTAGCCAATCACAGTCAGCCGAGGTCACCTTCTTGGCTGTTGTTGAAAGTCATTGACATGAATACATGGACTGGCTTGTTTATGGACTACAGGATATAGGTAATAGTCGTTTTTTGGGGGGGGACTGAGGTTTATAGCTAATAGGTAGAGGGTTGTTGTATGGACTAGAGTCTGTGTCAGCCCTCTCTATACTAGAGTATTTGGTCAGCCCTCTCTATACTAGAGTTCTTTGTCAGCCCTCCTCTATACTAGAGTCTTTGTCAGCCCTCTCTATACTAGAGTCTGTGTCAAGCCCTCTCTATACTAGAGTCTTTTGCCAGCCCCTCTCTATACTAGAGTCTTTGTCAGCCCCCTCTCTAGACTAGAGTCTTTGTCAGCCCCTCTCTAGACTAGAGTCTTTGTCAGCCCTCTCTATACTAGAGTCTGTGTCAGCCCTCCTATACTAGAGTCTTTGTCAGCCCTCTCTATACTAGAGTCTTTGTAAGCCTCTCTATACTAGAGTCTTTGTCAGCCCTCTCTATACTAGAGTCTTTGTCAGCCCCTCTCTATACTAGAGTCTTGTCAGCCCTCTCTAGACTAGAGTCTTTGTCAGCCCTCTCTATACTAGAGTCTTGTCAGCCCCTCTCTATACTAGAGTCTTTGTCAGCCCTCTCTAGACTAGAGTCTTTGTCAGGCCCTCTCTATACTAGTTGTCTTTATCCGATCAGCCCTCTCTAGACTAGAGTCTTTGTCAGCCCTCTCTATACTAGAGTCTTTGTCAGCCCTCTCTAGACTAGAGTCTTTGTAGCCCTCTCTATACTAGGTCTTTGTCAGCCCTCTCTATACTAGAGTCTTGGTCAGCCCTCTCTATACTAGAGTCTTTGTCAGCCCTCTCTAGATAGAGTCTTTGTCAGCCCTCTCTATACTAGAGTCTTTGTTCAGCCCTCTCTATACTAGAGTCTTTGTCAGCCCTCCTCTAGACTAGAGTCTTTGTCAGCCCTCTCTATACTAGAGTCTTTGGTTTGGGGTCCAGCCCTCTCTATACTGAGTCTTTGTCAGCCCTCTCTAGACTAGAGTCTTTGTCAGCCCTCTCTAGACTAGAGTCTTTGTCAGCCCTCTCTAGACTAGAGTCTTGGTCAGCCCTCTCTAGACTAGAGTCTTTGTCAGCCCTCTCTAGACTGAGTCTTTGTCAGCCCTCTCTAGACTAGAGTCTTTGTCAGCCCTCTCATATACTAGAGTCTTTGTCAGCCCTCTCTATACTAGAGTCTTTGTCAGCCCTCACTATACTAGAGTCTTTGTCAGCCCTCTCTAGACTAGAGTCTTTGTCAGCCCTCTCTAGACTAGAGTCTTTGTCAGCCCCTCTCTAGACTAAAGTCTTTGTCAGCCCTCTCTAGACTAGAGTCTTTGTCAGCCTCTCTATACTAGAGTCTTTGTCAGCCCTCTCTATACTAGAGTCTTTTGTCAGCCCTCTCTATACTAGAGTCTTTGTCAGCCCTCTCTGTACTAGAGTCTTTGTCAGCCCTCTCTATACTAGAGTCTTTGTCAGCCCTCTCGATACTAGAGTCTTTGTCAGCCCTCTCTAGACTAGGTCTGTAGCCCCCTTTTAGACTAGAGTCTTTGTCAGCCCCCTCTTTGACTAGAGTCTTTTTCAGCCCTCTCTATACTAGAGTCCCTTTTTCAGCCCTCTCTATACTAGAGGGCTTTGTCAGCCTCTCTAGACTAGATCTTTTTCAAGCCCTCTCTAGACTAGAGTCTGTAGCCCTCTCTAGACTAGAGTCTTTGTCCCCCCTCTCAGACTAGAGTCTTTGTCCCGCCCTCTCTATACTAGAGTCTTTGTCAGCCTCTCTTATACTAGAGTCTATTTTCAGCCCTCTCTATACTAGAGTCTTTGTCAGCCCTCTTCTTTCTAGAGTCTTTGTCAGGGCCCCCTCTAGACTAGAGTCTTTTTCAGCCCTCTCTAGACTAGAGTCTTTGTCAGCCCTCTCTATACTGAATCTTTGTCAGCCCTCTCTAGACTAGAGTCTTTGTCAGCCCTCTCTAGACTAGAGTCTTTGTCACCCTCTCTAGACTAGAGTCTTGTCAGCCCTCTCTAGACTAGAGTCTTTGTCAGCCCTCTCTACTAGATACTAGAGTCTTTGTCAGCCCTCTCTAGACTAGAGTCTTTGTCAGCCCTCTCTATACTAGATCCTTGTCAGCCCTCTCTATACTAGAGTCTTTGTCAGCCCTCTCTATACTAGAGTCTTTGTCAGCCCTCTCTATACTAGAGTCTTTGTCAGCCCTCTCTATACTAGAGTCTTTGGTCAGCCCTCTCTAGACTAGAGGTCTTTGTCAGCCCTCTCTATACTAGAGTCTTTGTCAGCCCTCTCTATACTAGAGTCTTTGTCAGCCCTCTCTAGACTAGAGTCTTTGTCAGCCCTCTCTAGACTAGAGTCTTTGTCAGCCCTCTCTAGACTAGAGTCTTTGTCAGCCCTCTCTATACTAGAGTCTTTGTCAGCCCTCTCTATCTAGAGTCTTTGTCAGCCCTCTCTAGACTAGAGTCTTTGTCAGCCCTCTCTAGACTAGAGTCTTTGTTCAGCCCTCCTCTAGACTAGAGTCTTTGTCAGCCCTCTCTAGACTAGAGACTTTGTCAGCCCTCTCTAGACTAGAAGTCTTTGTCAGCCCTCTCTAGACTAGAGTCTTTGTCAGCCCTCTCTAGACTAGAGTCTTTGTCAGCCCTCTCTAGACTAGAGTCTTTGTCAGCCCTCTCTAGACTAGAGTCTTTGTCAGCCCTCTCTATACTAGAGTCTTGTCAGCCCTCTCTAGACTAGAGTCTGTGTCAGCCCTCTCTAGACTAGAGTCTTTGTCAGCCCTCTCTATACTAGAGTCTTTGTCAGCCCTCTCTATACTAGAGCCTTTGTCAGCCCTCCTCTAGACTAGAGTCTGTAGCCCTCTCTAGACTAGAGTCTTTGTCAGCCCTCTCTAGACTAGAGTCTTTGTCAGCCCTCTCTAGACTAGAGTCTGTAGCCCTCTCTAGACTAGAGTCTTTGTCAGCCCTCTCTAGACTAGAGTGTTTGTCAGCCCTCTCTAGACTAGAGTCTTTGTCACCCTCTCTATACTAGAGTCTTTGTCAGCCCTCTCTAACTAGAGTCTTTGTCAGCCCTCTCTAGACTAGAGTCTTTGTCAGCCCTCTCTACACTAGAGTCTTTGTCAGCCCTCTCTAGACTAGAGTCTTTGTCAGCCCTCTCTAGACTAGAGTCTTTGTCAGCCCTCTCTAGACTAGAGTCTTTGTCAGCCCTCTCTAGACTAGAGTCTTTGTCAGCCCTCTCTAGACTAGAGTCTGTGTCAGCCCTCTCTAGACTAGAGTCTTTGGTCAGCCCTTCTATACTAGAGTCTTTGTCAGCCCTCTCTATACTAGAGTCGTTGTCAGCCCTCTCTAGACTAGAGTCTTTGTCAGCCCTCTCTATACTAGAGTCTTTGTCAGCCCTCTCTATACTAGAGCTTTGTCAGCCCTCTCTAGACTAGAGTCTGTAGCCCTCTCTAGACTAGAGTCTTTGTCAGCCCTCTCTAGACTAGAGTCTTGTCAGCCCTCTCTAGACTAGAGTGTTTGTCAGCCCTCTCTAGACTAGAGTCTTTGTCAGCCCTCTCTATACTAGAGTATTTGTCAGCCCTCTCTATACTAGATCTTTGTCAGCCCTCTCTAGACTAGAGTCTTTGTCAGCCCTCTCTATACTAGAGTCTTTGTCAGCCCTCTCTATACTAGAGTCTTTGTCAGCCCTCTCTAGACTAGAGTCCTGTAGCCCTCTCTAGACTAGAGTCTTTGTCAGCCCTCTCTAGACTAGAGTCTTTGTCAGCCCTCTCTATACTAGAGTCTTTGTCAGCCCTCTCTATACTAGAGTCTTTGTCAGCCCTCTCTATACTAGAGTCTTTGTCAGCCCTCTCTGTACTAGAGTCTTTGTCAGCCCTCTCTATACTAGAGTCTTTGTCAGCCCTCTCTATACTAGAGTCTTTGTCAGCCCTCTCTAGACTAGAGTCTGTAGCCCTCTCTAGACTAGAGTCTTTGTCAGCCCTCTCTAGACTAGAGTCTTTGTCAGCCCTCTCTATACTAGAGTCTTTGTCAGCCCTCTCTATACTAGAGTCTATGTCAGCCCTCTCTATACTAGAGTCTTTGTCAGCCCTCTCTATACTAGAGTCTTTGTCAGCCCTCTCTAGACTAGAGTCTTTGTCAGCCCTCTCTAGACTAGAGTCTTTGTCAGCCCTCTCTATACTAGAATCTTTGTCAGCCCTCTCTAGACTAGAGTCTTTGTCAGCCCTCTCTAGACTAGAGTCTTTGTCAGCCCTCTCTAGACTAGAGTCTTTGTCAGCCCTCTCTAGACTAGAGTCTTTGTCAGCCCTCTCTATACTAGAGTCTTTGTCAGCCCTCTCTAGACTAGAGTCTTTGTCAGCCCTCTCTATACTAGAGTCTTTGTCAGCCCTCTCTATACTAGAGTCTTTGTCAGCCCTCTCTATACTAGAGTCTTTGTCAGCCCTCTCTATACTAGAGTCTTTGTCAGCCCTCTCTATACTAGAGTCTTTGTCAGCCCTCTCTAGACTAGAGTCTTTGTCAGCCCTCTCTATACTAGAGTCTTTGTCAGCCCTCTCTATACTAGAGTCTTTGTCAGCCCTCTCTAGACTAGAGTCTTTGTCAGCCCTCTCTAGACTAGAGTCTTTTGTCAGCCCTCTCTAGACTAGAGTCTTTGTCAGCCCTCTCTATACTAGAGTCTTTGTCAGCCCTCTCTATACTAGAGTCTTTGTCAGCCCTCTCTAGACTAGAGTCTTTGTCAGCCCTCTCTAGACTAGAGTCTTTGTCAGCCCTCTCTAGACTAGAGTCTTTGTCAGCCCTCTCTAGACTAGAGACTTTGGTCAGCCCTCTCTAGACTAGAGTCTTTGTCAGCCCTCTCTAGACTAGAGTCTTTGTCAGCCCTCTCTAGACTAGAGTCTTTGTCAGCCCTCTCTAGACTAGAGTCTTTGTCAGCCCTCTCTAGACTAGAGTCTTTGTCAGCCCTCTCTATACTAGAGTCTTTGTCAGCCCTCTCTAGACTAGAGTCTGTGTCAGCCCTCTCTAGACTAGAGTCTTTGTCAGCCCTCTCTATACTAGAGTCTTTGTCAGCCCTCTCTATACTAGAGCCTTTGTCAGCCCTCTCTAGACTAGAGTCTGTAGCCCTCTCTAGACTAGAGTCTTTGTCAGCCCTCTCTAGACTAGAGTCTTTGTCAGCCCTCTCTAGACTAGAGTCTGTAGCCCTCTCTAGATAGAGTCCTTTGTCAGCCCCTCTCTAGACTAGAGTGTTTGTCAGCCCTCTCTAGACTAGAGTCTTTGTCAGCCCTCTCTATACTAGAGTCTTTGTCAGCCCTCTCTATACTAGAGTCTTTGTCAGCCATCTCTAGACTAGAGTCTTGTCAGCCCTCTCTACACTAGAGTCTTTGTCAGCCCTCTCTATACTAGAGTCTGTAGCCCTCTCTAGACTAGAGTCTTTGTCAGCCCTCTCTAGACTAGAGTCTGTAGCCCTCTCTAGACTAGAGTCTTTGTCAGCCCTCTCTAGACTAGAGTCTTTGTCAGTCCTCTCTAGATAGAGTCTTTGTCAGCCCTCTCTATACTAGGTCTTTGTCAGCCCTCTCTATACTAGAGTCTTTGTCAGCCCTCTCTAGACTAGAGTCTTTGTCAGCCCTCTCTATACTAGAGTCTTTGTCAGCCCTCTCTAGACTAGAGTCTTTGTCAGCCCTCTCTAGACTAGAGTCTGTAGCCCTCTCTAGACTAGAGTCTTTGTCAGCCCTCTCTAGACTAGAGTGTTTGTCAGCCCTCTCTAGACTAGAGTCTTTGTCAGCCCTCTCTATACTAGAGTCTTTGTCAGCCCTCTCTATACTAGAGTCTTTGTCAGCCCTCTCTAGACTAGAGTCTTTGTCAGCCCTCTCTACACTAGAGTCTTTGTCAGCCCTCTCTATACTAGAGTCTGTAGCCCTCTCTAGACTAGAGTCTTTGTCAGCCCTCTCTAGACTAGAGTCTGTAGCCCTCTCTAGACTAGAGTCTTTGTCAGCCCTCTCTAGACTAGAGTCTTTGTCAGTCCTCTCTAGACTAGAGTCTTTGTCAGCCCTCTCTATACTAGAGTCTTTGTCAGCCCTCTCTATACTAGAGTCTTTGTCAGCCCTCTCTAGACTAGAGTCTTTGTCAGCCCTCTCTACACTAGAGTCTTTGTCAGCCCTCTCTATACTAGAGTCTTTGTCAGCCCTCTCTAGACTAGAGTATTTGTCAGCCCTCTCTAGACTAGAGTCTTTGTCAGCCCTCTTTAGACTAGAGTCTGTAGCCCTCTCTAGACTAGAGTCTTTGTCAGCCCTCTCTAGACTAGAGTATTTGTCAGCCCTCTCTAGACTAGAGTCTTTGTCAGCCCTCTCTAGACTAGAGTCTTTGTCAGCCCTCTCTAGACTAGAGTCTTTGTCAGCCCTCTCTAGACTACAGTCTGTAGCCCTCTCTAGACTAGAGTCTTTGTCAGCCCTCTCTAGACTAGAGTCTTTGTCAGCCCTCTCTAGACTAGAGTCTTTGTCAGCCCTCTCTATACTAGAGTCTTTGTCAGCCCTCTCTAGACTAGAGTCTGTGTCAGCCCTCTCTAGACTAGAGTCTTTGTCAGCCCTCTCTATACTAGAGTCTTTGTCAGCCCTCTCTATACTAGAGTCTTTGTCAGCCCTCTCTAGACTAGAGTATTTGTCAGCCCTCTCTAGACTAGAGTCTGTAGCCCTCTCTAGACTAGAGTCTTTGTCAGCCCTCTCTATACTAGAGTCTTTGTCAGCCCTCTCTATACTAGAGCCTTTGTCAGCCCTCTCTAGACTAGAGTCTGTAGCCCTCTCTAGACTAGAGTCTTTGTCAGCCCTCTCTAGACTAGAGTCTTTGTCAGCCCTCTCTAGACTAGAGTCTGTAGCCCTCTCTAGACTAGAGTCTTTGTCAGCCCTCTCTAGACTAGAGTGTTTGTCAGCCCTCTCTAGACTAGAGTCTTTGTCAGCCCTCTCTATACTAGAGTCTTTGTCAGCCCTCTCTATACTAGAGTCTTTGTCAGCCCTCTCTAGACTAGAGTCTTTGTCAGCCCTCTCTACACTAGAGTCTTTGTCAGCCCTCTCTATACTAGAGTCTGTAGCCCTCTCTAGACTAGAGTCTTTGTCAGCCCTCTCTAGACTAGAGTCTGTAGCCCTCTCTAGACTAGAGTCTTTGTCAGCCCTCTCTAGACTAGAGTCTTTGTCAGTCCTCTCTAGACTAGAGTCTTTGTCAGCCCTCTCTATACTAGAGTCTTTGTCAGCCCTCTCTATACTAGAGTCTTTGTCAGCCCTCTCTAGACTAGAGTCTTTGTCAGCCCTCTCTACACTAGAGTCTTTGTCAGCCCTCTCTATACTAGAGTCTTTGTCAGCCCTCTCTAGACTAGAGTATTTGTCAGCCCTCTCTAGACTAGAGTCTTTGTCAGCCCTCTTTAGACTAGAGTCTGTAGCCCTCTCTAGACTAGAGTCTTTGTCAGCCCTCTCTAGACTAGAGTATTTGTCAGCCCTCTCTAGACTAGAGTCTTTGTCAGCCCTCTCTAGACTAGAGTCTTTGTCAGCCCCTCTCTAGACTAGAGTCTTTGTCAGCCCTCTCTAGACTACGTCTGTAGCCCTCCTCTAGACTAGAGTCTTTGTCAGCCCTCTCTAGACTAGAGTCTTTGTCAGCCCTCTCTAGACTAGAGTCTTTGTCAGCCCTCTCTATACTAGAGTCTTTGTCAGCCCTCTCTATACTAGAGTCTTTGTCAGCCCTCACTATACTAGAGTCTTTGTCAGCCCTCTCTAGACTAGAGTCTTTGTCAGCCCTCTCTAGACTAGAGTCTTTGTCAGCCCTCTCTAGACTAGAGTCTTTGTCAGCCCTCTCTAGACTAGAGTCTTTGTCAGCCCTCTCTATACTAGAGTTTTTGTCAGCCCTCTCTATACTAGAGTCTTTGTCAGCCCTCTCTATACTAGAGTCTTTGTCAGCCCTCTCTATACTAGAGTCTTTGTCAGCCCTCTCTAGACTATAGTCTTTGTCAGCCCTCTCTAGACTAGTCTGTAGCCCTCTCTAGAGTCTTTGTCAGCCCTCTCTATACTAGAGTCTTTGTCAGCCCTCTCTAGACTAGAGTCTTTGTCAGCTCTCTCTAGACTATAGCCTTTGTCAGCCCTCTCTATACTAGTCTTTAGCCCTCTCTATACTAGAGTCTGTAGCCCTCTCTGGAGTCTTTGTCAGCCCTCTCTAGACTAGAGTCTGTAGCCCTCTCTAGAGTCTTTGATAGCCCTCTCTATACTAGTCTTTGTCAGCCCTCTCTAGACTAGAGTCTTTGTCAGCCCTCTCTAGACTAGAGTCTTTGTCAGCCCTCTCTAGACTAGAGTCTGTAGCCCTCTCTAGACTAGAGTCTTTGTCAGCCCTCTCTAGACTAGAGTCTTTGTCAGCCCTCTCTAGACTAGAGTCTTTGTCAGCCCTCTTTATACTAGAGTCTTTGTCAGCCCTCTCTATACTAGAGTCTTTGTCAGCCCTCACTATACTAGAGTCTTTGTCAGCCCTCTCTATACTAGAGTCTTTGTCAGCCCTCTCTAGACTAGAGTCTTTGTCAGCCCTCTCTAGACTAGTCTGTAGCCCTCTCTAGAGTCTTTGTCAGCCCTCTCTATACTAGAGTCTTTGTCAGCCCTCTCTAGACTAGAGTCTTTGTCAGCTCTCTCTAGACTAGAGCCTTTGTCAGCCCTCTCTATACTAGTCTTTAGCCCTCTCTATACTAGAGTCTGTAGCCCTCTCTGGAGTCTTTGTCAGCACCTCTCTAGACTAGAGTCTGTAGCCCTCTCTAGAGTCTTTGATAGCCCTCTCTATACTAGTCTTTGTCAGCCCTCTCTAGACTAGAGTCTTTGTCAGCCCTCTCTAGACTAGAGTCTTTGTCAGCCCTCTCTAGACTAGAGTCTGTAGCCCTCTCTAGACTAGAGTCTTTGTCAGCCCTCTCTAGACTAGAGTCTTTGTCAGCCCTCTCTAGACTAGAGTCTTTGTCAGCCCTCTCTAGACTAGAGTCTGTAGCCCCTCTAGACTAGAGTCTTTGTCAGCCCTCTCTAGACTAGAGTCTTTGTCAGCCCTCACTATACTAGAGTCTTTGTCAGCCCTCTCTATACTAGAGTTTGTCAGCCCTCTAGAAGAGTCTTTGTCAGCCCTCTCTAGACTAGAGTCTTTGTCAGCCCTCTCTAGACTAGAGTCTTTGTCAGCCCTCTCTAGACTAGAGTCTTTGTCAGCCCTCTCTATACTAGAGTCTTTGTCAGCCCTCTCTATACTAGAGTCTTTGTCAGCCCTCTCTATACTAGAGTCTTTGTCAGCCCTCTCTATACTAGAGTCTTTGTCAGCCCTCTCTAGACTAGTCTGTAGCCCTCTCTAGAGTCTTTGTCAGCCCTCTCTATACTAGAGTCTTTGTCAGCCCTCTCTAGACTAGAGTCTTTGTCAGCTCTCTCTAGACTAGAGCCTTTGTCAGCCCTCTCTATACTAGTCTTTAGCCCTCTCTATACTAGAGTCTGTAGCCCTCTCTGGAGTCTTTGTCAGCCCTCTCTAGACTAGAGTCTGTAGCCCTCTCTAGAGTCTTTGTCAGCCCTCTCTATACTAGAGTCTTTGTCAGCCCTCTCTAGACTAGAGCCTTTGTCAGCCCTCTCTATACTAGTCTGTAGCCCTCTCTAGACTAGTCTGTAGCCCTCTCTAGACTAGAGCCTTTGTCAGCCCTCTCTATACTAGTCTGTAGCCCTCTCTAGACTAGTCTGTAGCCCTCTCTAGACTAGAGTCTGTAGCCCTCTCTAGAGTCTTTGTCAGCCCTCTCTAGACTAGAGTATTTGTCAGCCCTCTCTATACTAGAGTCTGTAGCCCTCTCTGGAGTCTTTGTCAGCTCTCTCTAGACTAGCATGAACATGGAGAACCAGTCTTATACCTTCTTGCCCTGCTGGACCAATACATTGCTGGGACTAATGTGCCCTTTGATATGCAGCCGTTGTTTATTCTGTATCACTAGATCTGTACCAAGAGACCTTTGAAACGGAGTTCCTATTTCCACAAAGACATCAACCTTTCAGAGAAACCTTATGCCAAATGCAATGATTGCAATAATGCTATAACTCCCCAAGCTTGGGGTGGCTTGTCAGTGCTCCTTTATGCCAGGCAGCATTGGAAATCATTTGGAGATCTGTTCTCTTTCTATTAGCATTTTTGGCTCTGATGCCATCTGTGCACTAGGAAGGGAATAAGGTGCCGTTTGGGACACAAACCATGCCTCAAAGATGGGCCTGGGATTATGTCGCCCCACTTTGTAACGCGTCCCCTGTTTGGTTTGCAGCTCCTCTGATCATGTGATTGGTATTATCTGACAGCTGTACGTGGCCAGAAAACACATCATCTAGTCAGTTATTAGTGTGTGCATATGTGTTTGCATGCGCACCTTTGTGAATGACTTTATTCACATGTCTACACGATGAGTGTGTTTGTCTGCACACACACTGGATACACTGGATAAAGTGTCAGAGAGTGCCATATGTGTGTGTGTGTGGTGTGTGTGTGTGTGTGTGTGTGTGTGTGTGTGTGTGTGAGAGAGAGAGAGAGAGAGAGAGAGTTAGTGGTGTGCGGGTCAGCTGTTTGTTCACCCGCACTGTCAGGGTTGAGTGTAGAGGTAACGTGGAATCACACGCAGGACACACATAGATTCGAAACAGATGTCTTCTTTAGTGAAGTCCGAAAATACAAGCCAAACACGGCAACAGGCCACAGGCGAAACATACGCACACTGGTAAGAACCAAAGTAAATGCGCACAACGTGCAGGACTCTCTCAAACAAAACGAAATACAGAGAGCACAGAACAGCGAACCAACAACTACACGTGACATCGAACAATTACACACAACACCTGACCAAACACAAGAGAACTAAATAGGGCGCATAATGAACACTTAACAATGAACAGGTGTAACAATCAGACAAAACTAATCAACCATAGAAACATAGAACGGTGGCAGCTAGTACTCCGGAGACGACGACCGCCGAAGCCTGCCCGAACAAGGAGAAGGAGCAGCCTCCGCCGAAACCGTGACACGCACCCGCCCGCAATTGCTAATAATCCATCTGCAACCGCCCGACTATATGTGATAAAGTGAAAATCGGAGGCTCTGCACCCGACCCCTAACCCACTTATGTAGAAAATGGGCTGTAGGCTACAGTCAGAGATGGCGGACCGATTTTTTGACAGGGAGTGCAGTATTTCTTTTTGCCTGATTTAGATATGTTTCTGCTTCTAATTTCCGACATTTTGGTAGGCTATTTGTTAGTCAACTTCTCTATAATTAGATGCATGCAGCTTCTCTTCTGTCATTATATGTTGCCCTATGAGACTAAATAAACTCTTGATCACCAGAATAATGTAATAGATCGATAGAATGAAGAGCTTCAATCTAGTTGACATCGGTGAAGTTTTCTCTGTCATCTCCGCTCCTTTTGCGCAGCAAAAATATGTTTAGGGACCAGGGAGAAAATGCAATAACCAAAGAAAATACGGGAAAGATTACCTGTATCAGTTTGACCGGTTGAAAGGAAATAGAAAGCTGTGAAAACAAACGCAACATGTTTCTGATAAGATTTCTGTTCGGCTTGGACGCATAGTTTATGTGGTTGAAATACAAATCAGCTTTTATGATGCTGATAAAGATAGCAGCTCTACAGACGGTCCCTAACTGCACATTCCCGTTCTCTCAAGATGCTGAAAGAAATAAATCATTTTTCTCCACTCCTGTTCCCGAGTAAAGTATTTGCCTACATTTGGTGTATAATTTTACTGCAAGAAATGCTAAATTCTGCAAGAGTTATTATTAAGGCCATGTGAGAGGTTGTATGTCCTACAGCCAGTGTCCAGATTTCAGTTTCCATTTAACCCATCTGAACAGTAGGCTACAGTTCCCTTGACGTCCCATGGACCTTTTTTGAAGTCCCGTCTTGTGACTGTCGAATTAGTGTAGCGCCTCACAATCAACACTCATAACGTAGCCGGCACTGCCATCATCCTATTTTACCACTTCACCAAATCTTTCCCAAACATGACTTTCCTGGCCCTCCTTTCTCTTCAAAACCTCAGTGCAGCCTAGAGATATAAATTGCACAAGAATGCTACATTTATGGATTTTTTTATGGAGGTTTTCTCTTTTTAACCCGCCCTCCTTCCCCCCGACCCACCCTCCCTTCATCCACACAATATTTCATGACCCCTAAACCCGCCGGCCCGGCGTTTTGTTGACATCTGGCTTGATTGAACTAAATTATGCGGTAAATGTGCTGTGATTGTTTGAAATTGCAAGTTCTCTTTTGTACTGGGGGTAATGGGTCGGTTTATGCAATAATATTGCGGTGATTTGACAGTTTTATGCAGAAATTGTGCGGTGGATTGATCAAATTTGCAAGACCTCATGGAATATGTGGAGAATTGTTGATTTTGCACAGAAAAAGGAATCGTGATCCTGGAGGGACTGCTGCACACTATTAGTATGTTGGCGTGAGGCTGGGGTTATAATGTGTTATAACTGGGGTTATAATGTGTTTGTAACTGGGGTAATAATGTGTTATAACTGGGGTTATAATGTGTTGTAACTGGGCGTATAATGTGTTATAACTGGGGTTATAATGTATTATAACTGGGACTGGGGTTTATAATGTGTTGTAACTGGGGTTATAATGTGTTGTAACTGGGGTTTATAATGTGTTGTAACTGGGGGTTATAATGTGTTGTAACTGGGGTTATTGTGTTATAACTGGGGTTATTGAGGACATGGGGCTGTGCTCTAGTGAGTGGTGTTACAATGTGTTATAACTGGGGTTTATATTGTGTTATAACTGGGGTTATAATGTGATATTACTGGGGTTATAATGTGTTATAACTGGGGTTATAATGTGTTATAACTGGGGTTATAATGTGTTGTAACTGGGGTTATAATGTGTTATAACTGGGGTTATTGAGGACATGGGCTGTGCTCTAGTGAGTGAGTGTTATAATGTGTTATAACTGGGGTTATTGAGGACATGGGCTGTGTTCTAGTGAGTGGGTGTTATAATGTGTTATAACTGGGGTTATAATGTGTTGTAACTGGGGTTATAATGTGTTTATAAACTGGGGTTTATTGAGGACATGGGCTGTGCTCTAGTGAGTGAGTGTTATCATGTGTTATAACTGGGGTTATTGAGGACATGGGCTGTGTTCTAGTGAGTGGGGTGTTATAATCCGCAGGATGAGATCTGAACTGGGCTTCCAGTGGACTCCTTGGACTCCTCCCGTCCCTCTCACAACCATGTACTGGAGAGAGGAGGAAAGGGAGACGAGGAGGGAAGAGAGGAGGAGAGGAGGAGAGGGGGAGAGAGAGAGAGGAGAGAGGGGAGAGAGCGAGCAGAGGCAGGGGGCGAGAGAGAAGAGAGAGACAGAGAGGGGGAAGGGAGAGAGGCTTGGGCAGGAGGGGAGGAGAAGACGACGCCGGAGAGAGAGAGAGGGAGGAGGGGCGGGGTAGAGAGAGACCTGAGGGGAAAGAAGAGAGAGAGAGAGAGAGCCCGAGAGGGAGAGAGAGGGGCGAAGAGAGAGAGGAGAGAGAGAGAGAGGAAGAGAGAGAGGCAAAAAAGAGGAGAAGAGAGAGAGAGAGAGAGAGAGGAAGAGCCCGAGGAGAGAGAGAGGGGGGGAGAGGGGAGAGAGGAGAGAAGAGGAGGGGAGAGAGAGAGAGAGGGGAGAGAGAGAGTTTGTGGTTCACCCAGGGTAACGCCATCCCATGAAATCCTCATACTGACTTGACTTGATCCTCTTCTTCCATGCAGGTTTGTTATTTTTGGGCTGAGGATTTTGGCATTAAGCCCCATGAATGCAACGGCCGTGTCCAAAACTGGAGGTGTTTTCACCTGTACGGTACATCCCCTCTCCTTGCCTCTGGCAACCTGTGCTGGCTGGAGGTGAGCCGGGGGAACATGGGGAGGGAAGTCAAAGTGCTCTGCAGTCTGACAATAGAGGAGGCTTGTCTCCCCAAATGGCACCCTATTCCCTACAGAGTGCACTACTTTTGACCAGAGCCCTGAGCCCTATGGCCCTGGTCAAAAGTAGTACACTATATAGGGGAATAGGGTGCCATTTTGGACGCAGCCAAGGTCTTTGATTACTGCGGATTACAGGAAGATAAACCCGCAGACACACAGTTTGGGGGAATCGACCAGAAAAACAAACAAAAGCAAAGCCAAGCTCAAAATAGAACGTATCTGTTGAATCTGTTCTTCTGGCCCCTCCTGGGCAAGATGTGACTTGGCTGGACCATGTTGCAATGTACTGTACCATGGTTTCCTGGTCATGGCTGGTTGGGCTGGCTGACTGGCGGCTGGCTGGCTGGGTGGCTGGCTGGTGATGGCTGACTGGTGGGTGGCTGGCTGGTGAGCTGCTGGCGACTGGTGGCTGGCTGACTGGCTGGCTGGCTGGCTTGCTGACTGGCTGGTTGGCTGGCTGGCTGGCTGACTGGCTGGCTGGGGTGGTATGGCTGGTGGCTGGCTGCTGACTGGCTGGTGGCTGGCTGGTGGCTGGCTGGCTGACTGGTGGCTGGCTGGCTGGCTGATGGTGACTGGCTGACTGGCCCGGGTGGCTGGCTGGCTGGCTGGCGGCTGACTGGCGGCTGGCTGGCGACTGGCTGGATGGCTGGCTGACTGGCTGGGTGGCTGGCTGCTGGCTGGTGGCTGGCTGGGTGGCGGCTGGTGGCTGGCTGGGGCTGCTGGCGCTGATGGGTGATGCTGGCTGGCTGGCTGGGCTGGCTGGCTGCTGGCTGGGCTGGGGCTGGCTGGGCTGGTGCTGGCTGGTTTGGGTGGGTGGCTGGCTGGCTTGCTGGCTGACTGGTGCTGGCTGGCTGGCTGGGCTGACTGGCTGGCTGGCTGGCTGGCTGGCTGTGGCTGGTGGCTGGGCAGGCTAATTGACTGTCTCGGACATCCTAGCCTGTATTTAAGGTTAAAGTATTTTACTCATAACACTATAGGCCTTGAAGAAACAACCTCCAACTGTCAAACATCATCACAACCTTTGCTAATAACCAAATGACCTTTTAGGGGCGTATATGTAGTTCATCTGTATGGTCCCGCCATAGTTAACTCTGGTCCCTTGTGTGGTTGTGCCACTAGTAACTTTTGGATGTCCCCCCTGTATGGTGCTGCCACTAATAACTTTGGAGTCCCCCTGTATGGTGCTGCCACTAGTAACTCTGGATGTCCCCTCTGTATGGTGCTGCCACTAGTAACTCTGGATGTCCCCTTGTATGGTGCTGCCATAGTAACTCTGGATGTCTCCTCTGTATGGTGCTGCCACTAGTAACTCTGGATGTCCCCTCTGTATGGTGCTGCCACTAGTAACTCTGGATGTCCCCTCTGTATGGTCCTGCCACTAGTAACTCTGGATGTCCCCTCTGTATGGTCCTGCCACTAGTAACTCTGGATGTCCCCTCTGTATGGTGCTGCCACTAGTAACTCTGGATGTCCCCTCTGTATGGTCCTGCCACTAGTAACTCTGGATGTCCCCTCTGTATGGTCCTGCCACTAGTAACTCTGGATGTCCCCTCTGTATGGTCCTGCCACTAGTAACTCTGGATGTCTCCTTTGGACAAGTGTAGAGCAAAATAATCCTCAGGAGATCTCAATGAAGTTCAGTTGATCCCATGCTGTCTTGCTAAAGCATGTTGGATCCTGAGTTACTGATATGACAGTGGATGTGTTTGAATAGTTTGGATATTTCCAGTCCCAATGAAATATGGAAGAATGTTCTAATCTAGGGTGAGGGTGATATGAATAAGACAACCTGTTGGTTAAGGAGTGTTGGTTTGGTGATTGATGCATTTAAAAAGTTGTAAATATGAAAGAAAGAAAGAAGAAGAAGACATAGAAGGAGAAGTCATCTAGTGGCATACTGCATTATTATGTCTAGTTAGGTAAAGTAACGTACAGGAAGTGGGTAATTATTATGTCTAGTTAGGTAAAGTAACGTACAGGAAGTGGGTAATTATTATGTCTAGTTAGGTAAAGTAACGTACAGGAAGTGGGTAATTATTTTGTCTAGTTAGGTAAAGTAACGTACAGGAAGTGGGTAATTATTATGTCTAGTTAGGTAAAGTAACGTACAGGAAGTGATGGGCCCCGTGTAGCTCAGTTGGTAGAGCATGGTGCTTGCAACGCCAGGGTTGTTGGTTCGATTCCCACGGGGGGCCAGTATGGGAAAAAAAATATGCAATCACTAACTATAAGTCGCTCTGGATAAGAGCGTCTGCTAAAAGGAAAAATTGATAATACATCCCTGTGGCAATAGAACTCAGTTGGCCAACCATCCGTCGAAGCTTAGCGCTAATTCCAATCGCCTTTTTCACGGCACTTGGTTCCATTGTATGGCCAAATTTTTTTTTTAAATGTATGGCGACGGTGTTAATTGTTGGGTATGACATGTAGTTTTGATGTTAATAAGCCGACTGTACTCTATTGTGGTGGATTTGGTACAAAGCTGAGTGGGTCTGTTAGTATTAATCAAGCAACAAATATGTCCGTGTTCCTTCTAAGAAACTATACTGATATGGGTTATCGTAGGGCAGCGTGGACACCAAGGTCGTCCATTTAAAACACATGGCTCAGTACAGAGCTGAGTTGGTGTTGATTAGCTTGAATGAAGCAACAAACAGCCTTACTGATCTGAGTTGGTGTAGGGGAGGGCAACTTCTAATCCTGGAGAAGGCAGCAGTGGTGTGTGCTTTGTTTTAAGGTATTTGTTCCATCCTACAGTCCTGTGTTGAAGGTTTGTTCACACTGTCGCTACAGTCTCATTGTAAGGTTAATTGTTCCGTACCTACAGTCTCACGTGAAAGGTTTTTGTTCCACCATACAGTCCCCCGTTGAAGGTTTTTGTTCCAGTCCCTACAGTCTCCGTTTGAAAGGTTTTGTTCCAGTCCTAACAGTTCTAGTGAAGGTTTTTGTTCCGTCATACATTCTCAGTTAAGGGTTTTGTTCCAGTTCTAGCTGGAGATCCAGTAATGAAAAGGTTATTGATTCCATCCTACAGTCTCAGTTGAAGGTTTGTTCCAGTTTCTACAGTCTCAGAATTGAATGTTTTTGTGCCAGTCTACAGCTCAAGTGAGGTTTTTTGTTTCCAGTTAAACTAAAACAGTCTCAGTTGAAGGTTTTGTTCCAGTCCTAACAGTCCTCATTTGAAGGTTTTGTTCCAGTCCTACAGTCTCAGTTGAAGGTTTTGTTTTCGCAGTCCTACGTCTCATTTGAAGGTTTTTGATAACCAGTCATTCAGTTATAAGGTTGTGTTCCAGTCCTGACATCTCAGTTGAAAAGTTTTGTTCCAGTCCTACAGTCCCTCAAGCTGAGGTTTAATGTTCCAGTCCTAACAGTCTCAGTTTCAGGTTTGTTCCAGTCCTACAGTCTCAGTGAAGGTTTTGTTCCCAGTCCTACATTCTCAGTTGAAGTTTTAGTTCATGTCATTCAGTTGAAGGTTTTTGTTCCAGTCCTACAGCAGTTTGAGGTTTTTGTTCCAGTCCACAGGTCTCAAGTTGAGGTTTTGTTCCAGTCACACAGTTTGAAGGTTTTGTTCCATCCTACAATCTCGTTGAAGGTTTTGTTTCCAGTCATTCAAAAAAAATCTCATTGAAGGTTTTGTTCCCTTCCTACAGTCTCAGTTGAAGGTTTTGTTCCAGTCCTACAGTCTACAGTTTGAAAGGTTTGTTCCATTCCTACAGTCCCTCAAAGTTGAAGGTTTTGTTCCAGTCCTACAGTCCTCAGCTGAAGGTTTTGTTCCAGTCCCTCAGTCTACCGTTAAGAAAGGTTTTGTTCCAGTCCTACAGTCTCAGTTGAGGTTTTGTTCCAGAATCCTACAGATCCCAGTTGAAGGTTTTTGTTCCCGTCCTACCGTCTCAGTTGAAGGTTTTGTTCAGTCGACATCTCAGGTTTGAAGGTTTTTGTTCCAGTCCTACCGTCCTCATTTGAGGTTTGTCCAGTCCCTACAGTCATCCTTTGAAGGTTTTGTTCCAGTCCTAAGTCCCAGTTTGAAGGTTTTGTTCCAGTCCTACAGTCTCAGGTGAAGGTTTTGTTCCAGTCCTACAGTCCAGTTGAAAGGTTTTGTTCCCAGTTCCTACAGTCTCATTTGAGGTTTTGTTCCATTCCTCAGTCCAGTTGAAGGTTTGTTCAGTCCTACAGTCTCCAGTTGAAGGTTGTTGTTCCAGTCCTACAGTCTCATTTGAAGGTTTTGTTCCAGTCCTACAGTCTCAGTTGAAGGTTTTTGCTCCGTCCTATAGTCTCAGTTGGGAAGGTTTTGTTCGCAAGTCCTACGTCTCAGTTGAAGGTTTTGTTCCTCCTACATCCCAGTGAAAGGTTTTTTCGCCGTCCTACAGTCCAGTTGAAGGTTTTGTTTCCAGTCCGAACAGTCTCAGTTGAAGGTTTTGTTTCTCGGCCTACAGTCACAGTTGAAGTTTTGTTCCAGTCAAGTCAGTTGAAGGTTTTGTTTCCAGTCCTACAGTCTCATTGAAGGTTTTGTTCAGTCCTACAGTCTCAGTTGAATGTTTGTTCCAGTCATACAGTCTCAGTTGAATTGTTGTTTCCGTCATTCATTTGACGGTTTTGTTCCATCTACATTCCTCATTGAAAGGTTTTTGTTCACACCGCCCTACAGTCTCAGTTGAAGGTTTTGTTCCAGTCCTACATTCTCGTTGAGGTTTTGTTTCCAGTCCTACAGTCTCAGTTGAAGGTTTTGTTTCATCCTACAGTCTCTGTTGAAGGTTTTGTTCCAGTCATTCATATTGAAGGTTTTGTTCCGTCCTACAGTCTAGTTGAAGGTTTTTGTTCCAGTCCTACATCTCAGCTGAAGGTTTGTTCCCAGTCCTACAGTCTCATGCTGAAGGTTTTGTTCCAGTCCTACAGTCCTCAGTTGAAGGTTTGTTCCAGTCCTACAGCCTCATTGAAAGGTTTTGTTCGCATTCTACAGTCTCAGTTGAAGTTTTTGTTCCAGTCCTACAGTCTCAGTGAAGGTTTTGTTCCATCCTACAGTCTCAGTTGAAGATTTTGTTCCAGTCCTACAGGTCTCAGTTGAAGGTTTTGTTCCATCCTACGTCCAGTTGAAGGTTTTGTTCCAGTCCTAACAGTCCCAGTTGAGGTTTTTTTCCAGTCCCTACAGTCTCAGATTTGAGGTTTTGTTCCAGTTCTACATTCTCAAGTTGAAGGTTTTGTTTTCCAGTCCTACAGTCTCACTGAAGGTTTTGTTCAGTCCTACGTCTCAGCTGAAGGTTTTGTTCCAGTCCTAACAGTCCATTTTAGGTTTTGTTTGTGTTTCCAGTCTACAGTCCTCAGTTGAAGGTTTTTGTTCCAGTCCGACAGTCTCAGACTGAAGGTTTTGTTCCAGTCCTACAGTCTCAGTTGAAGTTTTTGTTCCAGTCCCTACAGTGTCAGTTTGCAGACCTGACGTGGCATCCAAGGTCATCCCACCAAAACAGCATGTAAGTCAAAGCCAGGAGCCTCTTCAGAGTCAAAGCCAGGATGCCCTTCAGAGTCAAAGCCATGATGCCTCTTCAGAGTCAAAGCCCAGGATGCCTCTTCAGAGTCAAAGCCAGGAAATCACTTCATAAGTCAAAGCCAGGAATCCATCTTCAGAGTCAAGCCAGGAATCATCTTCAGAGTCAAGCCGGACATCTCGAAGTTCAAAGCCAGGAATCATCGTCAGAGTCAAAGCCACAGGAACTGGTCTTCAGAAATGCTAATAGGGCAAGGCTCTTACTTGTACTAACTTGCTAGTCCTTTTTTGCATAATCCCCAAAGTCTTCCCTTTCATTTGACACCATGTTATCATGTGTACTGTATGTTGTAATATTTGCTCAGCTATACGCAATAGGAGGCTACGATTGGTTGCGATTGATTGTGCCATATAAGGCCATATTTCGCTTTAAGGACATAGAGGTCACAGCTCACTGTAAGGGCCAGTGTATATCCACCTGAGACTTACCCCAGTGTTTTACCCCAAAAGGCTCAGGCTTTTGTGAATCCCATCTCCGCGGCCTGGCTCCAGTGTCCCGCTGGGCCATGGTCTCAGTGGACCTGCTCTGACTTGGAGCCAAGGCTCTGGCCACCGCTACTTTTCAGCTTGTATTTTACATTACAATGGGCTATGATCATGGGTTAACGCCTTCTCCCAAAGCAAACTGTCCCTGATATAGAGGTTGATGCCCCAAGTATAAAAAAAATAAAGAATTAAATTATTATTATTATTATTTTTAAAAAATTCTGGGGGATGGATCAGCTTAATATTGCAGATAGATTGTATCTTCTATCAATGTAATTATGTGCATCACTTCCAATCCCCCATGTTTTTTATATATACAGTGGGGAGAACAAGTATTTGATACACTGCCGATTTTGCAGGTTTTCCTACTTACAAAGCATGTAGAGGTCTGTAATTTTTATCATAGGTACACTTCAAATGTGAGAGACGGAATCTAAAACAAAAAATCCTGAAAATCACATTGTATGATTTTTAAGTAATTAATTTGCATTTTATTGCATGACATAAGTATTTGATCACCTACCAACCAGTAAGAATTCCGGCTCTCACAGACCTGTTAGTTTATCTTTAAGAAGCCCTCCTGTTTCTCCACTCATTACCTGTATTAACTGCACCTGTTTGAACTCGTTACCTGTATAAAAGACACCTGTCCACACACTCAATCAAACATACTCCAACCTCTCCACAATGGCCAAGACCAGAGAGCTGTGTAAGGACATCAGGGATAAAATTGTAGACCTGCACAAGGGCTGGGATGGGTTACAGGACAATAGGCAAGCAGCTTGGTGAGAAGGCAACAACTGTTGGCGCAATTATTAGAAAATGGAAGAAGTTCAAGATGACGGTCAATCACCCTCGGTCTGGGGCTCCATGCAAGTTCTCACCTCGTGGGGCATCAATGATCATGAGGAAGGTGAGGGATCAGCCCAGAACTACACAGCAGGACCTGGTCAATGACCTGAAGAGAGCTGGAAACCACAGTCTCAAAGAAAACCATTAGGAACACACTACGCCGTCATGTATTAAAATCCTGCAGCGCACGCAAGGTCCCCCTGCTCAAGCCAGCACATGTCCAGGCCCGTCTGAAGTTTGCCAATGACCATCTGGATGATCCAGAGG
Organism: Coregonus sp. 'balchen'; assembly: GCA_902810595.1. NCBI lineage: Eukaryota > Metazoa > Chordata > Actinopteri > Salmoniformes > Salmonidae > Coregonus > Coregonus sp. 'balchen'. The sequence goes on from LR778284.1 coordinate 4,454,890, forward strand.
AGGAATGGGAGAAGGTAATGTGGTCTGATTAGACAAAAATAGAGCTTTTTGGTCTAAACTCCACTCGCCGTGTTTGGAGGAAGAAGAAGGATGAGTACAACCCCAAGAACACCATCCCAACCGTGAAGCATGGAGGTGGAAACATCATTCTTTGGGGATGCTTTTCTGAAAAGGGGACAGGACGACTGCACCATATTGAGGGGAGGATGGATGGGGCCATGTATCACGAGATCTTGGCCAACAACCTCCTTCCCTCAGTAAGAGCATTGAAGATGGGTCGTGGCTGGGTCTTCCAGCATGACAAACGACCTGAAACACAGCCAGGGCAACTAAGGAGTGGCTCCATAAGAGGCATCTCAAAGGTCCTGGAGTGGCCTAGCCAGTCTCCAGACCTGAACCCAATAGAAAATCTTTGGAGGGAGCTGAAAGTCCATATTGCCCAGCGACAGCCCCGAAACCTGAAGGATCTGGAGAAGGTCTGTATGGAGGAGTGGGCCAAAATACCTGCTGCAGTGTGTGCAAACCTGGTCAAGACCTACAGGAAACGTATGATCTCTGTAATTGCAAACAAAGGTTTCTGTAACAAATATTAAGTTCTGCTTTACTGATGTATCAAATACTTATGTCATGCAATAAAATGCAAAGGAATTACTTAAAAATCATACAATGTGATTTTCTGGATTTTTGTTTTAGATTCCGTCTCTCACAGTTGAAGTGTACCTATGATAAAAAATGACAGACCTCTACATGCTTTGTAAGTAGGAAAACCTGCAAAATCGGCATTGTATCAAATACTTGTTTCTCCCCACTGTATATACTCCCCTTTATTACTTTTCAACCCCGCCATCCTTTCCCTACTTGGAGTAAATTAGTGAACAACAATGCCCAGGCCTCTACTTCCGGTCTATACTTACTATCTACACCTTATGGACACAGTTAATTTTACAATAATTCTATTATATATATATATATATTATAATTTTTTGCTCCTGAACTTCTTCTACTCTCAACCTCTCCGATCATTTTCATGATGGCCATCCGGTTTGCTTCTATATGCCATATCTTTCTAACTGTGCTCTTTCCCAAAAGCTCCCAACATACAATCTATATACTTATTATGGACACAGTATGCTTACATTATTAGCTATCTTTGTTATTATTTGTTGTTATTTGTTATTAGTCCCATCCTTCAACTCCATTCAACACCTCCCATATATCTCTTAACACCATCCATATAGGATTTCTATTTGCCATATATATTTCAACCGTACTGTGATGTTTTACAAAAGTTCTGAACCTTTCTATTCTCATTGCTTCTACAGATTGTGAATTAAAAATAAACATTTTTGCTAAAAGTATTATTATATTATTGATCGATTGACTATGACTTTTCAGATCACCCAGTAGTGCTATCTGCAAGGTTAGCTCCAGGTAAATATTGCAATCCTTTAGCCATTCCTGGACCTGTGTCCAAAAACAAGCTACAAATGGACAGAACCAAAACAAATGATCTAATGATTCTGTCTCTTCACAGCAAAATCTGCAGAGCTGGGAAGATTGTATCCCCCATATAAATAACATTCTATTGGTAGCAAGAATTGTATATAATAATTTAAATTGAAAGATTCAAATTTTTGAATCCGGTGTCGTTTTGCGTGTCAGTTCATAAACACTATGCCATGGGATCGATACGTCAAAAATCTCTTCCCAACTATTTTACAATCTACAGTGGGGGAAAAAAATATTTAGTCAGCCACCAATTGTGCAAGTTCTCCCACTTAAAAATATGAGAGAGGCCTGTAATTTTCATCATAGGTACACGTCAACTATGACAGACAAAATGAGAAAAATAATTCCGGAAAATCACATTGTAGGATTTTTAATGAATTTATTAGCAAATTATGGTGGAAAATAAGTATTTGGTCAATAACAAAAGTTTCTCAATACTTTGTTATATACCCTTTGTTGGCAATGACACAGGTCAAATGTTTTCTGTAAGTCTTCACAAGGTTTTCACACACTGTTGCTGGTATTTTGGCCCATTCCTCCATGCAGATCTCCTCTAGAGCAGTGATGTTTTGGGGCTGTCGCTGGGCAACACAGACTTTCAACTCCCTCCAAAGATTTTCTATGGGGTTGAGATCTGGAGACTGGCTAGGTCACTCCAGGACCTTGATATGCTTCTTACGAAGCCATTCCTTCGTTGCCCGGGTGGTGTGTTTGGGATCATTGTCATGCTGAAAGACCCAGCCACGTTTCATCTTCAATGCCCTTGCTGATGGAAGGAGGTTTTCACTCAAAATCTCACGATGCATGGCCCCATTCATTCTTTCCTTTACACGGATCAGTCGTCCTGGTCCCTTTGCAGAAAAACAGCCCCAAAGCATGATGTTTCCACCCCCATGCTTCACAGTAGGTATGGTGTTCTTTGGATGCAACTCAGCATTCTTTGTCCTCCAAACACGACGAGTTGAGTTTTTACCAAAAAGTTATATTTTGGTTTCATCTGACCATATGACATTCTCCCAATCCTCTTCTGGATCTTCCAAATGCACTCTAGCAAACTTCAGACGAGCCTGGACATGTACTGGCTTAAGCAGGGGGACACGTCTTGCACTGCAGGATTTGAGTCCCTGGCGGTGTAGTGTGTTACTGATGGTAGGCTTTGTTACTTTGGTCCCAGCTCTCTGCAGGTCATTCACTAGGTCCCCCTGTGTGGTTCTGGGATTTTTGCTCACCGTTCTTGTGATCATTTTGACCCCATGGGGTGAGATCTTGCGTGGAGCCCCAGATCGAGGGAGATTATCAGTGGTCTTGTATATCTTCCATTTCCTAATAATTGCTCCCACAGTTGATTTCTTCAAACCAAGCTGCTTACCAATTGCAGATTCAGTGTTCCCAGCCTGGTGCAGGTCTACAATTTTGTTTCTGGTGTCCTTTGACAGCTCTTTGGTCTTGGCCATAGTGGAGTTTGGAGTGTGACTGTTTGAGGTTGTGGACAGGTGTCTTTTATACTGATAACAAGTTCAAACAGGTGCCATTAATACAGGTAACGAGTGGAGGATAGAGGAGCCTCTTAAAGAAGAAGTTACAGGTCTGTGAGAGCCAGAAATCTTGCTTGTTTGTAGGTGACCAAATACTTATTTTCCACCATAATTTGCAAATAAATTCATTAAAAATCCTACAATGTGATTTTCTGGATTTTTCTTTCTCAATTTGTCTGTCATAGTTGACGTGTACCTATGATGAAAATTACAGGCCTCTCTCATCTTTTTAAGTGGGAGAACTTTCACAATTGGTGGCTGACTAAATTCTTTTTTTCCCCACTGTATATGGGACGGCTGTCAATCCTTTGGTCCTTAAGTGAAACTGATATACTTTTTTATTTATCATAGTTTTCCTTAACCAATTATGGTCTTTAATGCAAGGCCGACAGACAAGTTCCTTACTTTCTCCCCCTTCCACTTTCCTCTTCCAATTTTTGCGGTAAGGCTTCAATTATTTGGTCGTAATTTTGTGTAGAGCAGACATTTCCATATGTTTTTGTTAGCTGCATGTGCGACATAACTCCACCAGTCCTACCGATGATATCATTTACGAAGATTATACCTTTTTTAAACATTCTGTCAAAAAATAAAGGTTTTTTGTCAATTAGTATATTTGAATTTAACCACAATATTTGTTGCATTATTTGTTCTGTCGTTTCTGGAGGATTAAATTGAAATTGCAACCAACTTTCTATGGCTTGTTTTAGAAATAGTGATATTTGGGAGATGATTTCCTTTTCAAATAACTGCAAATGAGTTGTTGTAATCTGAATAAAGGGAAAAAGGCCTTTCTTGAACATTGGGTGAGACAATCTTACTAATTTGCTTGAGAACCAGTTCGGATTTATGTATAACTTTTGTATGACTGAAGCTTTTAGTGATAGGTCTAATGCTTTAATATTTAATAATTTCTGTCCTCCGAATTCATATTCATTATATAAATATGCCCTTTTAATTTTGTCTGGCTTGCCGTTCCAAATAAAATTGAATATTTTTTTCTCATATAATTTAAAAAACTGTTCGCTAGGCGTAGGCAAGACCATAAGCAAATAGGTAAACTGGGATAATACTAAAGAGTTAATCAGGGTGATTTTCCCACAAATTGACAGGTATTTTCCTTTCCATGGTAGTAAGATCTTATCTATTTTTGATAACTTTCTATTTTTTTTTTTTTTAAGTGAGATCATTTATTTCCTTTGGGATATGTATTCCGAGTATATCCACATCACCATCAGACCATTTTATTGGTAAACTACATGGTAATGTAAAAATTGTATTTTTGAGTGATCCAATACGTAATATAGTACATTTGTCATAATTTGGTTGTAATCCAAAGAGGTTAGAAAATGTATCTATATCCTCTATGAGGCTGTGGAGGGATTCTAGTTGTGGATTTAAAAGAAAACATGAATCATCAGCGTAAAATGACACCTTTGTTTTTAAGCCCTGGATTTCTAATCCTCTGATATTATTATTGGATCTGATTTTAATAGCTAACATCTCGATGGCCACAATAAATAGATATGCCGATAGTGGACAACCTTGTTTCACTCCTCTTGACAGTTTAAAACTTTCTGAGAAATAGCCATTATTTACTATTTTACACGTAGGGTTACTATACATGATTTTGACCCATTTTATAAGAGATTCTCCAAAATTGAAATGCTCCAGGCATTTACAGTGGTGAAAAAAAGTATTTAGTCAGCCACCAATTGTGCAAGTTCTCCCACTTAAAAAGATGAGAGAGGCCTGTAATTTTCATCATAGGTACACGTCAACTATGACAGACAAATTGAGAAAAATATTTCCAGAAAATCACATTGTAGGATTTTTAATTAATTTATTTGCAAATTATGGTGGAAAATAAGTATTTGGTCACCTACAAACAAGCAAGATTTCTGGCTCTCACAGACCTGTAACTTCTTCTTTAAGAGGCTCCTCTGTCCTCCACTCGTTACCTGTATTAATGGCACCTGTTTGAACTTATTATCAGTATAAAAAACACCTGTCCACAACCTCAAACAGTCACACTCCAAACTACACTATGGCCAAGACCAAAGAGCTGTCAAAGGACACCAGAAACAAAATTGTAGACCTGCACCAGGCTGGGAAGACTGAATCTGCAATAGGTAAGCAGCTTGGTTTGAAGAAATCAACTGTGGGAGCAATTATTAGGAAATGGAAGACATACAAGACCACTGATAATCTCCCTCGGTCTGGGGCTCCACGCAAGATCTCACCCCGTGGGGTCAAAATGATCACAAGAACGGTGAGCAAAAATCCCAGAACCACACGGGGGGACCTAGTGAATGACCTGCAGAGAGCTGGGACCAAAGTAACAAAGCCTACCATCAGTAACACACTACGCCGCCAGGGACTCAAATCCTGCAGTGCCAGATGTGTCCCCCTGCTTAAGCCAGTACATGTCCAGGCCCGTCTGAAGTTTGCTAGAGTGCATTTGGATGATCCAGAAGAGGATTGGGAGAATGTCATATGGTCAGATGAAACCAAAAAAGAACTTTTAGGTAAAAACTCAACTCGTCGTGTTTGGAGGACAAAGAATGCTGAGTTGCATCCAAAGAACACCATACCTACTGTGAAGCATGTGGGTGGAAACATCATGCTTTGGGACTGTTTTTCTGCAAAGGGACCAGGACGACTGATCCGTGTAAAGGAAAGAATGAATGGGGCCATGTATCGTGAGATTTTGAGTGAAAACCTCCTTCCATCAGCAAGGGCATTGAAGATGAAACGTGGCTGGGTCTTTCAGCATGACAATGATCCCAAACACACCGCCCGGGCAATGAAGGAGTGGCTTCGTAAGAAGCATTTCAAGGTCCTGGAGTGGCCTAGCCAGTCTCCAGATCTCAACCCCATAGAAAATCTTTGGAGGTAGTTGAAAGTCCGTGTTGCCCAGTGACAGCCCCAAAACATCACTGCTCTAGAGGAGATCTGCATGGAGGAATGGGCCAAAATACCAGTAACAGTGTGTGAAAACCTTGTGAAGACTTACAGAAAACGTTTGACCTGTGTCATTGCCAACAAAGGGTATATAACAAGGTATTGAGAAACTTTTGTTATTGACCAAATACTTATTTTCCACCATAATTTGCAAATAAATTCATTAAAAAATCCTACAATGTGATTTTCTGGATTTTTTTCTTCTCATTTTGTCTGTCATAGTTGACGTGTACCTATGATGAAAATTACAGGCCTCTCTCATCTTTTTAAGTGGGAGAACTTGCACAATTGGTGGCTGACTAAATACTTTTTTTCCCACACTGTATATATAAACCCCAGTCAAACTTTATGAATAGCAGTCCTGGTTTCCCATATTTTCCATAGTGTTCTATTGTTTCCAATACTTGCCTTATATTATCTCCAATGTATCTTCCATGTAAAAAAATCTGTCTGATTAGAATGAATAATATCCGACAATACCTTTTTAATTCTATGCACTATACATTTTGCTAGAATTTTTGCATCACAACACTGAAGTGTAAGGGGCCTCCAATTTTGTAAATGGACTGGATCTTTATATTTCCACATGTATCCTGTTTCAGTAATAATGAGATCAGACCTGCTTCTTGAGTGTCAGATAATCTACCATTTACATAGGAGTGGTTAAAACATGCTAATAACGGTCCTCTTAGTATATCAAAAAAGTTTTGGTATACCCTCGACTGGTATGCCATCCAACCCTGGAGTTTTCCCAGACTTAAAGTCTTTAATTGCATCCAGAAGTTCCTCCTCTGTAATTTCACCTTCACATGAGTCTTTCTGTGTGGCTGTTAATTTGACATTATCAATAGAAAAAAAATCTCTACAATTAGCTTCAGTTAGAGGAGATGGAGGCGACTGAAAAGAAAACATATGCTTAAAGTATTTTGTTTCTTCCTTCAAAATATCATTTGGTGAATTATGGGTGACTCCGTCAATTGTAACCAGTTTCATTAAGTTATTTTTGGTAGCATTCCTATGTTGAAAAAATAAAATAAAAAATTGTGCATTTTTTCCCCATATTCCATCCAGTTTGCTTTATTTTTATAATATATTACACTTGATCTTTCTTGAATAAGTTTTCTCCATTTATTTTAGTTTTTCCTCTAATTTATTCTGAGCCTCTATGTTACAGTTTTTATTGCCATCTATCTGTTCTGTTAGACTTTCTATTTCCTTTCTTAGTATAAACTCTTTTGACCTAAATTGCTTTTGTTTTCGAGATGAGTACTGAATTATTCAGTCTGAATTGCATGGCCTCTAAAGGCACATTTAAAGGTGTCCCATACAATAAGGGGATTCGCGGTACCTATGTTATGTTGGAAAAAGTCAGTTATAAATTCCTTTGTTCTAATTATAAATAAATTATCATCCAATAGGCTTTGATTAAATTTCCAATATCCTCGCCCACGTGGAAATTCAGTAAGAGTAATGTATATGCCTATTATATGATGGTCCGACCGCATTCTGTCCCCTATCAACACTTTTCTTTACTTTTGGTGCCAACGAGAATGAGATAAGAAAGAAGTCAAGACGACTAGCTTGATTGAGTCTCCGCCATGTATATCTCACTAGATCAGGATATTTAAGCCTCCATATATCTACTAGTTCTAATGTATCCATGACATTCACAATTTCCTTAAGAGCATGTGGGGTGATTGTTTGTGGTGTGATTTCCTTTACGGTCCATTGAGCTATTTAAAAACAGTATTATAATCCCCCACCATAATAATATTGTATTGAATTGCTTGCAGGGTTGATAATTTATTATATACAGTGGGGAAAAAAAGTATTTAGTCAGCCACCAATTGTGCAAGTTCTCCCACTTAAAAAGATGAGAGAGGCCTGTAATTTTCATCATAGGTACACGTCAACTATGACAGACAAATTGAGAAGAAAAAAATCCAGAAAATCACATTGTAGGATTTTTTATGAATTTATTAGCAAATTATGGTGGAAAATAAGTATTTGGTCACCTACAAACAAGCAAGATTTCTGGCTCTCACAGACCTGTAACTTCTTCTTTAAGAGGCTCCTCTGTCCTCCACTCGTTACCTGTATTAATGGCACCTGTTTGAACTTGTTATCAGTATAAAAGACACCTGTCCACAACCTCAAACAGTCACACCTCCAAACTCCACTATGGCCAAGAACAAAGAGCTGTCAAAGGACGCCAGAAAACAAAATTGTAGACCTGCACCCAGGCTGGGAAGACTGAATCTGCAATAGGTAAGCAGCTTGGTTTGAAGAAATCAACTGTGGGAGCAATTATTAGGAAATGGAAGACATACAAGACCACTGATAATCTCCCTCGATCTGGGGCTCCACGCAAGATCTCACCCCGTGGGGTCAAAATGATCACAAGAACGGTGAGCAAAAATCCCAGAACCACACGGGGGGACCTAGTGAATGACCTGCAGAGAGCTGGGACCAAAGTAACAAAGCCTACCATCAGTAACACACTACGCCGCCAGGGACTCAAATCCTGCAGTGCAAGACGTGTCCCCCTGCTTAAACCAGTACATGTCCAGGCCCGTCTGAAGTTTGCTAGAGTGCATTTGGATGATCCAGAAGAGGATTGGGAGAATGTCATATGGTCAGATGAAACCAAAATATTACTTTTTGGTAAAAAACTCAACTCGTCGTGTTTGGAGGACAAATAATGCTGAGTTGCATCCAAAGAACACCATACCTACTGTGAAGCATGGGGGTGGAAACATCATGCTTTGGGGATGTTTTTCTGCAAAGGGACCAGGACGACTGATCCGTGTAAAGGAAAGAATGAATGGGGCCATGTATCGTGGAGATTTTGAGTGAAAACCTCCTTCCATCAGCAAGGGCATTGAAGATGAAACGTGGCTGGGTCTTTCCAGCATGACAATGATCCCAAACACACCGTCCGGGCAACGAAGGAGTGGCTTCGTAAGAAGCATTTCAAGGTCCTGGAGTGGCCTAGCCCAGTCTCCAGATCTCAACCCCATAGAAAATCTTTGGAGGTAGTTGAAAGTCCGTGTTGCCCAGTGACAGCCCCAAAACATCACTGCTCTAGAGGAGATCTGCATGGAGGAATGGGCCAAAATACCAGTAACAGTGTGTGAAAACCTTGTGAAGACTTACAGAAAACGTTTGACCTGTGTCATTGCCAACAAAGGGTATATAACAAGGTATTGAGAAACTTTTGTTATTGACCAAATACTTATTTTCCACCATAATTTGCAAATAAATTCATTAAAAATCCTACAATGTGATTTTCTGGATTTTTTTCTTCTCATTGTCTGTCAATAACATGGCTGCGTTTTCTGCGTTTCGATCGAACAGTCCCTCGTAAATCGCACCGCGTCTGCCGTTGCTCCCATTTGCACTTCCTCGCTTTTCCGCCCCTTCTGACCCCCAATTCCCCCCCTTATCTTGGTCCCTTCCTTTCCGTGTTGGACCCCCTCCCTTATTCGAGTTTCCTAGTACTCATCCGATTTTCTGCGCCCCCTTCAGCCCTGGTTCCCTTTAGGCATCCTGCCTCCCCCCCTCCTCCCCGCTCGCTCTATGTCTCTCTCCTTTTCGCCCTTCTCCCTTCCCGGGCTGCTCCTCTCTCATAGCTCCGGCTTGATCGGTCCCCGCGTACGGCGTTTTTTTGTCGCTCTCCGGTTTCCTCCCCCGTACACCGCCTACGCACATAGGGTGAGTCTTCTCCTTCATTTTTATCCTTATCACCTCTAGTTTCCTATCTCAGGCCGCCCAACACGGTCCACTCCAAGCTTATTAGTCCCAGCTCCCCTCCCTCCGGTTGTATACCTGATCCCTTTCCCAAATTCCTCGCCTCCCTCCCTAGGATAGCTCGTCCGCCAATCCGTCTCTCCTAAGTGAAAATCACCTCTCCCCCCCTTCTTACTAATTGTCACCCCTCTTTATCAACGGCCCTTACTACTGTCTTCTTTGCGAATGTTTCACCCCCCTCTTTACCAATCGCGCTTCGTTGCCCAAACCGCCTCAGCGTTTTTAGCTTCTTCTCCTTTTCTACGCCTTCTGCCATCGACCGCTTTTTTCGTCACCGTGCTTGATCCCCGCTCACACTTCTTGGCTGTATTCCCTTTACTCTTTCCGTTCGCGCGCTCTCTCCTTGTAAGTTTCCTTTCTTCCTTTACTTCGAGTTGGTGCCGCACCGGTTTTTGCAACTGTTCCCCCCTCGCTCTAGCTTTCTATGCATCCGATTCACCTACAGCCGTGCTTATATTCTGGTTCGGCCCCCTCTTCTCTTCCCTTTCCCCTCCGTGTCTTCCCCTGCCTGTACTCCCCATCCTGGTTTTCCGTGCTTCCCTGCACCTATCAGGTTTTCTATCAAATCCTTTCTGCCTAGTTCCCCTTGCCTTTCTCTAGTCACCCTGTCAATTCCGCTTTGGCATCTAATTTCCATACGATTTCTTTTCAATGCTTACGCCGAATCCGCATCATCCTTGTTTCGTACACTTCGTTGCTCCGTTTAAATTTCCGCGGTGGTCTCCCTTTGGCACCAACCCGCTGATCAAGTCAACACCCCCCCCAACATACACGCTTCCTTCTGTGCAAACGACGGGTAACTATGAGAAAATTACAGGCCTCTCTCATCTTTTTAAGTGGGAGAACTTGCCACAATGTGCTGACTAAATACTTTTGCCCACACTGTATATATAAACCCCAGTCCAACCTTATGAAAGCAGTCCGGTTTCCCATATTTTCCATAGTGTTCTATTGTTTCAATACTTGCCTTATATCTCTCCAATGTATCTTCCATGTAAAAAATCTGTCTGATTAGAATGAATAATATCCGACAATACCTTTTTAATTCTATGCACTATACATTTTGCTAGAATTTTTGCATCACAACACTGAAGTGTAAGGGGCCTCCAATTTTGTAAATGGACTGGATCTTTATATTTTCCACATGTATCCTGTTTCAGTAATAATGAGATCAGACCTGCTTCTTGAGTGTCAGATAATCTACCATTTACATAGGAGTGGTTTAAAACATGCTAATAACGGTCCTCTTAGTATATCAAAAAAGTTTTGGTATACCTCGACTGGTATGCCATCCAACCCTGGAGTTTTCCCAGACTTAAAGTCTTTAATTGCATCCAGAAGTTCCTCCTCTGTAATTTCACCTTCACATGAGTCTTTCTGTGTGGCTGTTAATTTGACATTATCAATAGAAAAAAATCTCTACAATTAGCTTCAGTTAGAGGAGATGGAGGCGACTGAAAAGAAAACATATGCTTAAAGTATTTTGTTTCTTCCTTCAAAATATCATTTGGTGAATTATGGGTGACTCCGTCAATTGTAACCAGTTTCATTAAGTTATTTTTGGTAGCATTCCTATGTTGAAAAAATAAAATAAAAAATTGTGCATTTTTCCCCATATTCCATCCAGTTTGCTTTATTTTTATAATATATTACACTTGATCTTTCTTGAATAAGTTTCTCCATTTATTTTAGTTTTTCCTCTAATTTATTCTGAGCCTCTATGTTACAGTTTTTATTGCCATCTATCTGTTCTGTTAGACTTTCTATTTCCTTTCTTAGTATAAACTCTTTTGACCTAAATTGCTTTTGTTTTCGAGATGAGTACTGAATTATTCAGTCTGAATTGCATGGCCTCTAAAGGCACATTTAAAGGTGTCCCATACAATAAGGGGATTCGCGGTACCTATGTTATGTTGGAAAAAGTCAGTTATAAATTCCTTTGTTCTAATTATAAATAAATTATCATCCAATAGGCTTTGATTAAATTTCCAATATCCTCGCCCACGTGGAAATTCAGTAAGAGTAATGTATATGCCTATTATATGATGGTCCGACCGCATTCTGTCCCCTATCAACACTTTTCTTTACTTTTGGTGCCAACGAGAATGAGATAAGAAAGAAGTCAAGACGACTAGCTTGATTGAGTCTCCGCCATGTATATCTCACTAGATCAGGATATTTAAGCCTCCATATATCTACTAGTTCTAATGTATCCATGACATTCACAATTTCCTTAAGAGCATGTGGGTGATTGTTTGTGGTGTGATTTCCTTACGGTCCATTGAGCTATTTAAAACAGTATTATAATCCCCCACCATAATAAATTGTATTGAATTGCTTGCAGGGTTGATAATTTATTATATACAGTGGGGAAAAAAAGTATTTAGTCAGCCACCAATTGTGCAAGTTCTCCCACTTAAAAAGATGAGAGAGGCCTGTAATTTTCATCATAGGTACACGTCAACTATGACAGACAAATTGAGAAGAAAAAAATCCAGAAAATCACATTGTAGGATTTTTTATGAATTTATTAGCAAATTATGGTGGAAAATAAGTATTTGGTCACCTACAAACAAGCAAGATTTCTGGCTCTCACAGACCTGTAACTTCTTCTTTAAGAGGCTCCTCTGTCCTCCACTCGTTACCTGTATTAATGGCACCTGTTTGAACTTGTTATCAGTATAAAAGACACCTGTCCACAACCTCAAACAGTCACACTCCAAACTCCACTATGGCCAAGAACAAAGAGCTGTCAAAGGACGCCAGAAACAAAATTGTAGACCTGCACCAGGCTGGGAAGACTGAATCTGCAATAGGTAAGCAGCTTGGTTTGAAGAAATCAACTGTGGGAGCAATTATTAGGAAATGGAAGACATACAAGACCACTGATAATCTCCCTCGATCTGGGGCTCCACGCAAGATCTCACCCCGTGGGGTCAAAATGATCACAAGAACGGTGAGCAAAAATCCCAGAACCACACGGGGGGACCTAGTGAATGACCTGCAGAGAGCTGGGACCAAAGTAACAAAGCCTACCATCAGTAACACACTACGCCGCCAGGGACTCAAATCCTGCAGTGCAAGACGTGTCCCCCTGCTTAAACCAGTACATGTCCAGGCCCGTCTGAAGTTTGCTAGAGTGCATTTGGATGATCCAGAAGAGGATTGGGAGAATGTCATATGGTCAGATGAAACCAAAATATTACTTTTTGGTAAAAACTCAACTCGTCGTGTTTGGAGGACAAATAATGCTGAGTTGCATCCAAAGAACACCATACCTACTGTGAAGCATGGGGGTGGAAACATCATGCTTTGGGGATGTTTTTCTGCAAAGGGACCAGGACGACTGATCCGTGTAAAGGAAAGAATGAATGGGGCCATGTATCGTGAGATTTTGAGTGAAAACCTCCTTCCATCAGCAAGGGCATTGAAGATGAAACGTGGCTGGGTCTTTCAGCATGACAATGATCCCAAACACACCGTCCGGGCAACGAAGGAGTGGCTTCGTAAGAAGCATTTCAAGGTCCTGGAGTGGCCTAGCCAGTCTCCAGATCTCAACCCCATAGAAAATCTTTGGAGGTAGTTGAAAGTCCGTGTTGCCCAGTGACAGCCCCAAAACATCACTGCTCTAGAGGAGATCTGCATGGAGGAATGGGCCAAAATACCAGTAACAGTGTGTGAAAACCTTGTGAAGACTTACAGAAAACGTTTTGACCTGTGTCATTGCCAACAAAGGGTATATAACAAGGTATTGAGAAACTTTTGTTATTGACCAAATACTTATTTTCCACCATAATTTGCAAATAAATTCATTAAAAATCCTACAATGTGATTTTCTGGATTTTTTTCTTCTCATTTTGTCTGTCATAGTTGACGTGTACCTATGATGAAAATTACAGGCCTCTCTCATCTTTTTAAGTGGGAGAACTTGCACAATTGGTGGCTGACTAAATACTTTTTTCCCACACTGTATATATAAACCCCAGTCAAACTTTATGAATAGCAGTCCTGGTTTCCCATATTTTCCATAGTGTTCTATTGTTTCCAATACTTGCCTTATATTATCTCCAATGTATCTTCCATGTAAAAAATCTGTCTGATTAGAATGAATAATATCCGACAATACCTTTTTAATTCTATGCACTATACATTTTGCTAGAATTTTTGCATCACAACACTGAAGTGTAAGGGGCCTCCAATTTTGTAAATGGACTGGATCTTTATATTTTCCACATGTATCCTGTTTCAGTAATAATGAGATCAGACCTGCTTCTTGAGTGTCAGATAATCTACCATTTACATAGGAGTGGTTAAAACATGCTAATAACGGTCCTCTTAGTATATCAAAAAAGTTTTGGTATACCTCGACTGGTATGCCATCCAACCCTGGAGTTTTCCCAGACTTAAAGTCTTTAATTGCATCCAGAAGTTCCTCCTCTGTAATTTCACCTTCACATGAGTCTTTCTGTGTGGCTGTTAATTTGACATTATCAATAGAAAAAAAAATCTCTACAATTAGCTTCAGTTAGAGGAGATGGAGGCGACTGAAAAGAAAACATATGCTTAAAGTATTTTGTTTCTTCCTTCAAAATATCATTTGGTGAATTATGGGTGACTCCGTCAATTGTAACCAGTTTCATTAAGTTATTTTTGGTAGCATTCCTATGTTGAAAAAATAAAATAAAAAATTGTGCATTTTTCCCCATATTCCATCCAGTTTGCTTTATTTTTATAATATATTACACTTGATCTTTCTTGAATAAGTTTCTCCATTTATTTTAGTTTTTCCTCTAATTTATTCTGAGCCTCTATGTTACAGTTTTTATTGCCATCTATCTGTTCTGTTAGACTTTCTATTTCCTTTCTTAGTATAAACTCTTTTGACCTAAATTGCTTTTGTTTTCGAGATGAGTACTGAATTATTCAGTCTGAATTGCATGGCCTCTAAAGGCACATTTAAAGGTGTCCCATACAATAAGGGGATTCGCGGGTACCTATGTTATGTTGGAAAAAGTCAGTTATAAATTCCTTTGTTCTAATTATAAATAAATTATCATCCAATAGGCTTTGATTAAATTTCCAATATCCTCGCCCACGTGGAAATTCAGTAAGAGTAATGTATATGCCTATTATATGATGGTCCGACCGCATTCTGTCCCCTATCAACACTTTTCTTTACTTTTGGTGCCAACGAGAATGAGATAAGAAAGAAGTCAAGACGACTAGCTTGATTGAGTCTCCGCCATGTATATCTCACTAGATCAGGATATTTAAGCCTCCATATATCTACTAGTTCTAATGTATCCATGACATTCACAATTTCCTTAAGAGCATGTGGGTGATTGTTTGTGGTGTGATTTCCTTTACGGTCCATTGAGCTATTTAAAACAGTATTATAATCCCCCACCATAATAATATTGTATTGAATTGCTTGCAGGGTTGATAATTTATTATATACAGTGGGGAAAAAAAGTATTTAGTCAGCCACCAATTGTGCAAGTTCTCCCACTTAAAAAGATGAGAGAGGCCTGTAATTTTCATCATAGGTACACGTCAACTATGACAGACAAATTGAGAAGAAAAAAATCCAGAAAATCACATTGTAGGATTTTTTATGAATTTATTAGCAAATTATGGTGGAAAATAAGTATTTGGTCACCTACAAACAAGCAAGATTTCTGGCTCTCACAGACCTGTAACTTCTTCTTTAAGAGGCTCCTCTGTCCTCCACTCGTTACCTGTATTAATGGCACCTGTTTGAACTTGTTATCAGTATAAAAGACACCTGTCCACAACCTCAAACAGTCACACTCCAAACTCCACTATGGCCAAGAACAAAGAGCTGTCAAAGGACGCCAGAAACAAAATTGTAGACCTGCACCAGGCTGGGAAGACTGAATCTGCAATAGGTAAGCAGCTTGGTTTGAAGAAATCAACTGTGGGAGCAATTATTAGGAAATGGAAGACATACAAGACCACTGATAATCTCCCTCGATCTGGGGCTCCACGCAAGATCTCACCCCGTGGGGTCAAAATGATCACAAGAACGGTGAGCAAAAATCCCAGAACCACACGGGGGGACCTAGTGAATGACCTGCAGAGAGCTGGGACCAAAGTAACAAAGCCTACCATCAGTAACACACTACGCCGCCAGGGACTCAAATCCTGCAGTGCAAGACGTGTCCCCCTGCTTAAGCCAGTACATGTCCAGGCCCGTCTGAAGTTTGCTAGAGTGCATTTGGATGATCCAGAAGAGGATTGGGAGAATGTCATATGGTCAGATGAAACCAAAATATTACTTTTTGGTAAAAACTCAACTCGTCGTGTTTGGAGGACAAATAATGCTGAGTTGCATCCAAAGAACACCATACCTACAGTGAAGCATGGGGGTGGAAACATCATGCTTTGGGGATGTTTTTCTGCAAAGGGACCAGGACGACTGATCCGTGTAAAGGAAAGAATGAATGGGGCCATGTATCGTGAGATTTTGAGTGAAAACCTCCTTCCATCAGCAAGGGCATTGAAGATGAAACGTGGCTGGGTCTTTCAGCATGACAATGATCCCAAACACACCGTCCGGGCAACGAAGGAGTGGCTTCGTAAGAAGCATTTCAAGGTCCTGGAGTGGCCTAGCCAGTCTCCAGATCTCAACCCCATAGAAAATCTTTGGAGGTAGTTGAAAGTCCGTGTTGCCCAGTGACAGCCCCAAAACATCACTGCTCTAGAGGAGATCTGCATGGAGGAATGGGCCAAAATACCAGTAACAGTGTGTGAAAACCTTGTGAAGACTTACAGAAAACGTTTGACCTGTGTCATTGCCAACAAAGGGTATATAACAAAGTATTGAGAAACTTTGTTATTGACCAAATACTTATTTTCCACCATAATTTGCAAATAAATTCATTAAAAAATCCTACAATGTGATTTTCTGGATTTTTTTTTCTCATTTTGTCTGTCATAGTTGACGTGTACCTATGATGAAAATTACAGGCCTCTCTCATCTTTTTAAGTGGGAGAACTTGCACAATTGGTGGCTGACTAAATACTTTTTTTCCCCACTGTATATTGTCAAAGAATTTTGGATCATCATTATTTGGTCCGTAAAGGTTAATGAGCCATATCTGTTTATGGTCCAATAACATATTTAAAATAATCCATCTACCTTGCGTATCTATTTGGACAATTTGCACATTCGGATCGAAATTACTATTAATTAATATCATCACCCCTTTTGAATTTCTTTGCCCATGGGAGAAGTATATTCCCCCCCCCCCATTCTTTTTTCCACGCTACTTCATCTCGAATTGTTGAATGAGTTTCCTGTATACAATAGATATCATATTCCTTCTCTTTGAGCCATGTAAATATTGTTCTTCTTTTGTTATTATCAGCTAAGCCATTACAATTATAACTGGCTATACTTATTTCACCATACACCATAATGAGATACAAGTTTCAAGTCTATTTATCATTATATATGTTTGTAAATTTACCAATAAAAAATACCGTAATGATTGAGTGTCCATATAGCTGTACCGTGATATTTGCATTGCTACGGAGTAAACCCTTCAATTGTTCTCCACTAATTCCCCCGCTAAAGCCCCTCCCCATCCCAAGTTGAGCCGTCATCCCAGTGATCAGCATCCCACCCACGTCCCTCCGGATCCCTAAGAGGCCAGGACCCATCCATCTAAAACAGCACACAGTGCCACCCACAAAACAGAAGCAGATTAACCGCCAAAAGCATTTCCAATGGTTTCACCTCTATATATATATCTATATAACTATTTAAAAAAAAATATGCATATCCTATTTTCCATCATTATCAATCAATATGCGTAATAATGTCGGCAGTTCACGCGTAGGATTTTAACATATAACCCGGATTGCCATTGTATTACATTTAATTCATTGACAAGCAATTATTATCCTAGCAAATAATTCCTGTGGTCCATCCCATACCCCCCCCCAACATCCCCACCCTCCCACAACAGATGCCAGACAAGCACACACGCATATACTCACATACTCCAACACACTCAACCCCCCTCCTCCACAATCCACCATAAAATCAGATACTCAACGGCTGTTATATCCCAGAGCCCAATTCGAGAAATAACCTGATTTACGAGTGCACATACAGTTAAAGCTGATTGAGAAAGCATGCAGATTGAGCAGAAATTGATAACAATGTGAGATTTGATTATTCTACTTAATCCATGTCAAGTCCTAGGTGATGGAGATCAGATCCACCCTCTTCACCTGAGACACAAACACTCTGATCTCCTGTTGTAACCATTTTTCCCAAGCATCTCCGTGCAGTCAGACCTTTGATTATTTTGTGCCACCTGGGCCACAATGATAAACCCCCTCTCTGATTGTCCGAGTGTGACCCCCTCCCCATGGGTTACTGCAGCCAGTGTTGCCAGCACTGCCACTACCTGGGTGGGGCGTACCCCACCGGAATTCCCACCGGCTAGGTAAAAGGTCGTCAAGGTTCTCATTAGCAGCTTTTGAGAATTTCCTTGTATATTATGCTCTCCCATCAGGGGGCTCTGGCTTTGTAGGACCAACCCTGCCAGGCAGGCTCAGAAACTTGAGGGGGCGGTGCTGCTCAAGTAGGTCTCTGACCGCATTTATTTCTCTGTTTAGGCTGCATACTCACAGCAGGTCCATAAAAGAGATGGGAACATCTCTTTGGTGTATGGGTCGCTCAAGTGGGTGTCCAGGATATTGTTACGCTATGGTTCAACCCAGCACTCAGAGAAACAAACACGACTAAGGGAGTGGAGGAAACAAAAATTATTTTAATAAAAGTTCAATTTGTCTTAGTCCAAAAAACAACTGAAGAAAAGGAACAGAGTGGGCTAGTCGGCTCCGGAGGAAGGAGAGGCTGAGGCAGGCAGGCAGGCAGGCAGGCACGAAGGCAGGCAGGCAGGGAGGTATGTCTGAACTGAAGACAAAACAAACGACAGGTTAAGGAGAGTAAAAAGCCAGGCTGAAGACTAAGATAATATAACTTTACTGGTGAGCCAAGTTACCGCTCTAGTAAGAACAACGATCTGGCGCCGGTGGAGAGCCATGCCCAGGAATTAGTAGTGCAGGTTGATGAGAGAATAGGATGCAGCTGCGTAGGCAGGAATCACTGGAAACAACCCGCAGCTGCACAGGAGAGGCAGATCCTGAGCACGCCCCCTGATCCACTCCAGACACACCCACATAAAGGGGACAAACACACATACAGATACAACAGGAAGGGAAACAGAAAAGGGAGAGACAAGCTGCCCACATAACAGATATAGGGTTGGGGATCTTTCCATCATGATAGGACAATAAAAAATTAGATTAGATGTATTTTTATTTTTTATTTTTTTTATTTCACCTTATTTATCCAGGTAAGCCAGTTGAGAACAAGTTCTCATTTACAACTGCGACCTGGCCAAGCAGTGCGATAAAAACAACAACACAGAGTTACATATGGGGTAAAAAAAACATAAGGTCATAAAATACAACAGAAAATATATATACAGTGTGTGCAAATGTAGCAAGTTATGGAGGTAAGGCAATAAATAGGCTATAGTGCAAAAATAATTACAATTAGTATTAACACTGGAAAGCTAGATATGCAAGAGATTATGTGCAAATAGAGATACTGGGGTGCAAAAGAGCAAAATAAATAACAATATAGGGATGAGGTAGTTGGGTGGGCAAATTTCAGATGGGCTGTGTACATGTGCAGTGATCGGTAAGGTGCTCTGACAACTGATGCTTAAAGTTAGTGAGGGAGATAAGAGTCTCCAGCTTCAGAGATTTTTGCAATTCGTTCCAGTCATTGGCAGCAGAGAACTGGAAGGAATGGCGGCCAAATGAGGTGTTGGCTTTGGGAATGACCAGTGAGATATACCTGCTGGAGCGCAGACTACGGGTGGGTGCTGCTATGGTGACCAATGAGCTAAGATAAGGCGGGGGATTTGCCTAGCAGTGATTTATAGATGGCCTGGAGCCAGTGGGTTTGACGACGAACATGTAGTGAGGACCAGCCAACAAGAGCGTACAGGTCACAGTGGTGGGTAGTGTATGGGGCTTTGGAGACAAAACGGATGGCACTGTGATAGACTACATCCAATTTGCTGAGTAGAGTGTTGGAGGCTATTTTGTAAATGACATCGCCGAAGTCAAGGATCGGTAGGATAGTCAGTTTTACGAGGGCATGTTTGGCAGCATGAGTGAAGGAGGCTTTGTTGCGAAATAGGAAGCCGATTCTAGATTTAACTTTGGATTGGAGATGCTTAATGTGAGTCTGGAAGGAGAGTTTACAGTCTAACCAGACACCTAGGTATTTGTAGTTGTCCACATACTCTAGGTCAGACCCGTCGAGAGTAGTGATTCTAGTCGGGTGGGCGGGTGCCAGCAGCGTTCGATTGAAGAGCATGCATTTAGTTTTACTAGTGTTTAAGAGCAGTTGGAGGCTACGGAAGGAGTGTTGTATGGCATTGAAGCTCGTTTGGAGGTTTGTTAACACAGTGTCCAATGAAGGGCCAGATGTATACAAAATGGTGTCGTCTGCGTAGAGGTGGATCTGAGAGTCACCAGCAGCAAGAGCGACATCATTGATATACACAGAGAAAAGAGTCGGCCCAAGAATTGAACCCTGTGGCACCCCCATAGAGACTGCCATAGGTCCAGACAACAGGCCCTCCGATTTGACACATTGAACTCTATCTGAGAAGTAGTTGGTGAACCAGGCGAGGCAGTCATTACTATATTTAAAAATGTATATCCCTCATCTACACAAAATTGAAAGCTCTCTCTCACTACCCCTGCTCATAGACCCCCTGTTGGCTCTGGGATATGCAACCATTATCCTCTCTCACTCACTTAACACTGCACCTTTTCAAACACAAAAATGCACACTACAAGTCTTTAGTGTCACCCTCCCGATGGAAACACAGTTCCCAAAGAATTAACATTAACATAAACAACACACTGGTGGAACGGACCCATAGAGAGTCTAATTGGAGGTCGTTAGAGGTCACAGCTTAGACCTTGTATAACCCACAACCATTTAACCTTTGTTTTTCGGAGTTATAATGAAAATCCCCATGCTGGTTAAATTGGCCAATGCCTGGTTGCATACCGGCTGCAGTGTGGTCTGGGCTCAGTCCTGCTAATAATGCCAATTAGTGTGTTATTCATGGCTTTATTTAAGTGCAGACATTCTTTGACCCTGGATTTTAAAAAATTACAAAATATTTCACCTTTATTTAACCAGGTAAGCCAGTTGAGAACAAGTTCTCATTTACAACTGCGACCTGGCCAAGATAAAGCAAAGCAGTGCGATAAAAACAACAACACAGAGTTACATATGGGGTAAAAAAAACATAAGGTCATAAAATACAACAGAAAATATATATTCAGTGTGTGCAAATGTAGCAAGTTATGGAGGTAAGGCAATAAATAGGCTATAGTGCAAAATAATTACAATTAGTATTAACACTGGAATGCTAGATGTGCAAGAGATTATGTGCAAATAGAGATACTGGGGTGCAAAAGAGCAAAATAAATAACAATATAGGGATGAGGTAGTTGGGTGGGCAAATTTCAGATGGGCTGTGTACATGTGCAGTGATCGGTAAGGTGCTCTGACAACTGATGCTTAAAGTTAGTGAGGGAGATAAGAGTCTCCAGCTTCAGAGATTTTTGCAATTCGTTCCAGTCATTGGCAGCAGAGAACTGGAAGGAATGGCGGCCAAAGGAGGTGTTTGGCTTTGGGAATGACCAGTGAGATATACCTGCTGGAGCGCAGACTACGGGTGGGTGCTGCTATGGTGACCAATGAGCTAAGATAAGGCGGGGATTTGCCTAGCAGTGATTTATAGATGGCCTGGAGCCAGTGGGTTTGACGACGAACATGTAGTGAGGACCAGCCAACAAGAGCGTACAGGTCACAGTGGTGGGTAGTGTATGGGGCTTTGGAGACAAAACGGATGGCACTGTGATAGACTACATCCAATTTGCTGAGTAGAGTGTTGGATGCTATTTTGTAAATGACATCGCCGAAGTCAAGGATCGGTAGGATAGTCAGTTTTACGAGGGCATGTTTGGCAGCATGAGTGAAGGAGGCTTTGTTGCGAAATAGGAAGCCGATTCTAGATTTAACTTTGGATTGGAGATTCTTAATGTGAGTCTGGAAGGAGAGTTTACAGTCTAACCAGACACCTAGGTATTTGTAGTTGTCCACATACTCTAGGTCAGACCCGTCGAGAGTAGTGATTCTAGTCGGGTGGGCGGGTGCCAGCAGCGTTCGATTGAAGAGCATGCATTTAGTTTTACTAGTGTTTAAGAGCAGTTGGAGGCTACGGAAGGAGTGTTGTATGGCATTGAAGCTCGTTTGGAGGTTTGTTAACACAGTGTCCAATGAAGGGCCAGATGTATACAAAATGGTGTCGTCTGCGTAGAGGTGGATCTGAGAGTCACCAGCAGCAAGAGCGACATCATTGATATACACAGAGAAAAGAGTCGGCCCAAGAATTGAACCCTGTGGCACCCCCATAGAGACTGCCATAGGTCCAGACAACAGGCCCTCCGATTTGACACATTGAACTCTATCTGAGAAGTAGTTGGTGAACCAGGCGAGGCAGTCATTACTATATTTAAAAATGTATATCCCTCATCTACACAAAATTGAAAGCTCTCTCTCACTACCCCTGCTCATAGACCCGCGGTCGGCTCTGGGATATGCAACCATTATCCCCTCTCAGTCTTTAGTGTCACCCTCCCGATGGAAACACAGTTCCCAAAGAATTAACATGAACATAAACAACACACTGGTGGAACGGACCCATAGAGAGTCTAATTGGAGGTCGTTAGAGGTCACAGCTTAGACCTTGTATAACCCACAACCGTTTAACCTTTGTTTTTCGGAGTTATAATGAAAATCCCCATGCTGGTTAAATTGGCCAATGCCTGGTTACATAGCGGCTGCAGTGTGGTCTGGGCTCAGTCATGCTAATAATGCCAATTAGTGTGTTATTCATGGGTTTATTTAAGTGCAGACATTCTTTGACCCTGGATTTGAAAAAATAACAAAATATTTCACCTTTATTTAACCGGGTAAGCCAGTTGAGAACAAGTTCTCATTTACAACTGCGACCTGGCCAAGATAAAGCAAAGCAGTGCGATAAAAACAACAACACAGAGTTACATATGGGGTATAAAAAACATAAGGTCATAAAATACAACAGAAAATATATATACAGTGTGTGCAAATGTAGTAAGTTATGGAGGTAAGGCAATAAATAGGCCATAGTGCAAAATAATTACAATTTAGTATTAACACTGGACTTGATAGATGTGCAGAAGATGATGTGCAAATAGAGATACTGGGGTGCAAATGAGCAAAAATAAATAACACTCTGGGGATGAGGACGTCAGACCCCAAATCTTTGTAGTGCCAAATGGCACGTCTTAGACGAACGTCAAACCACCTCACAAAGCCTGCGTGCCAAATGGCACCCTATTCCCTACGTATGGAACTATGGGCTCTGGTCGAAAGCAGTGCACTATATGTAGTGCCTTCAAAAAGTTATTCACACCCCTTGACTTTTTCCACATTTAGATGTGTTACAGGCTGAATATAAAATGGATTAGATTGAGTTTGTTTTTTGTCACTGGCCTACACACAATACCCCATAATGTCAAAGTGGAATGGTGTTTTTCTAAATGTTTACAAATGAGTAAAAAATGAAAAGCTGAAATGACTTGAGTCAATAAGTATTCAACCCCTTTGTTATGGCATGCCTAAATAAGTTCAGGAGTAAAAATGTCCTTAACAAGTCACATAATAAGTTGCATGGACTCACTCTGTGTGCAATAATAGTGTTTAACATGATTTTTAAATGACTACCTCATCTCTGTACCCCACACATACAATTATCTGTAAGGTACCTCAGTCGAACAGTGAATTTCAAACACTGATTCAACCACAAAAGACCAGGGAGGTTTTCCAATGCCTCGCAAAGAAGTGCACCTATTGGTAGATGTGTACAAAAAAAAAGCAGACATGAAATATTCCTTTGAGCATGGTGAAGTTATTAAGTACACTTTTGGATGGTGTATCAATACACCCAGTCACTACAAAGATACAGGCGTCCTTCCTAACTCAGTTGCCGGAGAGGAAGGAAACCGCTCAGGGATTTACATGCTTGTGATAGGAGAAAACTGAGGATGGACAACAACATTGTAGTTACTCCACAATACTAACCTAATTGACAGAGTGAAAATAACTAATACAAATATTCCAAAACATGCGTCCTGTTTGCAATAAGGCACTAAAGTCAAACTGCAAAAAATATATAACTTTATGTCCTGAATACAAAGCTTTAGGTTTGGGGCAAATCCAACACAACACATCATATTTTCAAGCATGGTGGTGGCTGCATCATGTTATGGGTATGCTAGTCATCGGCAAGGCCTAGGGAGTTTTTTTAATGATAAAAATAAACACTAGAGGAAAACCTGGTTCAGTCTGCTTTCCAACAGACACTGGGAGACGAATTCACCTTTCAGCAGGAAATTAACCTAAAACACAAGGCCAAACATACAACGGTTTACCGGCCCTCGACTTCATCACGGGTCTAACAACACCTGTGCCAATATATCCTCCAAACACCGGCTTCGAGGGCATTATCACTTAAGTATATACTGAATTCTAGTCCAGGCTCATCCTACATAACTACTGCTGAACACACCTTTTCTATCATATACTGTCCATACTGTCTATACACACCAATATATACACTGAGTGTACAAAACATTAGCAACACCTGCTCTTTACATGACGTAAACTGACCAGGTGAATCCAGGTGAAAGCTATGATCCCTTATTGATGTCACTTGTTAAATCCACTTCAATCAGTGTAGATGAAGGGGAGGAGACAGGTTAAAGAAGGATTTTCAAGCATTGAGACATGGATTGTGTATGAGTGCCATTCAGAGGGTGAATGGGCAAGATTTAAGTGCCTTTGAACGGGGTATGGTAGTAGGTGCCAGGCTCACCGGTTTGAGTGTGTCAAGAACTGTAATGCTGCTGGGTTTTTCACTCTCAACAGTTTCCCGTGTGTATCAAGAATGGTCCACCACCCAAAGGCCATCCAGCCAACTTGACAACTGTGGGAAGCATTGGAGTCAACATGGGCCAAGCATCCCTGTGGAACGCTTTCGACACCTTGTAGAGTCCATGTCCCGACGAATTGAGGCTATTCCTAATGTTTTGTACACTCAGTGTATAAATCAAATCAAAATCTAATCAAATGTTATTGGTCGCATACACATATTTAGCAGATGTTATTGCGGGTGTTTGTGAAATGCTTGTGTTCCTAGCTCAAACAGTGCAGCAATATCTAACAACACACAGCAATACACACAAATCTAAAGGTCAAAGAATGGAATTAAGAAATATAGAAATATTAGGACGAGCAATGTCGGAGTCCGGAGTATAAATATATACTGTATATAAGTGATGGGACGTATTGACATTATGGACAGTATGTGGATAGAATATGTAGTATATGTAGTATATCTATATCTATATATGTAGTATATCTGTAGAATACGTGGATAAAATAGTATACTTCTTAACAACACAGCAAGCGGTACCGGAGCGCCAAGTCTAGGTCCAAAAGACTTCTCAACAGCTTCTACCCCCAAGCCATAAGACTCCTGAACAGCTAATCATGGCTACCCAGACTATTTGCACTCCCCCCCCCCCAACCCCCACCCCATCTTTTTACGCTGCTGCTACTCTGTTAATTATTTATGCATAGTCACTTTAACTCTACCCACATATTACCTCAACTACCTCAACTAGCCGGTGCCCCCGCACGTTGACTCTGCACCGGTACCCCCCTGTATATATAGCCTCCCTACTGTTATTTTATTTTACTTCTGCTCTTTTTTTCTCTCAACACTTTTTTGTTGTTGTTTTATTTTACTTTTCTATTAAAAAATAAATGCACTGTTGGTTAAGGGCTGTAAGTAAGCATTTCACTGTAATGTCTGCACCTGTTGTATTCGGTGCATGTGGCCAATAAAATGTGTATGTAAACATTATTAAAGTGACCAGTGTTCCATTATTAAAGTGACCAGTGATTGAGTAACGGGTGGTAGCCGGCTAGTGACAGTGACTAAGTTCAGGGCAGGGTACTGGGTGGAGGCCGGGAGGTGATGGCTATTTAACAGTCTGATGGCCTTGAGATAGAAGCTGTTTTGCAGTCTCTCGGTCCCAGCTTTGATGCACCTGTACTGACCTCGCCTTCTGGATGATATCGTGGTGAACAGGCTGTGGAGGTCCTTGATGATCTTCTTGGCCTTCCTGTGACACCGGGTGCTGTAGGTGTCCTGGAGGACAGGCAGTGAGCCCCCGGTGATGGGTTGGGCAGACTGCACCACCCTCTGGAAAGCCCTGCGGTTGCGGACGGTGCAGTTACCATTCCAGACGGTGTTACAGACCGACAGGATGCTCTCAATGGTGTATCTGTAAAAATAAATGAGGGTCTTATGGGCCAAGCCACATTTCTTCAGCCTCCTGAGGTTGAAGAGGCGCTGTTGCGCCTTCTTCACCACACTGTCTGTGTGGGTGGACCATTTCAGATTGTCAGTGATGTGTACGCTGAGGAACTTGAAGCTTTTCACCTTCTCCACTGCGGCCCCGTCGATGTGGATAGGGGCGTGCTCCCTCTGTTGTCTTCTGAAGTCCACGATCAGCTCCTTTGTTTTGTTGACGTTGAGGGAGAGGTTATTTTCCAGGCACCACTCCGCCAGGGCCCTCTCGTCATTGTTGGTAATCAGTCCTACCACTGTTGTGTCCTCTGCAAACTTGATGATTGAGTTGGAGGTGTGCGTAGCCACGCAGTCATGGGTGAACAGGGAGTACAGGAGGGGGCTGAGCACGCACCCTTGTGGGGCCCCTGTGTTGAGAATCAGCGTGGGGGAGGTGTTGTTGCCTACCCTCACCACCTGGGGGCGGCCCGTCAGGAAGTCCAGGACCCAGTTGCACAGGACGGGGTTCAGACCCAGGGCCCCGAGCTTAATGAAAGGCTTGGAGGGTACGATGGTGTTTAAGGCTGAGCTGTAGTCAATGAACAGCATTCTTACATAGGTATTCCTCTTGTCCAGATGGGATAGGGCAGTGTGCAGTGTGATGGCGATTGCATCATCCGTGGATCTATTGGGGCGGAATGCAAATTGAAGTGGGTCTAGGGTGTCGGGTAAGGTGGAGGTGATATGATCCTTAACTAGCCTCTTAAAGCACTTCATGATGACAGAAGTGAGTGCTACGGGGCGATAGTCATTTAGTTCAGTTACCTTCGCTTTCTTGGTTACAGGAACAATGGTGGGACATCTTGAAGCAAGTGAGGACAGCAGACTGGGAAAGGGAGAGATTGAATATGTCCATAAACACACCAGCCAGCTGGTCTGCGCATGCTCTGAGGACGCGGCTAGGGATGCCGTCTGGGCCGGCAGCCTTGCGAGGGATAACAAGCCTTAAATGTCTTACTCACATCGGCCACGGAGAACGAGAGCTCACAGTCCTCGGGAGCGGCCCGCGTCGGCGGCTCTGTGTTATCCTCAAAGCGGGCGAAGAAGGTGTTTAGCTTGTCTGGAAGCGAGACGTCGGTGTCGGCGACGTGGCTGGTTTTCCCTTTGTAGTCCGTGATTGTCTGGAGTCCCTGCCACATACGTCTCGTGTGTCTGAGCCGTTGAATTGCGACTCCACTTTGTATCTGTACTGACATTTTGCCTGTTTGATTGCCTTAAGGAGGGAATAACTACACTGTTTGTATTCTGCCATATTCCCAGTCACCTTGCCATGGTTAAATGCGGTGGTTCGCACTTTCAGTTTTGCCGAATGCTGCCGTCTATCCACGGATTCTGGTTTCTACACAGACACAATGTATCCTTGTTACCCTCCGGTCGTTAGCTCTACACAGACACAATGTATCCTTGTTACCCTCCGGTCGTTAGCTCTACACAGACACAATGTATCCTTGTTACCCTCCGGTCGTTAGCTCTACACAGACACAATGTATCCTTGTTACCCTCCGGTCGTTAGCTCTACACAGACACAATGTATCCTTGTTTACCCTCCGGTCGTTAGCTCTACACAGACACAATGTATCCTTGTTACCCTCCGGTCGTTAGCTCTACACAGACACAATGTATCCTTGTTACCCTCCGGTCGTTAGCTCTACACAGACACAATGTATCCTTGGTACCCTCCGGTCGTTAGCTCTACACAGACACAATGTATCCTTGTTACCCTCCGGTCGTTAGCTCTACACAGACACAATGTATCCTTGTTACCCTCCGGTCGTTAGCTCTACACAGACACAATGTATCCTTGTTACCCTCCGGTCTTTGTACTTTTACACCTGGCCACTAACTCCGGGTCTCGCTGAGGCAGCCGCACGCACAGAAGCTGAAAGCCTTTAGGCTTACATTGTATTTTATGGACTACGGATAGATATAGAGGTTTACCTCTGATGAAACAATACAGCAGTGAGATTCAATCAGTAACACAGATAGAGGAATAGGTATATACAGGAAGCCAACCCCGCCTTCTAGATCCACTACTGTGGGTATATACAGGAAGTCAACCCCGCCTTCTAGATCCACTACTATAGGTATATACAGGAAGTCAACCCCGCCTTCTAGATCCACTACTGTAGCTATATACAGGAAGTCAACCCCGCCTTCTAGATCCACTACTGTAGCTACATACAGGAAGTCAACCCCGTCTTCTAGATCCACTACTATAGCTATATACAGGAAGTCAACCCCGCCTTCTAGATCCACTACTGTAGCTATATACAGGAAGTCAACCCCCCCTTCTAGATCCACTACTATAGCTACATACAGGAAGTCAACCCCGCCTTCTAGATCCACTACTGTAGCTATATACAGGAAGTCAACCCCCCCTTCTAGATCCACTACTATAGCTATATACAGGAAGTCAACCCCGCCTTCTAGATCCACTACTGTAGCTATATACAGGAAGTCAACCCCGTCTTCTAGATCCACTACTATAGCTATATACAGGAAGTCAACCCCGTCTTCTAGATCCACTACTATAGCTATATACAGGAAGTCAACCCCGTCTTCTAGATCCACTACTGTAGGTATATACAGGAAGTCAACCCCGCCTTCTAGATCCACTACTGTGGGTATATACAGGAAGTCAACCCCGCCTTCTAGATCCACTACTGTACGTACAGTTGAAGTCGGAAGTTTACGTACACTTTAGCCAAATATATTTAAACTCAGTTTTTCACAATTCCTGACATTTAATCCTAGTAAAAATGCCCTGTTTTAGGTCAGTTAGGATGACCACTTAAGAATGTGAAATGTCAGAATAATAGTAGAGAGAATGATTTTTTCAGCTTTTATTTCTTTCATCACATTCCCAGTGGGTCAGAAGTTTACATACACTCAATTAGTATTTGGTAGCATTGCCTTTCAATTGTTTAACTTGGGTCAAACGTTTCGGGTAGCCTTCCACAAGCTTCCCACAATAAATTGGGTGAATTTTGGCCCATTCCTCCTGACAGAGCTGGTGTAACTGAGTCAGGTTTGTAGGCCTCCTTGCTCGCACACGCTTTTTCAGTTCTGTCCACACATTTTCTATAGGATTGAGGTCAGGGCTTTGTGATGGCCATTCCAATACCTTGACTTTGTTGTCCTTAAGCCATTTTGCCACAACTTTGGAAGTATGCTTGGGGTCATTGTCCATTTGGAAGACCCATTTGCGACCAAGCTTTAACTTCCTGACTGATGTCTTGAGATGCTGCTTCAATATATCCACATAACTTTCCTTCCTCATGATGCCATCTATTTTGTGAAGTGCACCAGTCCCTCCTGCAGCGAAGCACCCCCACAGCATGATGCTGCCACTCCCGTGCTTCACGGTTGGGATAGTGTTCTTCGGCTTGCAAGCATTCCCCTTTTTCCTCCAAACATAACGATGGTCATTATGGCCAAACAGTTCTATTTTCGTTTCATTAGACCAGAGGACATTTCTCAAAAAAGTACAATCTTTGTCCCCATGTGCAGTTGCAAACTGTAGTCTGGCTTTTTTATGGCGGTTTAGGAGCAGTGGCTTCTTCCTTTCTGAGCGGCCTTTCAGGTTATGTCGATATAGGACTCGTTTTACTGTGGATATAGATACATTTGTACCTGTTTCCTCCAGCATCTTCACAAGGTCCTTTGCTGTTGTTTTGGAATTGATTTGCACTTTTCGCAACAAAGTACGTTCATCTCTAGGAGACAGAACACGTCTCCTTCCTGAGCGGTATGACGGCTGCATGGTCCCATGGTGTTTATACTTGCTTACTATTGTTTGTACAGATGAACGTGGTACCTTCAGGCGTTTGGAAATTGCTCCCAAGGATGAACCAGACTTGTGGAGGTCTACACATTTTTTTCTGAGGTCTTGGCTGATTTCTTTTGATTTTCCCATGATGTCAAGCAAAGAGGCACTGAGTTTGAAGGTAGGCCTTGAAATACATCCACAGGTACACCTCCAATTGACTTAAATGATGTCAATTAGCCTGTCAGAAGCTTCTAAAGCCATGACATCATTTTCTGGAATTTTCCAAGCTGTTTAAATGCACAGTCAACTTAGTGTATGTAAACTTCTGACCCACTGGAATTGTGATACAGTGAATTATAAGTGAAATAATCGTCTGTAAATAATTGTTGGAAAAATGACTTGTGTCATTGTCACGGTTTCGGCCGAGGCTGCTCCTCCTCCTTGTTCGGGCAGGCCTCGGCGTTCGCCGTCCCCGGAGTATTAGCTGCCACCGCTCTATGTTTCTGTGTTTGATTGCTTTTGTCTGTCTGTCACACCTGTGTCTGTTTTAGTGTTGATTAGGTGTCTTATAAGTTCCTTGTTTTGCTCTTTGGTTATTGTATGTTGTTATTTTCCGTTGCCTCGTGTATTTTGATACGTGTTTGTTTTCCCGTATAATTTTTCTATGTTTAGTGTTTTACGCGTGTGCGTAATTTTCCCTCGCCTCTTCGTGTTATTCGAGGTCGAGGTGTACACTATTGCTTTTGAGACTATTAAAAGTCTTGTTGGACTAAACCTCTGCTTCCTGCGCTTGACTCCTCCACCACATCCACGACGGTTTTATGACAGTCATGCACAAAGTAGATGACCTAACCGAATTGCCAAAACTATAGTTTGTTAACAAGACATTTGTGGAGTGGTTGAAAAAATTTGTTTTAATGACTCCAACCTAAGTGTATATAACCTTCCGCCTTCAACTGTATATACAGGAAGTCAACCCCCCATAGTAGATCCAATACTGTAGGAATATACAGGAAGTCAACCCCCCATAGTAGATCCAATACTGTAGGAATATACAGGAAGTCAACCCACTGTAGGAATATACAGGAAGTCAACCAACCTTCTAGATCCACTACTGTAGGTAACAAAGATCTATGAAGGTACCTTTTTCTTTATTTTAATGAATAAAGGATCAGCCACATTGAAGTGGCCTGGGGTAAAGACTATAGGATCAGTCACCTTGAAGTGGCCTGGGGTAAAGACTATAGGATCGGTCACCTTGAAGTGGCCTGGGGTAAAGAATATAGGATCAGTTACCTTGAAGTGGCCTGGGGTAAAGACTATACGATCAGTTACCTTGAAGTGGCCTGGGGTAAAGAATATAGGATCAGTTACCTTGAAGTGGCCTTGGGTAAAGACTATAGGATCGGTCACCTTGAAGTGACCTGGGGTAAAGACTATAGGATCGGTCACCTTGAAGTGGCCTGGGGTAAAGAATATAGGATCAGTTACCTTGAAGTGGCCTGGGGTAAAGACTATAGGATCAGTTACCTTGAAGTGGCCTGGGGTAAAGAATATAGGATCAGTTACCTTGAAGTGGCCTGGGGTAAAGACTATAGGATCGGTCACCTTGAAGTGACCTGGGGTAAAGAATGCACCTGATTTTCCTTTTTTGTTCTGGGGGGGCTGAAGGGCGTTTGGGTACGCCCTACGCTTTCATTCTAAAGGATTCTAAAGTCTCCCCCTTCCTTCCCTCTCACGGCGCATTAATCTACCCTCTAATGTCTCTGTCTGCAGGACAAAGGACTGATCTGTTGGGCTACTGTTTCTGTCTGGCTGTGCTCATCCCAAACCCGCCAACGCAATCAGGCTTTTGGAGAGGACCATCTGTTGGAGC
>LR778284.1:4487050-4517050 GCA_902810595.1 Coregonus sp. 'balchen'
TTCCCTTGTGTTTCTGTTTGGGAGTTGATTACGTGTCTTATAAGTTCCGTGTTGTGATCTAGGGTAGTTGTGTGTTGTTATTCTGTTGCCACCGTGTTATGATACGTGTTGTTTTCCGTGTCATTTTTCCATGTTTTAGTGTTTTAACGCGTGTGCGTAATTTTCCCTCGCCACTTCGTGTTTTCGAGGTCGGGGTTTGTTCGCTTGTTTTGAGACTATTAAAAGTCTTGTTGGACTTAACCTCTGTTTCCTGCGCTTGACTCCTCCACCACATCCACGACGGAATATTGACATTACTGTTAATATTTATTGTTTATTTCACTTTTGTTTACTATCTACTTCCCTTGCTTTGGCAATGTTAACACACGTTTCCCATGCCAATAAAGTCCTTAAATTGAATTGAAATTGAAATTGAATTGAATTGAAATTGAATTGAGAGACAGAGAGATTGAATTGAGAGGGAGAGAGAGAGACAGAGAGAGAGAGACAGAGAGATTGAATTGAGAGGGAGAGAGAGACAGAGACAGAGACAGAGACAGAGAGAGAGGACAGAGAGGAGAGATGAGAGAGAGAGAGAGAGAGACAGAGAGAGAGACAGAGAGAGGGTCAGAGAGAGGTCAGAGGAGAGAGAGAGAGAGAGAGAGAGAGAGAGAGAGAAATATAGGAGAGAGAGAGAGACAGAGAGAGAGAGAGAGAGAGAGAGAGAGAGAAATATAGGAGAGAGAGAGAGAGAGAACGTGTGAGTGTGTAAGGAGGTGAGGGACAGGATTCCACAGCATTAGCTAAATCTGGGTCGCTGGAGAACGTTCAGTTCAGAATCTGTTCCTTGGCAGACGAGACGATGCCAAGTACACCTCCCACTGTGTGTTCCCTCTCAGTGTGTGTGGGACCGGTACGTGAGCGGGTTTGGTGTGTGTTTATCTGTGGGTGGGTTTGGTGTGTGTATGTGAGAGAGAGAGAGAGAGAGTCAGTAGTAGGACTAATAGCATTGGCAAGGCTCCATTATTTACTTTGCAGTATATATCTGACAGATTCTAAGAACACTGTGTACTAGGACTGCAGAGCCATTTGTTCTCCCTGGTCCTCTCCAAAAGCCCTGTATGTGCTGTGCTGTGCTGTGTGTTTGGGATGAGCACAGCCAGACAGAACAGAGCCCAACAGATCAGCCCTTTGTCCTGCAGACAGAGACATTAGAGGGAAGATTAATGCCCCGTGAGAGGGAAGGAAGGGGGAGACTTTTAGAATCCTTTAGAATGAAAGCGTAGGGCGTACCCAAACGCCCTTCAGCCCCCCCAGAACAAAAAAGGAAAATCAGGTGCATTCTTTACCCCAGGTCACTTCAAGGTGACCGATCCTATAGTCTTTACCCCAGGCCACTTCAAGGTGACTGATCCTATAGTCTTTACCCCAGGCCACTTCAAGGTAACTGATCCTATAGTCTTTACCCCAGGCCACTTCAAGGTAACTGATCCTATATTCTTTACCCCAGGCCATTTCAAGGTGACTGATCCTATAGTCTTTACCCCAGGCCATTTCAAGGTGACTGATCCTATATTCTTTACCCCAGGCCACTTCAAGGTGACTGATCCTATATTCTTTACCCCAGGCCACTTCAATGTGGCTGAAGGCACCTTTTTCTTTATTTTAATGAATAAAGGTGCCTTCATAGATCTTTGTTACCTACAGTAGTGGATCTAGAAGGTTGGTTGAAATCCTGTTAATACCTACAGTGGGTTGACTTCCTGTATATTCCTACAGTGGGTTGACTTCCTGTATATTCCTACAGTATTGGATCTACTATGGGGGGTTGACTTCCTGTATATTCCTACAGTATTGGATCTACTTTGGGGGGTTGACTTCCTGTATATTCCTACAGTATTGGATCTACTATGGGGGGTTGACTTCCTGTATATTCCTACAGTATTGGATCTACTATGGGGGGTTGACTTCCTGTATATTCCTACAGTATTGGATCTACTATGGGGGGTTGACTTCCTGTATATTCCTACAGTATTGGATCTACTATGGGGGGTTGACTTCCTGTATATTCCTACAGTATTGGATCTACTATGGGGGGTTGACTTCCTGTATATTCCTACAGTATTGGATCTACTATGGGGGGTTGACTTCCTGTATATTCCTACAGTATTGGATCTACTATGGGGGGTTGACTTCCTGTATATACAGTTGAAGGCGGAAGGTTATATACACTTAGGTTGGAGTCATTAAAACTCATTTTTTCAACCACTCCACAAATGTCTTGTTAACAAACTATAGTTTTGGCAATTCGGTT
The DNA here is from genome assembly GCA_902810595.1 of Coregonus sp. 'balchen'. NCBI lineage: Eukaryota > Metazoa > Chordata > Actinopteri > Salmoniformes > Salmonidae > Coregonus > Coregonus sp. 'balchen'. The sequence continues at coordinate 4,489,344 of LR778284.1, forward strand.
AGGTCATCTACTTTGTGCATGACACAAGTCATTTTTCCAACAATTATTTACAGAAGATTATTTCACTTATAATTCACTGTATCACAATTCCAGTGGGTCAGAAGTTTACATACACTAAGTTGACTGTGCATTTAAACAGCTTGGAAAATTCCAGAAAATGATGTCATGGCTTTAGAAGCTTCTGATAGGCTAATTGACATCATTTAAGTCAATTGGAGGTGTACCTGTGGATATATTTCAAGGCCTACCTTCAAACTCAGTGCCTCTTTGCTTGACATCATGGGAAAATCAAAAGAAATCAGCCAAGACCTCAGAAATTTTTTTGTAGACCTCCACAAGTCTGGTTCATCCTTGGGAGCAATTTCCAAACGCCTGAAGGTACCACGTTCATCTGTACAAACAATAGTACGAAGTATAAACACCATGGGACCACGCAGCCGTCATACCGCTCAGGAAGGAGACGCGTTCTGTCTCCTAGAGATGAATGTACTTTGGTGCAAATCAATCAAAGAACAACAGCAAAGGACCTTGTGAAGATGCTGGAGGAAACAGCTACAAACGTATCTATATCCACAGTAAAACGAGTCCTATATCGACATAACCTGAAAGGCCGCTCAGCAAGGAAGAAGCCTCTGCTCCTAAACCGCCATAAAAAAGCCAGACTACGGTTTGCAACTGCACATGGGGACAAAGATTGTACTTTTTGGAGAAATGTCCTCTGGTCTAATGAAACAAAAATAGAACTGTTTGGCCATAATGACCATCGTTATGTTTGGAGGAAAAAGGGGAATGCTTGCAAGCCGAAGAACACTATCCCAACCGTGAAGCACGGGGGTGGCAGCATCATGCTGTGGGGGTGCTTCGCTGCAGGAGGGACTGGTGCACTTCACAAAATAGATGGCATCATGAGGAAGGAAAGTTATGTGGATATATTGAAGCAGCATCTCAAGACATCAGTCAGGAAGTTAAAGCTTGGTCGCAAATGGGTCTTCCAAATGGACAATGACCCCAAGCATACTTCCAAAGTTGTGGCAAAATGGCTTAAGGACAACAAAGTCAAGGTATTGGAGTGGCCATCACAAAGCCCTGACCTCAATCCTATAGAAAATGTGTGGACAGAACTGAAAAAGCGTGTGCGAGCAAGGAGGCCTACAAACCTGACTCAGTCACACCAGCTCTGTCAGGAGGAATGGGCCAAAATTCACCCAATTTATTGTGGGAAGCTTGTGGAAGGCTACCTGAAACGTTTGACCCAAGTTAAACAATTGAAAGGCAATGCTACCAAATACTAATTGAGTGTATGTAAACTTCTGACCCATTGGGAATGTGATGAAAGAAATAAAAGCTAAAATAAATCATTCTCTCTACTATTATTCTGACATTTCACATTCTTAAGTGGTGATCCTAACTGACCTAAAACAGGACATTTTTACTAGGATTAAATGTCAGGAATTGTGAAAAAATATTTGTTTAAATATATTTGGCTAAAGTGTACGTAAACTTCCGACTTCAACTGTACGTACAGTAGTGGATCTAGAAGGCGAGGTTGACTTGCCTGCATATACCTACAGTAGTGGATCTAGAAGGCGGGGTTGACTTCCTGTATATACCTATAGTAGTGGATCTAGAAGGCGGGGTTGACTTCCTGTATATACCTATAGTAGTGGATCTAGAAGGCGGGGTTGACTTGCTGTATATACCTACAGTAGTGGATCTAGAAGGCGGGGTTGACTTCCTGTATATACCTATAGTAGTGGATCTAGAAGGTGGGGTTGACTTCCTGTATATACCTACAGTAGTGGATCTAGAAGGCGGGGTTGACTTCCTGTATATACCTATAGTAGTGGATCTAGAAGGCGGGGTTGACTTCCTGTATATACCTACAGTAGTGGATCTAGAAGGCGGGGTTGACTTCCTGTATATACCTACAGTAGTGGATCTAGAAGGCGGGGTTGACTTCCTGTATATACCTACAGTAGTGGATCTAGAAGGCGGGGTTGACTTCCTGTAAATACCTACAGTAGTGGATCTAGAAGGCGGGGTTGACTTCCTGTATATACCTATAGTAGTGGATCTAGAAGGCGGGGTTGACTTCCTGTATATACCTACAGTAGTGGATCTAGAAGGCGGGGTTGACTTCCTGTATATACCTATTCCTCTATCTGTGTTACTGATTGAATCTCACTGCTGTATTGTTTCATCAGAGGTAAACCTCTATATCTATCCGTAGTCCATAAAACACAATGCAAGCCTAAAGGCTTTCAGCTTCTGTGCGTGCGGCTGCCTCAGCGAGACCCGGAGTTAGTGGCCAGGTGTAAAAGTACAAAGACTAACAAGGATACATTGTGTCCGTGTAGAGCTAAAGACCGGAGGGTACCAAGGATACATTGTGTCTGTGTAGAGCTAAAGACCGGAGGGTACCAAGGATACATTGTGTCTGTGTAGAGCTAACGACCGGAGGTAGCGTTCTTCCCGCTACATTGTGTCTGTGTAGAGCTAACGCGTGTAGACATGTCGGCCGTTAACTGCAACAGGAAATGTGATAAGGATGTCAACGCTTTGGAGGCATGTTGGAAAGGGTTGTGAAGACCAGCAGGCTACAGATGTGTCCCAAATGGCACCCTATTCCCTATATAAAAAAAATATATATGTCATTTAGCAGACGCTTTTATCCAAAGCGACTTACAGTCATGCGTGCATACATTTTTTACGTATGGGTGGTCCCGGGGATCGAACCCACTACCCTGGCGTTACAAGCACCGTGCTCTACCAGCTGAGCTACAGAGGACCACAAGGAAGGGGGAGACTACTTTTAACCAGAGCCCTATTGGGGCACAATTTAGGGAATAGGATGCAGTTTGGGATGCGACCCTTTGCCCTGAGGTCTGAGTGATCACCAGATCGGATATAAGTTCTCATTGATGTCAGGTGTAAACAGGGTGAAGGGTGCATCTTAATGAACGACTGCCCCCCCTAAAAAAACCAACTAATCTCGTTGAAAAACGTTGTCAATATGAGTCAGAAACATTTCCTCTAGTGTCACAATGTACTACATAGTGCGTCCTCAGACAGAGGGAGATGGTCTTCCAAACGTCATTTCCGGGTCGAGAGTATCTGCTGGCGTCGCGCTCGTCTGCCGCTTCTCCCTGGTATCTGTGTTTTTACTCCTTAACTTTGATTTGTTCGTTCTTCCCTCTGTTTTCCGTTGTTTTGATTTTGTCTACTTTTCAGCCTGTTGTGTTTTAAAATAGGCCCTACCAGAGTTTTGTGATTTTTACAACCTTGGGCTTATTAGTGCTAGCTTGCTTGCTAGTTGACCGTTAGCCTACCTCTGAGTCTGGGCTGAATTATAAGTATTTGTCTAATAATGGGGGACAGGGGGGGGGGGAAACATTGGCCAGTGTTTTAGAAATGCCTGGGCCGATTTCTGGTCCCCACCCTATCCCCGGTGACTTCAAGCAAGTGATCGAGCAATTGTCCCTGGGTTGAATTTGACTCATCACGCTCGTGCCTGAATTGGCAAACCAGTGAAAGCATTAGTGAAAGCTGTCACATTATTTCAAAGGGCCAAAATGGTAAATCCTACAGTAAGAAGATGCTGTAATCAAACCTCTAATGAGTTTTAGTACTGTTAGTTCTTAGTGGTCAGGTGGTCATGTCCATTCATAATTTCAGGATTTAGAACCACGACTCTGTCCTCATTCAGCTACTGATGGGCTGAACACAAATACAATGACACACACACACACTATGCAAGCATACACACGTGCACTTAAACACACACACACACACACACACACACACACACACACACACACACATCAAATCAAAGTTTATTGGTCACGTACACAGATTTACAGATGTTATCGCAAGGTGCAGCGAAATGCTTGTGTTTCTATTCTAGCTCCAACAGTGCAGTGATACTACCTAGCAATACAAAACAATACGCACATAATCCAAAAAAGAAAGAAATTAAGAAATATCAGAACGAGCAATGTCAGTGTCCGGGATATGTTCCTGGTCGCCTCTGAGAATAACGTTGACGTTTACACGGACACGGTGACTGAGTTCATCAGGAAGTGTATAGGGGATGTTGTTCCCACTGTGACTATTAAAACCTACCCAAACCAGAAACCGTGGATAGATGGCAGCGTTCGGCAAAACTGAAAGCGCGAACCACCGCATTTAACCACGGCAAGGTGACTGGGAATATGGCAGAATACAAACAGTGTAGTTATTCCCTCCTTAAGGCAATCAAACAGGCAAAATGTCAGTACAGATACAAAGTGGAGTCGCAATTCAACGGCTCAGACACACGAGACGTATGTGGCAGGGACTCCAGACAATCACGGACTACAAAGGGAAAACCAGCCACGTCGCCGACACCGACGTCTCGCTTCCAGACAAGCTAAACACCTTCTTCGCCCGCTTTGAGGATAACACAGAGCCGCCGACGCGGGCCGCTCCCGAGGACTGTGAGCTCTCGTTCTCCGTGGCCGATGTGAGTAAGACATTTAAGGCTTGTTATCCCTCGCAAGGCTGCCGGCCCAGACGGCATCCCTAGCCGCGTCCTCAGAGCATGCGCAGACCAGCTGGCTGGTGTGTTTATGGACATATTCAATCTCTCCCTTTCCCAGTCTGCTGTCCTCACTTGCTTCAAGATGTCCACCATTGTTCCTGTAACCAAGAAAGCGAAGGTAACTGAACTAAATGACTATCGCCCCGTAGCACTCACTTCTGTCATCATGAAGTGCTTTGAGAGGCTAGTTAAGGATCATATCACCTCCACCTTACCTGTCACCCTAGACCCACTGCAATTTGCATACCGCCCCAATAGATCCACGGATGATGCAATCGCCATCGCACTGCACACTGCCCTATCCCATCTGGACAAGAGGAATACCTATGTAAGAATGCTGTTCATTGACTACAGCTCAGCCTTAAACACCATCGTACCCTCCAAGCTCATCATTAAGCTCGGGGCCCTGGGTCTGAACCCCGCCCTGTGCAACTGGGTCCTGGACTTCCTGACGGGCCGCCCCCAGGTGGTGAGGGTAGGCAACAACACCTCCCCCACGCTGATTCTCAACACAGGGGCCCCACAAGGGTGCATGCTCAGCCCCCTCCTGTACTCCCTGTTCACCCATGACTGCGTGGCCAAGCACACCTCCAACTCAATCATCAAGTTTGCAGACGACACAACAGTAGTAGGACTGATTACCAACAATGACGAGAGGGCCCTGGCGGAGTGGTGCCTGGAAAATAACCTCTCCCTCAACGTCAACAAAACAAAGGAGCTGATCGTGGACTTCAGGAAGACAACAGAGGGAGCATGCCCCTATCCACATCGACGGGGCCGCAGTGGAGAAGGTGGAAAGCTTCAAGTTCCTCAGCGTACACATCACTGACAATCTGAAATGGTCCACCCACACAGACAGTGTCGTGAAGAAGGCGCAACAGCGCCTCTTCAACCTCAGGAGGCTGAAGAAATGTGGCTTGGCCCATAAGACCCTCGTTTATTTTTACAGATACACCATTGAGAGCATCCTGTCGGGCTGTAACACCGTCTGGAATGGTAACTGCACCGTCCGCAACCGCAGGGCTCTCCAGAGGGTGGTACGGTCTGCCCAACCCATCACCGGGGGCACACTGCCTGTCCTCCAGGACATCTACAGCACCCGATATCACAGGAAGGCCAAGAAGATCATCAAGGACCTCCACAGCCTGTTCACCACGATATCATCCAGAAGGCGAGGTCAGTACAGGTGCATCAAAGCTGGGACCGAGAGACTGCAAAACAGCTTCTATCTCAAGGCCATCAGACTGTTAAATAGCCATCACCTCCCGGCCTCCACCCAGTACCCTGCCCTGAACTTAGTCACTGTCACTAGCCGGCTACCACCCGTTACTCAATCACTGGTCACTTTAATAATGGAACACTGGTCACTTTAATAATGTTTACATACACGTTTTATTGGCCACATGCACCGAATACAACAGGTGCAGACATTACAGTGAAATGCTTACTTACAGCCCTTAACCAACAGTGCATTTATTTTTTAATAGAAAAGTAAAATAAAACAACAACAAAAAAGTGTTGAGAGAAAAAAAGAGCAGAAGTAAAATAAAATAACAGTAGGGAGGCTGTATATACAGGGGGGGTACCGGTGCAGAGTCAATGTGCGGGTGCACCGGCTAGTTGAGGTAGTTGAGGTAATATGTACATGTGGGTAGAGTTAAAGTGACTATGCATAAATACTTAACAGAGTAGCAGCAGCGTAAAAAGGATGGGGTGGGGGGGGGGGGGCAGTGCAAATAGTCCGGGTAGCCATGATTAGCTGTTCAGGAGTCTTATGGCTTGGGGGGGTAGAAGCTGTTGAGAAGTCTTTTGGACCTAGACTTGGCGCTCCGGTACCGCTTGCCGTGTTGGTAAGAAGTATACTATTTTATCCACGTATTCTACAGATATACTACATATTGTATGTTTTTATCGCACTGCTTTGCTTTATCTTGGCCAGGTCGCAGTTGTAAATGAGAACCTGTTCTCAACTGGCTTACCTGGTTAAATAAAGGTGAAATAAAACATTTAAATAAAATACTGTTTTACTCATTTCATATGTATATACTGTATTCTAGTCAAGTCCATCCTATTTAACTACTGCTGTATCTATACTATTCTTCAGATATACTACATATTCTATCCACATACTGTCCATAATGTCAATACGTCCCATCACTTATATACAGTATATATTTATACTCCGGACTCCGACATTGCTCGTCCTAATATTTCTATATTTCTTAATTCCATTCTTTGACCTTTAGATTTGTGTGTATTGCTGTGTGTTGTTAGATATTGCTGCACTGTTTGAGCTAGGAACACAAGCATTTCGCAAACACCCGCAATAAACATCTGCTGAATATGTGTATGCGACCAATAACATTTGATTATCACAGTTATTGCAGTTGTTTAAATAAAAACCTTCCTTAGTGAAGCAGCTATTAGCGAAGAAAGAAAATCCATCCATCCGATCCTTGATCTCTTTTGGAAAGCTACTTGGGAACAAAGGGCTGTATTATGCCGCGTTAATGTGTTCATAGTTTCAAAATGTCCAACTTACTGTGTTGGAAGTAAAGCATCCGTGCATGGCGCTACCCTACTGCCAGCTTCCTATGTGATACCACCCTAATTACACTCTATTCCCTACAGTGCATTCAGAAAAGTATTCACACCCCTTCACTTTTTCCACATTTTGTTGTCTTACAGAGTGGGATTAAAAAATGGATTTAATTGTCATTTTTGTGTCAACGATCTACACTAAAAAGTCTGTAATGTCAAAGTGAAAGAAAAATTTGAACATTTGTAAAAGCTTTTATGGAAAATAAACCACTAATACATCTTGCTTGGATAAATATTCAACCCCCTGAGTCAATACATGTTAGAATCACCTTTAGCAGCGATTACAGCTGTGAGTCTTGCACAATACTTACAATGTTGTTGTCCATCCTCAGTTTTCTCCTATCACAAGCATGTAAATCCCTGAGCGGTTTCCTTCCTCTCCGGCAACTGAGTTAGGAAGGACGCCTGTATCTTTGTAGTGACTGGGTGTATTGATACACCATCCAAAGTGTACTTAATAACTTCACCATGCTCAAAGGGATATTTCATGTCTGCTTTTTTTGTTTTTACCCATCTACCAATAGGTGCACTTCTTTGCGAGGCATTGGAAAACCTCCCTGGTCTTTTGTGGTTGAATCAGTGTTTGAAATTCACTGTTCGACTGAGGTACCTTACAGATAATTGTATGTGTGGGGTACAGAGATGAGGTAGTCATTTAAAAATCATGTTAAACACTATTATTGCACACAGAGTGAGTCCATGCAACTTATTATGTGACTTGTTAAGGACATTTTTACTCCTGAACTTATTTAGGCTTGCCATAACAAAGGGGTTGAATACTTATTGACTCAAGTCATTTCAGCTTTTCATTTTTTACTCATTTGTAAACATTTAGAAAAACATAATTCCACTTTGACATTATGGGGTATTGTGTGTAGGCCAGTGACAAAAACAAACTCAATCTAATCCATTTTATATTCAGCCTGTAACACATCTAAATGTGGAAAAAGTCAAGGGGTGTGAATAACTTTCTGAAGGCACTACTTTGGACCAGAGCCCATAGTTCCATACGTAGGGAATAGGGTCTGAAGGCACTACTTTGGACCAGAGCCCATAGTTCCATACGTAGGGAATAGGGTCTGAAGGCACTACTTTGGACCAGAGCCCATAGTTCCATACGTAGGGAATAGGGTCTGAAGGCACTGCTTTGGACCAGAGCCCATAGTTCCATACGTAGGGAATAGGGTTCCATTTGGGCCGCAGCCTTTGTGAGGTGGGTGGACGTTCGTCTAAGACGTTTTTCCCACTTCCATTGGCACTACAAAGATTTGGGGTCTGACGTCCTCATCCCCGGAGTGTTATTTATTTTTGCACATTTGCACCCCAGTATCTCCATTTGCACATCATCTCTTGCACATCTATCAGTCCAGTGTTAATGCTAAATTGTAATTATTTTGCACTATGGCCTATTTATTGCCTTACCTCCATAACTTACTACATTTGCACACACTGTATATATATTTTCTGTTGTATTTTTGACTTTATGTTTTGTTTTACCCCATATGTAACTCTGTGTTGTTGTTGTTTTTATCACACTGCTTTGCTTTATCTTGGCCAGGTCGCAGTTGTAAATGAGAACTTGTTCTCAACTGGCTTACCTGGTTAAATAAAGGTGAAATATTTTGTTATTTTTTAAAATCCAGGGTCAAAGAATGTCTGCACTTAAATAAACCCATGAATAACACACTAATTGGCATTATTAGCATGACTGAGCCCAGACCACACTGCAGCCGCTATGTAACCAGGCATTGGCCAATTTAACCAGCATGGGGATTTTCATTATAACTCCGAAAAACAAAGGTTAAACGGTTGTGGGTTATACAAGGTCTAAGCTGTGACCTCTAACGACCTCCAATTAGACTCTCTATGGGTCCGTTCCACCAGTGTGTTGTTTATGTTCATGTTAATTCTTTGGGAACTGTGTTTCCATCGGGAGGGTGACACTAAAGACTGAGAGGGGATAATGGTTGCATATCCCAGAGCCGACTGCGGGTCTATGAGCAGGGGTAGTGAGAGAGAGCTTTCAATTTTGTGTAGATGAGGGATATACATTTTTAAATATAGTAATGACTGCCTCGCCTGGTTCACCAACTACTTCTCAGATAGAGTTCAATGTGTCAAATCGGAGGGCCTGTTGTCTGGACCTATGGCAGTCTCTATGGGGGTGCCACAGGGTTCAATTCTTGGGCCGACTCTTTTCTCCGTGTATATCAATGATGTCGCTCTTGCTGCTGGTGACTCTCAGATCCACCTCTACGCAGACGACACCATTTTGTATACATCTGGCCCTTCATTGGACACTGTGTTAACAAACCTCCAAACGAGCTTCAATGCCATACAACACTCCTTCCGTAGCCTCCAACTGCTCTTAAACACTAGTAAAACTAAATGCATGCTCTTCAATCGAACGCTGCTGGCACCCGCCCACCCGACTAGAATCACTACTCTCGACGGGTCTGACCTAGAGTATGTGGACAACTACAAATACCTAGGTGTCTGGTTAGACTGTAAACTCTCCTTCCATACTCACATTAAGAATCTCCAATCCAAAGTTAAATCTAGAATCGGCTTCCTATTTCGCAACAAAGCCTCCTTCACTCATGCTGCCAAACATGCCCTCGTAAAACTGACTATCCTACCGATCCTTGACTTCGGCGATGTCATTTACAAAATAGCCTCCAACACTCTACTCAGCAAATTGGATGTAGTCTATCACAGTGCCATCCGTTTTGTCTCCAAAGCCCCATACACTACCCACCACTGTGACCTGTACGCTCTTGTTGGCTGGTCCTCACTACATGTTCGTCGTCAAACCCACTGGCTCCAGGCCATCTATAAATCACTGCTAGGCAAATCCCCGCCTTATCTTAGCTCATTGGTCACCATAGCAGCACCCACCCGTAGTCTGCGCTCCAGCAGGTATATCTCACTGGTCATTCCCAAAGCCAACACCTCATTTGGCCGCCATTCCTTCCAGTTCTCTGCTGCCAATGACTGGAACGAATTGCAAAAATCTCTGAAGCTGGAGACTCTTATCTCCCTCACTAACTTTAAGCATCAGTTGTCAGAGCACCTTACCGATCACTGCACATGTACACAGCCCATCTGAAATTAGCCCACCCAACTACCTCATCCCTATATTGTTATTTATTTTGCTCTTTTGCACCCCAGTATCTCTATTTGCACATAATCTCTTGCATATCTAGCTTTCCAGTGTTAATACTAATTGTAATTATTTTTGCACTATAGCCTATTTATTGCCTTACCTCCATAACTTGCTACATTTGCACACACTGTATATATATTTTCTGTTGTATTTTATGACCTTATGTTTTTTTTACCCCATATGTAACTCTGTGTTGTTGTTTTTATCGCACTGCTTGGCCAGGTCGCAGTTGTAAATGAGAACTTGTTCTCAACTGGCTTACCTGGATAAATAAAGGTGAAATAAAAAAAATAAAAAATAAAAATACATCTAATCTAATTTTTTATTGTCCTATCATGATGGAAAGATCCCCAACCCTATATCTGTTATGTGGGCAGCTTGTCTCTCCCTTTTCTGTTTCCCTTCCTCCTTGTTTTGTCCCCTCTTTGTCTGTTGTATCTGTATGTGTGTTTGTCCCCTTTATGTGGGTGTGTCTGGAGTGGATCAGGGGGCGTGCTCAGGATCTGCCTCTCCTGTGCAGCTGCGGGTTGTTTCCAGTGATTCCTGCCTACGCAGCTGCATCCTATTCTCTCATCAACCTGCACTACTAATTCCTGGGCATGGCTCTCCACCGGCGCCAGATCGTTGTTCTTACTAGAGCGGTAACTTGGCTCACCAGTAAAGTTATATTATCTTAGTCTTCAGCCTGGCTTTTTACTCTCCTTAACCTGTCGTTTGTTTTGTCTTCAGTTCAGACATACCTCCCTGCCTGCCTGCCTTCGTGCCTGCCTGCCTGCCTGCCTGCCTCAGCCTCTCCTTCCTCCGGAGCCGACTAGCCCACTCTGTTCCTTTTCTTCAGTTGTTTTTTGGACTAAGACAAATTGAACTTTTATTAAAATAATTTTTGTTTCCTCCACTCCCTTAGTCGTGTTTGTTTCTCTGAGTGCTGGGTTGAACCATAGCGTAACAATATCCTGGACACCCACTTGAGCGACCCATACACCAAAGAGATGTTCCCATCTCTTTTATGGACCTGCTGTGAGTATGCAGCCTAAACAGAGAAATAAATGCGGTCAGAGACCTACTTGAGCAGCACCGCCCCCTCAAGTTTCTGAGCCTGCCTGGCAGGGTTGGTCCTACAAAGCCAGAGCCCCCTGATGGGAGAGCATAATATACAAGGAAATTCTCAAAAGCTGCTAATGAGAACCTTGACGACCTTTTACCTAGCCGGTGGGAATTCCGGTGGGGTACGCCCCACCCAGGTAGTGGCAGTGCTGGCAACACTGGCTGCAGTAACCCATGGGGAGGGGGTCACACTCGGACAATCAGAGAGGGGGTTTATCATTGTGGCCCAGGTGGCACAAAATAATCAAAGGTCTGACTGCACGGAGATGCTTGGGAAAAATGGTTACAACAGGAGATCAGAGTGTTTGTGTCTCAGGTGAAGAGGGTGGATCTGATCTCCATCACCTAGGACTTGACATGGATTAAGTAGAATAATCAAATCTCACATTGTTATCAATTTCTGCTCAATCTGCATGCTTTCTCAATCAGCTTTAACTGTATGTGCACTCGTAAATCAGGTTATTTCTCGAATTGGGCTCTGGGATATAACAGCCGTTGAGTATCTGATTTTATGGTGGATTGTGGAGGAGGGGGGTTGAGTGTGTTGGAGTATGTGAGTATATGCGTGTGTGCTTGTCTGGCATCTGTTGTGGGAGGGTGGGGATGTTGGGGGGGGGTATGGGATGGACCACAGGAATTATTTGCTAGGATAATAATTGCTTGTCAATGAATTAAATGTAATACAATGGCAATCCGGGTTATATGTTAAAATCCTACGCGTGAACTGCCGACATTATTACGCATATTGATTGATAATGATGGAAAATAGGATATGCATATTTTTTTTTAAATAGTTATATAGATATATATATAGAGGTGAAACCATTGGAAATGCTTTTGGCGGTTAATCTGCTTCTGTTTTGTGGGTGGCACTGTGTGCTGTTTTAGATGGATGGGTCCTGGCCTCTTAGGGATCCGGAGGGACGTGGGTGGGATGCTGATCACTGGGATGACGGCTCAACTTGGGATGGGGAGGGGCTTTAGCGGGGGAATTAGTGGAGAACAATTGAAGGGTTACTCCGTAGCAATGCAAATATCACGGTACAGCTATATGGACACTCAATCATTACGGTATTTTTTATTGGTAAATTTACAAACATATATATTGATAAATAGACTTGAAACTTGTATCTCATTATGGTGTATGGTGAAATAAGTATAGCCAGTTATAATTGTAATGGCTTAGCTGATAATAACAAAAGAAGAACAATATTTACATGGCTCAAAGAGAAGGAATATAATATCTATTGTATACAGGAAACTCATTCAACAATTCGAGATGAAGTAGCGTGGAAAAAAGAATGGGGGGGGGGGGGAATATACTTCTCCCATGGGCAAAGAAATTCAAAAGGGGTGATGATATTAATTAATAGTAATTTCGATCCGAATGTGCAAATTGTCCAAATAGATACGCAAGGTAGATGGATTATTTTAAATATGTTATTGGACCATAAACAGATATGGCTCATTAACCTTTACGGACCAAATAATGATGATCCAAAATTCTTTGACAATATACAGTGGGGAAAAAAAGTATTTAGTCAGCCACCAATTGTGCAAGTTCTGCCACTTAAAAAGATGAGAGAGGCCTGTAATTTTCATCATAGGTACACGTCAACTATGACAGACAAAATGAGAAAAAAAAATCCAGAAAATCACATTGTAGGATTTTTAATGAATTTATTTGCAAATTATGGTGGAAAATAAGTATTTGGTCAATAACAAAAGTTTCTCAATACTTTGTTATATACCCTTTGTTGGCAATGACACAGGTCAAACGTTTTCTGTAAGTCTTCACAAGGTTTTCACACACTGTTGCTGGTATTTTGGCCCATTCCTCCATGCAGATCTCCTCTAGAGCAGTGATATTTTGGGGCTGTCGCTGGGCAACACAGACTTTCAACTCCCTCCAAAGATTTTCTATGGGGTGGAGATCTGGAGACTGGCTAGGCCACTCCGCTAGGCCACTCCAGGACCTTGAAATGTTTCTTACGAAGCCACTCCTTCGTTGCCCGGACGGTGTGTTTGGGATCATTGTCATGCTGAAAGACCCAGCCACGTTTCATCTTCAATGCCATTGCTGATGGAAGGAGGTTTTCACTCAAAATCTCACGATACATGGCCCCATTCATTCTTTCCTTTACACGGATCAGTCGTCCTGGTCCCTTTGCAGAAAAACATCCCCAAAGCATGATGTTTCCACCCCCATGCTTCACTGTAGGTATGGTGTTCTTTGGATGCAACTCAGCATTATTTGTCCTCCAAACACGACGAGTTGAGTTTTTACCAAAAAGTAATATTTTGGTTTCATCTGACCATATGACATTCTCCCAATCCTCTTCTGGATCATCCAAATGCACTCTAGCAAACTTCAGACGGGCCTGGACATGTACTGGCTTAAGCAGGGGGACACGTCTTGCACTGCAGGATTTGAGTCCCTGGCGGCGTAGTGTGTTACTGATGGTAGGCTTTGTTACTTTGGTCCCAGCTCTCTGCAGGTCATTCACTAGGTCCCCCCGTGTGGTTCTGGGATTTTTGCTCACCGTTCTTGTGATCATTTTGACCCCACGGGGTGAGATCTTGCGTGGAGCCCCAGATCGAGGGAGATTATCAGTGGTCTTGTATGTCTTCCATTTCCTAATAATTGCTCCCACAGTTGATTTCTTCAAACCAAGCTGCTTACCTATTGCAGATTCAGTCTTCCCAGCCTGGTGCAGGTCTACAATTTTGTTTCTGGCGTCCTTTGACAGCTCTTTGTTCTTGGCCATAGTGGAGTTTGGAGTGTGACTGTTTGAGGTTGTGGACAGGTGTCTTTTATACTGATAACAAGTTCAAACAGGTGCCATTAATACAGGTAACGAGTGGAGGACAGAGGAGCCTCTTAAAGAAGAAGTTACAGGTCTGTGAGAGCCAGAAATCTTGCTTGTTTGTAGGTGACCAAATACTTATTTTCCACCATAATTTGCTAATAAATTCATAAAAAATCCTACAATGTGATTTTCTGGATTTTTTTCTTCTCAATTTGTCTGTCATAGTTGACGTGTACCTATGATGAAAATTACAGGCCTCTCTCATCTTTTTAAGTGGGAGAACTTGCACAATTGGTGGCTGACTAAATACTTTTTTTCCCCACTGTATATAATAAATTATCAACCCTGCAAGCAATTCAAGACAATATTATTATGGTGGGGGATTATAATACTGTTTTAAATAGCTCAATGGACCGTAAAGGAAATCACACCACAAACAATCACCCACATGCTCTTAAGGAAATTGTGAATGTCATGGATACATTAGAACTAGTAGATATATGGAGGCTTAAATATCCTGATCTAGTGAGATATACATGGCGGAGACTCAATCAAGCTAGTCGTCTTGACTTCTTTCTTATCTCATTCTCGTTGGCACCAAAAGTAAAGAAAAGTGTTGATAGGGGACAGAATGCGGTCGGACCATCATATAATAGGCATATACATTACTCTTACTGAATTTCCACGTGGGCGAGGATATTGGAAATTTAATCAAAGCCTATTGGATGATAATTTATTTATAATTAGAACAAAGGAATTTATAACTGACTTTTTCCAACATAACATAGGTACCGCGAATCCCCTTATTGTATGGGACACCTTTAAATGTGCCTTTAGAGGCCATGCAATTCAGACTGAATAATTCAGTACTCATCTCGAAAACAAAAGCAATTTAGGTCAAAAGAGTTTATACTAAGAAAGGAAATAGAAAGTCTAACAGAACAGATAGATGGCAATAAAAACTGTAACATAGAGGCTCAGAATAAATTAGAGGAAAAACTAAAATAAATGGAGAAACTTATTCAAGAAAGATCAAGTGTAATATATTATAAAAATAAAGCAAACTGGATGGAATATGGGGAAAAATGCACAATTTTTTATTTTATTTTTTCAACATAGGAATGCTACCAAAAATAACTTAATGAAACTGGTTACAATTGACGGAGTCACCCATAATTCACCAAATGATATTTTGAAGGAAGAAACAAAATACTTTAAGCATATGTTTTCTTTTCAGTCGCCTCCATCTCCTCTAACTGAAGCTAATTGTAGAGATTTTTTTTCTATTGATAATGTCAAATTAACAGCCACACAGAAAGACTCATGTGAAGGTGAAATTACAGAGGAGGAACTTCTGGATGCAATTAAAGACTTTAAGTCTGGGAAAACTCCAGGGTTGGATGGCATACCAGTCGAGGTATACCAAAACTTTTTTGATATACTAAGAGGACCGTTATTAGCATGTTTTAACCACTCCTATGTAAATGGTAGATTATCTGACACTCAAGAAGCAGGTCTGATCTCATTATTACTGAAACAGGATACATGTGGAAAATATAAAGATCCAGTCCATTTACAAAATTGGAGGCCCCTTACACTTCAGTGTTGTGATGCAAAAATTCTAGCAAAATGTATAGTGCATAGAATTAAAAAGGTATTGTCGGATATTATTCATTCTAATCAGACAGATTTTTTACATGGAAGATACATTGGAGATAATATAAGGCAAGTATTGGAAACAATAGAACACTATGGAAAATATGGGAAACCAGGACTGCTATTCATAAAGTTTGACTGGGGTTTATATATACAGTGTGGGAAAAAAATATTTAGTCAGCCACCAATTGTGCAAGTTCTCCCACTTAAAAAGATGAGAGAGGCCTGTAATTTTCATCATAGGTACACGTCAACTATGACAGACAAAATGAGAAAAAAAATTCCAGAAAATCACATTGTAGGATTTTTAATGAATTTATTTGCAAATTATGGTGGAAAATAAGTATTTGGTCAATAACAAAAGTTTCTCAATACCTTGTTATATACCCTTTGTTGGCAATGACACAGGTCAAACGTTTTCTGTAAGTCTTCACAAGGTTTTCACACACTGTTACTGGTATTTTGGCCCATTCCTCCATGCAGATCTCCTCTAGAGCAGTGATGTTTTGGGGCTGTCACTGGGCAACACGGACTTTCAACTACCTCCAAAGATTTTCTATGGGGTTGAGATCTGGAGACTGGCTAGGCCACTCCAGGACCTTGAAATGCTTCTTACGAAGCCACTCCTTCGTTGCCCGGGCGGTGTGTTTGGGATCATTGTCATGCTGAAAGACCCAGCCACGTTTCATCTTCAATGCCCTTGCTGATGGAAGGAGGTTTTCACTCAAAATCTCACGATACATGGCCCCATTCATTCTTTCCTTTACACGGATCAGTCGTCCTGGTCCCTTTGCAGAAAAACAGCCCCAAAGCATGATGTTTCCACCCACATGCTTCACAGTAGGTATGGTGTTCTTTGGATGCAACTCAGCATTCTTTGTCCTCCAAACACGACGAGTTGAGTTTTTACCTAAAAGTTCTTTTTTGGTTTCATCTGACCATATGACATTCTCCCAATCCTCTTCTGGATCATCCAAATGCACTCTAGCAAACTTCAGACGGGCCTGGACATGTACTGGCTTAAGCAGGGGGACACATCTGGCACTGCAGGATTTGAGTCCCTGGCGGCGTAGTGTGTTACTGATGGTAGGCTTTGTTACTTTGGTCCCAGCTCTCTGCAGGTCATTCACTAGGTCCCCCCGTGTGGTTCTGGGATTTTTGCTCACCGTTCTTGTGATCATTTTGACCCCACGGGGTGAGATCTTGCGTGGAGCCCCAGACCGAGGGAGATTATCAGTGGTCTTGTATGTCTTCCATTTCCTAATAATTGCTCCCACAGTTGATTTCTTCAAACCAAGCTGCTTACCTATTGCAGATTCAGTCTTCCCAGCCTGGTGCAGGTCTACAATTTTGTTTCTGGTGTCCTTTGACAGCTCTTTGGTCTTGGCCATAGTGTAGTTTGGAGTGTGACTGTTTGAGGTTGTGGACAGGTGTTTTTTATACTGATAATAAGTTCAAACAGGTGCCATTAATACAGGTAACGAGTGGAGGACAGAGGAGCCTCTTAAAGAAGAAGTTACAGGTCTGTGAGAGCCAGAAATCTTGCTTGTTTGTAGGTGACCAAATACTTATTTTCCACCATAATTTGCAAATAAATTAATTAAAAATCCTACAATGTGATTTTCTGGAAATATTTTTCTCAATTTGTCTGTCATAGTTGACGTGTACCTATGATGAAAATTACAGGCCTCTCTCATCTTTTTAAGTGGGAGAACTTGCACAATTGGTGGCTGACTAAATACTTTTTTTCACCACTGTAAATGCCTGGAGCATTTCAATTTTGGAGAATCTCTTATAAAATGGGTCAAAATCATGTATAGTAACCCTACGTGTAAAATAGTAAATAATGGCTATTTCTCAGAAAGTTTTAAACTGTCAAGAGGAGTGAAACAAGGTTGTCCACTATCGGCATATCTATTTATTGTGGCCATCGAGATGTTAGCTATTAAAATCAGATCCAATAATAATATCAGAGGATTAGAAATCCAGGGCTTAAAAACAAAGGTGTCATTTTACGCTGATGATTCATGTTTTCTTTTAAATCCACAACTAGAATCCCTCCACAGCCTCATAGAGGATATAGATACATTTTCTAACCTCTTTGGATTACAACCAAATTATGACAAATGTACTATATTACGTATTGGATCACTCAAAAATACAATTTTTACATTACCATGTAGTTTACCAATAAAATGGTCTGATGGTGATGTGGATATACTCGGAATACATATCCCAAAGGAAATAAATGATCTCACTTAAAAAAAAAAAAATTTGAAAGTTATCAAAAATAGATAAGATCTTACTACCATGGAAAGGAAAATACCTGTC
This sequence comes from Coregonus sp. 'balchen', assembly GCA_902810595.1. Taxonomy (NCBI): domain Eukaryota; kingdom Metazoa; phylum Chordata; class Actinopteri; order Salmoniformes; family Salmonidae; genus Coregonus; species Coregonus sp. 'balchen'. The sequence continues at coordinate 4,507,591 of LR778284.1, forward strand.
AATTTGTGGGAAAATCACCCTGATTAACTCTTTAGTATTATCCCAGTTTACCTATTTGCTTATGGTCTTGCCTACGCCTAGCGAACAGTTTTTTAAATTATATGAGAAAAAAATATTCAATTTTATTTGGAACGGCAAGCCAGACAAAATTAAAAGGGCATATTTATATAATGAATATGAATTCGGAGGACAGAAATTATTAAATATTAAAGCATTAGACCTATCACTAAAAGCTTCAGTCATACAAAAGTTATACATAAATCCGAACTGGTTCTCAAGCAAATTAGTAAGATTGTCTCACCCAATGTTCAAGAAAGGCCTTTTTCCCTTTATTCAGATTACAACAACTCATTTGCAGTTATTTGAAAAGGAAATCATCTCCCAAATATCACTATTTCTAAAACAAGCCATAGAAAGTTGGTTGCAATTTCAATTTAATCCTCCAGAAACGACAGAACAAATAATGCAACAAATATTGTGGTTAAATTCAAATATACTAATTGACAAAAAACCTTTATTTTTTGACAGAATGTTTAAAAAAGGTATAATCTTCGTAAATGATATCATCGGTAGGACTGGTGGAGTTATGTCGCACATGCAGCTAACAAAAACATATGGAAATGTCTGCTCTACACAAAATTACGACCAAATAATTGAAGCCTTACCGCAAAATTGGAAGAGGAAAGTGGAAGGGGGAGAAAGTAAGGAACTTGTCTGTCGGCCTTGCATTAAAGACCATCATTGGTTAAGGAAAACTATGATAAATAAAAAAGTATATCAGTTTCACTTAAGGACCAAAGGATTGACAGCCGTCCCATATAGATTGTAAAATAGTTGGGAAGAGATTTTTGACGTATCGATCCCATGGCATAGTGTTTATGAACTGACACGCAAAACGACACCGGATTCAAAAATTTGAATCTTTCAATTTAAATTATTATATACAATTCTTGCTACCAATAGAATGTTATTTATATGGGGGATACAATCTTCCCAGCTCTGCAGATTTTGCTGTGAAGAGACAGAATCATTAGATCATTTGTTTTGGTTCTGTCCATTTGTAGCTTGTTTTTGGACACAGGTCCAGGAATGGCTAAAGGATTGCAATATTTACCTGGAGCTAACCTTGCAGATAGCACTACTGGGTGATCTGAAAAGTCATAGTCAATCGATCAATAATATAATAATACTTTTAGCAAAAATGTTTATTTTTAATTCACAATCTGTAGAAGCAATGAGAATAGAAAGGTTCAGAACTTTTGTAAAACATCACAGTACGGTTGAAATATATATGGCAAATAGAAATCCTATATGGATGGTGTTAAGAGATATATGGGAGGTGTTGAATGGAGTTGAAGGATGGGACTAATAACAAATAACAACAAATAATAACAAAGATAGCTAATAATGTAAGCATACTGTGTCCATAATAAGTATATAGGTTGTATGTTGGGAGCTTTTGGGAAAGAGCACAGTTAGAAAGATATGGCATATAGAAGCAAACCGGATGGCCATCATGAAAATGATCGGAGAGGTTGAGAGTAGAAGAAGTTCAGGAGCAAAAAATTATAATATATATATATATATAATAGAATTATTGTAAAATTAACTGTGTCCATAAGGTGTAGATAGTAAGTATAGACCGGAAGTAGAGGCCTGGGCATTGTTGTTCACTAATTTACTCCAAGTAGGGAAAGGATGGCGGGGTTGAAAAGTAATAAAGGGGAGTATATACAGTGGGGAGAACAAGTATTTGATACAATGCCGATTTTGCAGGTTTTCCTACTTACAAAGCATGTAGAGGTCTGTCATTTTTTATCATAGGTACACTTCAACTGTGAGAGACGGAATCTAAAACAAAAATCCAGAAAATCACATTGTATGATTTTTAAGTAATTCCTTTGCATTTTATTGCATGACATAAGTATTTGATACATCAGTAAAGCAGAACTTAATATTTGTTACAGAAACCTTTGTTTGCAATTACAGAGATCATACGTTTCCTGTAGGTCTTGACCAGGTTTGCACACACTGCAGCAGGTATTTTGGCCCACTCCTCCATACAGACCTTCTCCAGATCCTTCAGGTTTCAGGGCTGTCGCTGGGCAATATGGACTTTCAGCTCCCTCCAAAGATTTTCTATTGGGTTCAGGTCTGGAGACTGGCTAGGCCACTCCAGGACCTTGAGATGCCTCTTATGGAGCCACTCCTTAGTTGCCCTGGCTGTGTTTCAGGTCGTTGTCATGCTGGAAGACCCAGCCACGACCCATCTTCAATGCTCTTACTGAGGGAAGGAGGTTGTTGGCCAAGATCTCGTGATACATGGCCCCATCCATCCTCCCCTCAATATGGTGCAGTCGTCCTGTCCCCTTTTCAGAAAAGCATCCCCAAAGAATGATGTTTCCACCTCCATGCTTCACGGTTGGGATGGTGTTCTTGGGGTTGTACTCATCCTTCTTCTTCCTCCAAACACGGCGAGTGGAGTTTAGACCAAAAAGCTCTATTTTTGTCTAATCAGACCACATTACCTTCTCCCATTCCTCCTCTGGATCATCCAGATGGTCATTGGCAAACTTCAGACGGGCCTGGACATGTGCTGGCTTGAGCAGTGGGACCTTGCGTGCGCTGCAGGATTTTAATACATGACGGCGTAGTGTGTTCCTAATGGTTTTCTTTGAGACTGTGGTTCCAGCTCTCTTCAGGTCATTGACCAGGTCCTGCTGTGTAGTTCTGGGCTGATCCCTCACCTTCCTCATGATCATTGATGCCCCACGAGGTGAGAACTTGCATGGAGCCCCAGACCGAGGGTGATTGACCGTCATCTTGAACTTCTTCCATTTTCTAATAATTGCGCCAACAGTTGTTGCCTTCTCACCAAGCTGCTTGCCTATTGTCCTGTAGCCCATCCCAGCCTTGTGCAGGTCTACAATTTTATCCCTGATGTCCTTACACAGCTCTCTGGTCTTGGCCATTGTGGAGAGGTTGGAGTATGTTTGATTGAGTGTGTGGACAGGTGTCTTTTATACAGGTAACGAGTTCAAACAGGTGCAGTTAATACAGGTAATGAGTGGAGAACAGGAGGGCTTCTTAAAGATAAACTAACAGGTCTGTGAGAGCCGGAATTCTTACTGGTTGGTAGGTGATCAAATACTTATGTCATGCAATAAAATGCAAATTAATTACTTAAAAATCATACAATGTGATTTTCTGGATTTTTGTTTTAGATTCCGTCTCTCACATTTGAAGTGTACCTATGATAAAAATTACAGACCTCTACATGCTTTGTAAGTAGGAAAACCTGCAAAATCGGCAGTGTATCAAATACTTGTTCTCCCCACTGTATATATAAAAAACATGGGGGATTGGAAGTGATGCACATAATTACATTGATAGAAGATACAATCTATCTGCAATATTAAGCTGATCCATCCCCCAGAATTTTTTAAAAATAATAATAATAATAATTTTATTTTTTATTTTTTTTATACTTGGGGCATCAACCTCTATATCAGGGACAGTTGCTTTGGGAGAAGGCGTTAACCCATGATCATAGCCCATTGTAATGTAAAATACAAGCTGAAAAGTAGCGGTGGCCAGAGCCTTGGCTCCAAGTCAGAGCAGGTCCACTGAGACCATGGCCCAGCGGGACACTGGAGCCAGGCCGCGGAGATGGATTCACAAAAGCCTGAGCCTTTTGGGTAAAACACTGGGGTAAGTCTCAGGTGGATATACACTGGCCCTTACAGTGAGCTGTGACCTCTATGTCCTTAAAGCGAAATATGGCCTTATATGGCACAATCAATCGCAACCAATCGTAGCCTCCTATTGCGTATAGCTGAGCAAATATTACACATACAGTACACATGATAACATGGTGTCAAATGAAAGGGAAGACTTTGGGGATTATGCAAAAAAGGACTAGCAAGTTAGTACAAGTAAGAGCCTTGCCCTATTTAGTCATTTCTTGAAGACCGTTCCTGGCTTTGACTCTGAAGATGATTCCTGGCTTTGACTCTGAAGATGATTCCTGGCTTTGACTCTGAAGAGGCATCCTGGCTTTGATTCTGAAGAGGCATCCTGGCTTTGACTCTGAAGAGGCATCCTGGCTTTGACTTTACATTAGTGTTTTGGTGGATGACCTTGGATGCCACGTTCAGAGTCTTCAACTGACACTGTAGGACTGGAACAAAACCTTCAACTGAGACTGTAGGACTGGAACAAAACCTTCAGCTGAGACTGTAGCTGGGAACAAAACCTATCAGCTGAGACTGTAGGACTGGAACAAAAAACCTTCACTGAGATGTAGGACTGGAACAAAACCTTCAGCTGAGACGTAGGACTGGAAACAAAACCTTCAAACTGAGACTGTAGGACTGGAACAAAACCTTCACTGAGACTGTAGGACTGGAACAAAACCTTCGGAACAAACTTCAACTGAGACTGTAGGACTGAAACAACTCAACTGAGACTGTGGACTGAACAAACCTTCAGTGGACTGTGGACTGGAACAAAACCTTCAGCTGCGACTGTAGACTGGACAAACTTCAACTGGACTGTAGGACTGGAACAAACCTTCAACTGAGACTGTAGACTGGAACAAAACCTTCAGCTGAGACTGTAGGACTGGAACAAAACCTTCAGATGAGACTGTAGGACTGGAACAAAACCTTCAACTGAGACTGTAGGACTGGAACAAAACCTTCAACTGAGACTGTAGAACTGGAACAAAACCTTCAGCTGAGACTGTAGGACTGGAACAAAACCTTCAACTGAGACTGTAGGACTGGAACAAAACCTTCAACTGAGACTGTAGGACTGGAACAAAACCTTCAACTGAGACTGTAGGACTGGAACAAAACCTTCACTGAGACTGTAGGACTGGAACAAAACCTTCAACTGAGACTGTAGGACTGGAACAAAACCTTCAACTGAGACTGTAGGACTGGAACAAAACCTTCAGCTGAGACTGTAGGACTGGAACAAAACCTTCAGCTGAGACTGTAGGACTGGAACAAAACCTTCAACTGAGACTGTAGGACTGGAACAAAACCTTCAACTGATGACTGGAACAAAACCTTCAACAGAGACTGTAGACTGGAACAAAACCTTCAACTGAGACTGTAGGACTGGAACAAAACCTTCAACTGAGACTGTAGGACTGGAACAAAACCTTCAACTGAGACTGTAGGGCTGGAACAAAACCTTCAACTGAGACTGTAGGACTGGAACAAAACCTTCAACTGATGGACTGGAACAAAACCTTCAACTGAGACTGTATGACTGGAACAAAACATTCAACTGAGACTGTAGGACTGGAACAAAACCTTCAACTGAGACTGTAGGACTGGAACAAAACCTTCAACTGAGACTGTAGGACTGGAACAAAACCTTCAACTGAGACTGTAGGACTGGAACAAAACCTTCAACTGAGACTGTAGGACTGGAACAAAACCTTCAGCTCAGACTGTAGGACTGGAACAAAACCTTCAGCTGAGACTGTAGGACTGGAACAAAACCTTCAACTGAGACTGTAGGACCGGAACAAAACCTTCAACTGAGACTGTAGGACTGGAACAAAACCTTCAACTGAATGACTGGAACAAAACCTTCAACAGAGACTGTAGGACTGGAACAAAACCTTCAACTGAGACTGTAGGACTGGAACAAAACCTTCAACTGAGACTGTAGGACTGGAACAAAACCTTCAACTGAGACTGTAGGGCTGGAACAAAACCTTCAACTGAGACTGTAGGACTGGAACAAAACCTTCAACTGAATGACTGGAACAAAACCTTCAACTGAGACTGTATGACTGGAACAAAACATTCAACTGAGACTGTAGGACTGGAACAAAACCTTCAACTGAGACTGTAGGACTGGAACAAAACCTTCAACTGAGACTGTAGGACTGGAACAAAACCTTCAACTGAGACTGTAGGACTGGAACAAAACCTTCAACTGAGACTGTAGGACTGGAACAAAACCTTCAGCTCAGACTGTAGGACTGGAACAAAACCTTCAGCTGAGACTGTAGGACTGGAACAAAACCTTCAACTGAGACTGTAGGACCGGAACAAAACCTTCAACTGAGACTGTAGGACTGGAACAAAACCTTCAACTGAATGACTGGAACAAAACCTTCAACTGGGACTGTAGGACTGGAACAAAACCTTCAACTGAGACTGTAGGACTGGAACAAAACCTTCAACTGAGACTGTAGGACTGGAACAAAACCTTCAACTGAGACTGTAGGACTGGAACAAAACCTTCAACTGAGACTGTAGAACTGGAACAAAACCTTCAACTGAGACTGTAGGACTGGAACAAAACCTTCAGCTGAGACTGTAGGACTGGAACAAAACCTTCAACTGAGACTGTAGGACTGGAACAAAACCTTCAGCTGAGACTGTAGGACTGGAACAAAACCTTCAGCTGAGACTGTAGGACTGGAACAAAACCTTCAACTGAGACTGTAGGACTGGAACAAAACCTTCAACTGAGACTGTAGGACTGGAACAAAACCTTCAACTGGGACTGTAGGACTGGAACAAAACCTTCAACTGAATGACTGGAACAAAACCTTCAACTGAGACTGTAGGACTGGAACAAAACCTTCAACTGAGACTGTAGGACTGGAACAAAACCTTCAACTGGGACTGTAGAACTGGAACAAAACCTTCAACTGAGACTGTAGGACTGGAACAAAACCTTCAACTGAGAATGTAGGACTGGAACAAAACCTTCAGCTGAGACTGTAGGACTGGAACAAAACCTTCAACTGAGACTGTAGGACTGGAACAAAACCTTCAACTGAGACTGTAGGACTGGAACAAAACCTTCAACTGAGACTGTAGGACTGGAACACAACCTTCAACTGAGACTGTAGGACTGGAACAAAACCTTCAACTGGGACTGTAGGACTGGAACAAAAGCTTCAACTGAGACTGTAGGACTGGAACAAAACCTTCAACTGAGACTGTAGGACTGGAACAAAACCTTCAGCTGAGACTGTAGGACTGGAACAAAACCTTCAACTGAGACTGTAGGACTGGAACAAAACCTTCAACTGAGACTGTAGGACTGGAACAAAACCTTCAACTGAGACTGTAGGAATGGAACAAAACCTTCAACTGAGACTGAATGACTGGAACAAAACCTTCAACTGAGATTGTAGGACTGGAACAAAACCTTCAACTGAGACTGTAGGAATGGAACAAAACCTTCAACTGAGACTGAATGACTGGAACAAAACCTTCAACTGAGATTGTAGGACTGGAACAAAACCTTCAACTGTGTGACTGGAACAAAACCTTCAGCTGAGACTGTAGGACTGGAACAAAACCTTCAACTGACTGTAGGACTGGAACAAAACCTTCAACTGAATGACATGAACAAAACCTTCAACTGAGACTGTAGGACTGGAACAAAACCTTCAACTGAGACTGTAGGACTGGAACAAAACCTTCAACTGAGACTGTAGGACTGGAACAAAACCTTCAACTGAGACTGTAGGACTGGAACAAAACCTTCAACTGAGATGGTAGGACTGGAACAAAACCTTCAACTGAGACTGTAGAACTGGAACAAAACCTTCAGCTGAGACTGTAGGACTGGAACAAAACCTTCAGCTGAGACTGTAGGACTGGAACAAAACCTTCAACTGAGACTGTAGAACTGGAACAAAACCTTCAGCTGAGACTGTAGGACTGGAACAAAACCTTCAACTGAGACTGTAGGACTGGAACAAAACCTTCAGCTGAGACTGTAGGACTGGAACAAAACCTTCAACTGAGACTGTAGGACTGGAACAAAACCTTCAACTGAATGACTGGAACAAAACCTTCAACTGAGACTGTAGGAATGGAACAAAACCTTCAACTGAGACTGTAGGACTGGAACAAAACCTTCAACTGAGACTGTAGGACTGGAACAAAACCTTCAACTGAGACTGTAGAACTGGAACAAAAAACCTTCAACTGAGACTGTAAGACTGGAACAAAACCTTCAACTGAGACTGTAGAACTGGAACACAACCTTCAACTGAGACTGTAGGACTGGAACAAAACCTTCAACAGAGACTGTAGGACTGGAACAAAACCTTCAACTGAGACTGTAGGACTGGAACAAAACCTTCAACAGAGACTGTAGGACTGGAACAAAACCTTCAGCTCAGACTGTAGGACTGGAACAAAACCTTCAACAGAGACTGTGTGACTGGAACAAAAGCACACACTGCTGCCCTTCCTCCAGGATTAGAAGTTGCCCTCCCCTACACCAACTCAGATCAGTAAGGCTGTTTGTTGCTTCATTCAAGCTAATACACCAACTCAGCTTTGTACTGAGCCATGTGTTTTGATGGACGACCTTGGTGTCCACGCTGCCCTACGATAACCCATATCAGTATAGTTCTTAGAAGAACAGCGGACATATTTGTTGCTTGATTAATACTAACAGACCCACTCAGCTTTGTACCAAATCCACCACAATAGAGTACAGTCGGCTTATTAACATCAAAACTACATGTCATACCCAACAATTAACACCGTCGCCATACATTTTTACATTTTTTTTTGCCATACAATGGAACCAAGTGCCGTGAAAAAAGGCGATTGGAATTAGCGCTAAGCTTTGACGGATGGTTTGTCAACTGAGTTCTATAGCCACAGGGATGTATTATCCATTTTTCCTTTTAGCAGACGCTCTTATCCAGAGCGACTTACAGTTAGTGAGTGCATTTTTTTTTTCCCATACTGGCCCCCCGTGGGAATCGAACCCACAACCCTGGCGTTGCAAGCACCATGCTCTACCAACTGAGCTACACGGGGCCCATCACTTCCTGTACGTTACTTTACCTAACTAGACATAATAATTACCCACTTCCTGTACGTTACTTTACCTAACTAGACATAATAATTACCCACTTCCTGTACGTTACTTTACCTAACTAGACATAATAATTACCCACTTCCTGTACGTTACTTTACCTAACTAGACATAATAATTACCCACTTCCTGTACGTTACTTTACCTAACTAGACATAATAATTATTCACTCCCTGTACGTTACTTTACCTAACTAGACATAATAATTACCCACTTCCTTTACATTACTTTACCTAACTAGACATAATAATTACCACTTCCTGTACGTTACTTTACCTAACTAGACATAATAATTACCCACTTCCTGTACGTTACTTTACCTAACTAGACATAATAATTACCCACTTCCTGTACGTTACTTTACCTAACTAGACATAATAATTACCCACTTACTGTACGTTACTTTACCTAACTAGACATAATAATTACCCACTTCCTGTACGTTACTTTACCTAACTAGACATAATAATTACCCACTTCCTGTACGTTACTTTACCTAACTAGACATAATAATTACCCACTTCCTGTACGTTACTTTACCTAACTAGACATAATAATTACCCACTTCCTGTACGTT
>LR778284.1:4522050-4544850 GCA_902810595.1 Coregonus sp. 'balchen'
CTGACTGTAGCCTACAGCCCATTTTCTACATAAGTGGGTTAGGGTCGGGTGCAGAGCCTCCGATTTTCACTTTATCACATATAAATCGGGCGGTTGCAGATGGATTATTAGCAATTGCGGGCGGGTGCGGGTGAACAAACAGCCACTAACTCTCTCTCTCTCTCACACACACACACACACACACACACACACACACACACAAACACACACACACACACACACACACACACACACACACACACACACACACACACACACACACACACACACACACGGCACTCTCTGGCACTTTATCCAGTGTATCCAGTGTGTGCAGACAAACACACTCATCGTGTAGACATGTGAATAAAGTCATTCACAATGGTGCGCATGCATACACATACAGTGGGGAGAACAAGTATTTGATACACTGCCGATTTTGCAGGTTTTCCTACTTACAAAGCATGTAGAGGTCTGTAATTTTTATCATAGGTACACTTCAACTGTGAGAGAAGGAATCTAAAACAAAAATCCAGAAAATCACATTGTATGATTTTTAAGTAATTCATTTGCATTTTATTGCATGACATAAGTATTTGATCACCTACCAACCAGTAAGAATTCCGGCTCTCACAGACCTGTTAGTTTTTCTTTAAGAAGCCCTCCTGTTCGCCACTCATTACCTGTATTAACTGCACCTGTTTGAACTCGTTACCTGTATAAAAGACACCTGTCCACACACTCAATCAAACAGACTCCAACCTCTCCACAATGGCCAATACCAGAGAGCTGTGTAAGGACATCAGGGATACAATTGTAGACCTGCACAAGGCTGGCATGGGCTACAGGACAATAGGCAAGCAGCTTGGTGAGAAGGCAACAACTGTTGGCGCAATTATTAGAAAATGGAAGAAGTTCAAGATGACGGTCAATCACCCTCGGTCTGGGGCTCCATGCAAGATCTCACCTCGTGGGGCATCAGTGATCATGAGGAAGGTGAGGGATCAGCCCAGAACTACACGGCAGGACCTGGTCAATGACCTGAAGAGAGCTGGGACCACAGTCTCAAAGAAAACCATTAGTAACACACTACGCCGTCATGGATTAAAATCCTGCAGTGCAGGCAAGGTCCCCCTGCTCAAGCCAGCACATGTCCAGGCCCGTCTGAAGTTTGCCAATGACCATCTGGATGATCCAGAGGAGGAATGGGAGAAGGTCATGTGGTCTGATGAGACAGAAATAGAGCTTTTTGGTCTAAACTCCACTCGCCGTGTTTGGAGGAAGAAGAAGGATGAGTACAACCCCAAGAACACCATCCCAACCGTGAAGCATGGAGGTGGAAACATCATTCTTTGGGGATGCTTTTCTGCAAAGGCGACAGGACGACTGCACCGTATTGAGGGGAGGATGGATGGGGCCATGTATCGCGAGATCTTGGCCAACAACCTCCTTCCCTCAGTAAGAGCATTGAAGATGGGTCGTGGCTGGGTCTTCCAGCATGACAACGACCTGAAACACACAGCCAGGGCAACTAAGGAGTGGCTCCATAAGAAGCATCTCAAGGTCCTGGAGTGGCCTAGCCAGTCTCCAGACCTGAACCCAATAGAAAATCTTTGGAGGGAGCTGAAAGTCCGTATTGCCCAGCGACAGCCCCGAAACCTGAAGGATCTGGAGAAGGTCTGTATGGAGGAGTGGGCCAAAATCCCTGCTGCAGTGTGTGCAAACCTGGTCAAGACCTACAGGAAACTTATGATCTCTGTAATTGCAAACAAAGGTTTCTGTACCAAATATTAAGTTCTGCTTTTCTGATGTATCAAATACTTATGTCATGCAATAAAATGCAAACTAATTACTTAAAAATCATACAATGTGATTTTCTGGATTTTTGTTTTAGATTCCGCCTCTCACAGTTGAAGTGTACCTATGATAAAAATTACAGACCTCTACATGCTTTGTAAGTAGGAAAACCTGCAAAATCGGCAGTGTATCAAATAATTGTTCTCCCCACTGTACGCACACACTAATAACTGACCAGATGATGTGTTTTCTGGCCGCATACAGCTGTCAGATAATACCAATCACATGATCAGAGGAGCTGCAAACCAAACAGGGGACGCGTTACAAAGTGGGGCGACATAATCCCAGGCCCATCTTTGAGGCATGGTTTGTGTCCCAAATGGCACCCTATTCCCTTCCTAGTGCACAGATGGCATCAGAGCCAAAAAATGCTAATGGGAAGAGAACAGATCTCCAAATGATGACTTTCAAATGATGTCCAATGCTGCCTGGCATAAAGGAGCACTGACAAGCCACCCCAAGCTTGGGGAGTTATAGCATTATTGCAATCATTGCATTTGGCATAAGGTTTCTCTGAAAGGTTGATGTCTTTGTGGAAATAGGAACTCCGTTTCAAAGGTCTCTTGGTACAGATCTAGTGACACAGAATAAACAACGGCTGCATATCAAAGGGCACACTAGTCCCAGCAATGTATTGGTCCAGCAGGGCAAAAAGGTATAAGACTGGTTCTCCATGTTCATGCTAGTCTAGAGAGAGCTGACAAAGACTCTAGAGAGGGCTACAGACTCTAGTCTAGAGAGGGCTGACAAAGACTCTAGTCTAGAGAGGCTGACAAAGGACTCTAGTTCTAGAGAGGGCTGGACAAAAGACTCTAGTCTAGAGAGGGCTGGACAAAGACTCTAGTTTTTAAGAGGGCGGACAAAGACTTTGGGGGCCCTAAAGAGGGCTAAAAAAGACTTTTAGCCCTAAGAGGGCTGCCCAAAATTAAAAAACCCTCTGGGTCAAAGAGGGTTTGAAAACTCTAGTTAAAAGGGGGTTGACAAGACTTAGTCTAGAGGGGGTGCCCAAAGACTTAGTCTAAAGGGGGCTTGCCCAAAGATTTCTATTTTCTAGAGGGGCTGAAAAAAAGACTCTAGTTTTAAGAGGGCTGAAAAAAAAAGGGACTTGTTAAGGGGGATTCCAAAACTCTGGGTCTGGGGCTGAAAAAAAGATTTCTGTCAAATAGGGGGGGCGGGGGAAAAAAGACTTAGCTAGAGAGGGGGGGGCCCCAAAGACCTAGTTTAGAAAAAGGGGGGTTTTCAAAATTATCCTGGGGGGCCTGAAAAAAGACCCCTAGTTTAGGGAGGGGGGGGCGCTCTGATTTTGGGGGGGGCTGAAAAGAAATATCTATTTGAGAGGGCGGGGCCCCCCCAAAAGGGCTTTTGGGGGGTTTTGAAAAAAAGACTCTATTCAGAGGGGGCCCCTTGAAAAAGGGGGTTTTTCCCTAAGAGGGGGCAAAAAAAAGGGGCCTTTTGTTAGAGAGGGTTTGAAAAAGATTTCTAGTATTAAAGGGGGGGCGGGGAAAAAAAGCCCTCTAGTCTAGAGAGGGGGGACAAAAAAACCTGGGTCTAGAGAGGGTTTTGGACAAAAAAAAATCTAGTCTGAGAGGGTGCCCAAGGGACTTAGTATAGAGAGGTTTTGCCCCCAAAGATTTCTAGTTAGAGAGGGCTCCCAAAAGGTTCTAGGGTTAAGAAGGGGGGTGAAAAAGACTCTAGTATAAAAGGGGGGTTTGAAAAAGGCCCTTGTATGGGGAGGTTTTCCCAAAGACTCTGTCTAGAGGGGGCCCTGACAAAACTTTTTAAGGTTCGAGAGGGCTGAAAAAAAGCCCTCTAGTTTTAGAGGGGGCCCGGGAAAAAAGTTTTCTAGTATAGAGAGGGTTTCCAAAAAAAGGTCTGGGTCTAAGAGGGGCCTCCCCCAAAGACTTAGTCTAGAGGGGGCGGGGCCCCAAACCCCCTCTTTTAGAGAGGGCTGAAAAAGCCCCTAGTCTACCCGGAGGCTGACAAAGACTTTAGTATAGAGAGGGATGGAAAAAACTTAAAAAAGGCCCTAGAAGAAGGGTTTGATAAAGTTTCCCAGTCTAAGAGGGGGGGACAAGGCTTTTAGTCTGAGAGGGTTTGGACAAAGACTCTAGTTTTTAGAGGGGCTGACAAAGACCTCTAGTATAGTTAGGGGGGGACACAGACTCTAGCCCCTAGAAAGGGCCTGACCAAAATTTCTAGTATAGAGAGGGCGGACAAAGACTCTAGTTAGAGGGGGCCCCTGAAAAAGACTCTTCTAGAGGGGGCTGAAAAAGGGAATCTGTATAGAGAGGGTTTTGGGACAAAAAGAATCTATTTCTGAGGGGGCTGCCCAAAGGCTTAGTATAGAGGGGTTTGAAAAAGACTCTAGAAAGAGAGGGTGACAAAGACTCTATTTCTAGAAAAGGGGGCCTGAAAAAAGGCACTAGTCTTAAAAGGGTTTGAAAAAAGGTCATTTTCTAGAGAGGGCTGACACAACTCTAGTATAAGGGGGTTTTGAAAAAAAGACTCTAGTAAAATTTTAAGGGGGCTGACAAAAGACTCTAGTATAGAGAGGGCTGCCCAAAAGACTCTAGTCTAGAGAGGGGGGTTGACACAGACTCTAGTTAGAGGGGGCCCTGAAAAAGGGATTTCAAATTTTTGAGAGGGCTGCCAAAACTCTAGCCCTAGGGGAGGGCTAAACACAGACTTTAGATAGAGAGGGCTAAAAAAGACCCCTAGCCCAAGGGGGTAAATAAAGATTCTGTCTAGGGGGAGGGATGACAAAGTTTATTTCTAGAGAGGGTGAAAAGGCCTAGTAAAGGGGCTGCCCAAAGGGCCTCTAGTCTAGAGGGGGCTGAAAAAAAGCTCTAGATAGAGGGGCCCCGGGGAAAAAGCCCCTTAGTCTAAGGGGGCCCGGAAAAAAAAGGGGACTTTATTAGAGATGTTTGAAAAAAGGGCTCTAGTCTAGAGGGGGCTGAAAAAGGGTTTAAAATATAGAGAGGGCTTACAAAAAACCCCGTATAGAGAGGGGGGGGACAAAGGGGGCTAGTAAAAAGGGGCTGAAAAAGACTCTAGTTAGAGGGGGGGCGGGACAAAGGCCTATTTTTCTAGAGAGGGTGAAAAGACTCTAGTTAGATAGGGTGCCCCAAAAGACTCTAGTCTAGAGGGGTTTTAAAAAACGGGGAAAATGGGGGAGAGGGGATAAAAAGGCCTGTATAGGGGGGCTGGACAAAGGTTTCTAGTTTTGGGTGAGGGCGGGAAAAAGGGCCCTCTATTCTGGGGAGGGCTGACAAAGACTCTAGTCTAGGAGGGGCTGACAAAGACTCTAGTTAGAGAGGGCTGAAAAAGACCCCTAGAGAGGGCTGAAAAAGCCTCTAGTTTTTAGAAAAAGGGCTGAAAAAGCCTCTAGTTAAGAGGGCTGACAAAAAAATTAGTCTAAAAAGGGCTGCAAAGACTTGTAAGAGGGGCTGCCCCCAACCCCCCTTCCCCCCCCAAAGCCCTTCTAGAGGGGGTGCCCAAAGAATCTAGAAGAGGGGCTGCCCAAAAAAAAACTCTAGTATAGAAAGGGCCTAAACAAAAAAAAACTCTATATAAACAAAACTAAAAAGCCCGAGGGCGACAAGACCAAAAAGAAATAGAAGGGCTGAAAAAGGCTTTAGCCCCCCTAGAGGGGGCCCTGCCCCCGGACTCTAGCCCTAGAGAGGGTTTCCAAAATACTCTAAAAATTAGAGAGGGGGGAACAAAGCTCTAGATAGAGAGGGTGACAAAGACTCTGGGTCTAAGAGGGCTGACTAAGACCCCTAGTATAGAGAGGGTTTGCCCAAAGACTCTAGTATAGAGAGGGTGACAAAGACTCAGTCTATAGAGGTTTACAAAGACTCAGTATAGAGAGGGCTGAAAAGGGCCCCCAAAAGTCTAGGAGGGGGTAACAAAGACTCTAGTTAGAGGGGGTCATTAAAAAGGGCCCTCTTTTCTAGGGGAGGGCTGACCAAAGCTTTTTTTCAAAGGAGAGGGCTGAAAAAAGGGACTTTTAGTATAGAGAGAGCTGCCAAAGTCTCTAGTATAGAGGGGGGCTGACAAAGGCCTAGTATAGAGGGGGGTGACAAAGGCTTGAAATGGGAGGGGAAACTTGAAAAAGGCTTATTTCTAAGGGGCTCCCAAAAGGCTCTAGTTAGAAGGGTGAAAAGGCTTTTAGTCTAGAGAGGGCTGACAAAGGCTCTAGTATAGAGGGGGCCCTGAAAAAGGGGCTTATATAGAGAGGGCACAAAGACTTAGTTAGAGGGGGGCGGCCCAAAGACTCTATCTAAGGGGCTAAAAAAAGGGGCCAGTCTAGAAAAGGGTGAAAAAGGCTCAAATTTTGAAAAGGGCGGAAAAAGGGAATTATTTTTAGAGAGGGCGACAAAGACTCTAGTAATGGAAGGGTTTGACAAAGGCTCAGTTTTAGAGAATTACAAAGACTCTAGTATTAAGGGGCCTGACAAGACTTTTTTTTAGAGGGGGGCTGAAAAAAAGACTCTAGTTAGAGGGGGCGGGAACAAAGACTCTAGTCTAAGAGGGCTGCCCCAAAGACTCTAGTCTAGAGGGGCTTAAAAAAGCTCTGTTTAGAGAGGGCGAAAAGGTCTGTATAGAGGGGGGCTGAAAAAGGGCTCTAGTATAGAGGGGGGCCGGACAAAAAAATCTAGTCTAGAGAGGGCTGAAAAAGACTTTAGTTTAGAGAGGGTGCCCCAACAGCCTCTAGTCCAAAAACCCAACCCTCTACCATTCCTAAAACCCGGCAGTCCCCCCCAAAAAGACCTATTACCTATACCCTGTAGCCCATAAAAAAGGGAAATCCTGTATTCATGTCAATTTTTTTTCAACAACACCCAAAGAAGGGGCCCTGGGTTGACTGTGTTTGGCAAATTTGATACAGTCCGTTGATTGTCATCGTTATTTTTGTTTTTTGTGGTTGAAACAGCGGGCCGGTGGGGCCGGGTATGAGGGGGAAAATTCACGGGGGCCCTGACTCAGTGGCCACACACCAAACTGCCCCGCACACACCCACACATGCCCCACAAACCACACACCCCTAAAGGATAAAAACAAACACGCCCACGTACATAAAAAAAACCCAAAATAAAAATACAATTTTAAAATGGAAAACTTTTTTTGGCCCCCCACGAGGGGGGTTATGTGTGGGGTGTGGGGGGGGGGTTCTTTGTCATTGGGGGAAATTTAAAATTTCCCCCCCAAACCCCCACAAGGATATTAAAACAAGGAAAATTCTCCCTCTTTAGGGATTTTTCCCCCCGGCCCCAAATGAGAAAAAAGGGCCCTTTTTAAAAAAATTTTGGGGTTTTAAGGTTTAGGGTTAGAATTGGGGTTTTGGGAAAGGGGTTTATTGGTTAGGTTTGGGGTTTTAAGGAGTCGGGGGTTAGGGGTTTGGGGGGTTAAAGGGTTTTAGGGGTTAGGGTTTTAAGGGGTTTTTGGGGTTGGGGGAAAATGGGGTTTTTAAATTTGGAAAAAAATTTTTTGGGTCCCAACAAGGATAGGTGTGTGGGGTTGTGTGGGGGTTTTGGTGGTGTTTGTTTTGTGTTTGTGTGTTGTGTGTGTTTTGTGTTTTTTGTGTGTGGTGGTGGTTGGTGTTGTGTTTTGTGTGTGTGTGGGTGGGGTGTGTGTTTGTGTGTGTGGTGTGTGGGAGTTTTGGGTGGGTGTTGTGTGTGTGTATGTGTGTGTGTGTTGTGTGTTTTTTGTGTGTGTTTTGTGTGGGTTTTGTGTTTGTGTTGTTTGTGTGTGTGTGTGTTTTTGTGTGAGTTTGGGGTGTATGTGTGTGTTTTTGTTTTGTGTGTGTGTGTGTGTGGGGTGTGTGTGTTTGGTGTGTGGTGGGTGTGTGTGGTGGTGTGTTTGTGTGTGGGGTGTGTGTGTGTGTGGGGGTGTTTGTTGTTTGTGTGTGTGTGGGGTGTTTGGGGTGTTTTGTGTGTGGGGTTTTTGTTTTTGTGTGTGTTTGTTGTGTGGGGGTGCAGGGATCTGCTCTGTGAATGTTTTTTGTTATTAAAAAAACCTTTTAAATGAGTTAACATGGCGGGCCATCGGGATCTGGGGGGGCTCTTTTTAAAAAAGTCCTGTTCATTACCAAGTCCAAAATCCCTTTTTAGGAGGGAAAACGGGGGGTTAATTATACAGGGGGAGGAAAAAAAACGCCTTCTAAGGGGAAAAACACCCCACAAACATAATGGATCATTCAGGCCAACGGCATACCAGCCCCAAGATCAAAACCAGACCGGTAAAAAAAGGGCACCCCCCCAAAACACACACAGAGACAACAAAACGGGAAAAACAGACAGAGGGGAGACAAACAGACGGGCAAGAATACAGCCGGGACGGGAACAGACGACAACAGACAGACGGGGACGACAGCCCGACAGACAGCCAGACGGGACAGAAGACAAAAACAACAGACAGGCGGGCAGGAAAGGCAGGCAGGCAGGCAGGCAGGCAGGCAGGCAGGGCAGGCGGGAGGGCGGGCAGGCAGGCGGCGGGGGCCCGGGGGAGGGCAAAAAGACAAAAATACACCCCCCCCCCTTTTGGGGATTTTCCCTCTAAAACAGCCTCGTCTTTGATTGAAAAAGAAATCTCCCACCTTACAAACTATACAGCCCTTTTGGAGGATCTACATAAAAAACTATACAGTTTTTTTGGGGAGAAAAATCTACAGTAAAAACTTCCACCCTTTTGGGGGAAAAACAAACGGGGTTAAACAAACTATGCAGCCTTTTTGGAGGGGGAAATCTAAAAGTACAAACTATGAAAACCCAGTTTGGAGAGATTAGGGTTTTTAAAACAAAATTTTATAAGCCATTTTAAATTCTCTAGCCAAATAATTTTTGGGGGTTAAAAAAATTTTTTTTAAGAAATTTTTTATTGGGCAAATTCTTTTTTTTAAAGGGCCCCCTAAAATGGCATTTTTCAATTTGTTTTTAAAGGGTTTGGGAACCCCAAAAAATGCACCCCCTATTCCCAAAGGGCCCCTGGTAAAATTTTTTTAGTGCACTATATAGGGAACAGGGGTTTTGGGCCTTTCAAAACACAGACAGTTTTGTTTTTAATTTGTGTTTTCGGGCATTTTTTGGGTTTTCTCTCTTTTTTTTTTTCTTCCAAAAAAAAGAAGCCAGAAGAAAAAACAGTTAAAATCTACTGAAAAAGGGAAAAAAGAAGCCCAAAAGGGGGAGAACAGATAAAATCACTGATAAAAGGGAAAAAAGAAGCCAAAGAAACGATGAATCTACTGAAAAAGGGGAAAAAAAGGGCCAGAAAAAACAGATATTAAATTTTATGAAAAAGGGAAAAAAGAACCGGGAAGGGGGAACAATAAAATCTACTTTTAAAGGGAAAAAAAGAAGCCAAAAAGGAAAACAGATAAATCTACTGATAAAAAAAAAAAACGCCCGAAGAGAAAAGATGGAATCTACTGAAAAAGGGGAAAAGAACCCAAAGAGAAAAAATTTAGAATCTATGTTTTAAAAAAAAGGGAAGCCGGGGAAGGGGAACAAAAGAACAAAAAACTAAAATTAAAAGGAAAAAAAAGCCAGAAAAAAAAACAAAGAATCTATTGAAAAAGGAAAAAAAAAAAACCCAAAGAAAACAGATAGAATCTACGTTTAAAGGAAAAAAAAAAGCCAAAAAG
Source organism: Coregonus sp. 'balchen' (assembly GCA_902810595.1). NCBI lineage: Eukaryota > Metazoa > Chordata > Actinopteri > Salmoniformes > Salmonidae > Coregonus > Coregonus sp. 'balchen'. The sequence continues at coordinate 4,531,529 of LR778284.1, forward strand.
AGAACAAATAGAATCTACGGGTTTAAAGGGAAAAAAAAACCCAGAAGGAGAACAGATGAAATTTTACGGAAAAAGGGGAAAAAAAAAACCAAAAGAAAACCGATAGAATTATGAAAAAGGGAAAAAAAAGGCCAAAAGAGAACAGTTTAGAATCTATGTTTTAAAAGAAAAAAAAAAAAAGGCCAAAAGAAAAATTAAAATTACGAAAAAAGGAAAAAAAAAAGGCCAGAAAAAAAAGAAAAGAAAAAAAATTTACGGAAAAAGGGAAAAAAAAAGCCAAAAGGGAGAAAGAAAAAAAAATTATGAAAAAGGGAAAAAAAAAAACCAGAAAAAAAAAGAAAAAAAATAGAATTACTAAATTAAAGGAAAAAAAAAAACCCCAAAGGGAGAACAATAGAATCTCCTGTTTAAAAGGAAAAAAAAGGGCCAAAGAAGGGGGAAAAGATAGAATCTATGTAAAAAAAAAAGAACCAAAGAAAACCAATGAATCTACGGAAAAGGAAAAAGGGAACCCCCAAAAGAGAACAGATTAAATTTACTGATAAAGGAAAAGAAAGCCAGAAAAAGAGAAAAACAGTTTTTTAAAATAGGGTTTAAAGGGAAAAAAGAACCCCAAAAGGGAGAAAAAGACAGAACTACTGAAAAAGGAAAAAAAAGGCCCAGAAAAGAACAGATAGAATCTATGATAAAGGGGGAAAAAAGAAGCCAGAAAAGGAAAGTTTAGAATCTACTGAAAAAGGGAAAAAAAACCAACCCCAAAAGGGAAAACAGACAGAATCTACTAAAAAGGGTAAAACCCTTTATATTTACTTCTCATCCCCCCCTAAAGGGCCCCTAAAAACAAACCAAACCCCAAATTAAACTTTTCCCCTTAAAAATATATTTCAGAACATTTTTTTTTAATGTAAAAATATTGTGTTCCATTTTTCTGTTTTTTTCCCATAGGGTTTGTACAGCTCTCTCATCCCCCTTTCGTTTTTGGGGGAAGATTAAATGGAGACAGCTTGAAATGAAAACCAAAACTTTCCCCCCTTTAATGGGGGTTCAAAAAAGCCCTTTTGGGGGCCCGGGTTAAAAAGTGGGTGCCTCTAAAGGAAAAAGCTGCCTTTTGGGAGTACCCCCCCATTTTGGGGCCAGAGTGAAATTGTGCGGCTTTCCAGTCAAACACAGGAGTTGGACTGAACCACCACAAACCCGCCCAACAAAATAGTTTTACAAAAATAATGATTAAAAAAATTATTATATATTAAAAAAAAAGGGGGGGGGGTAAAACTTTCCATCAAAAAACCATTCTTTAAAAACTTTGCCAGAAGGTATCTGTCATCCAAGTTTAGTCTGTTTTGCAGTTTTGGGGGGGGGAATATCCCCCTGTGTTTCAAGGCTTCCTGAATGAAACTTAACAGTTTGTTTGAAAGGGACGAAAGTCACCTGGGGGACAGCAGGATAGCCCCACTCACCCGCATTCTTTCAACATTAAGGGTTGGGGGGGCCCCAAGGGACTGGGGGGGCAAATGGTAAATCTAGCCCCTGAATCTACACCCCCAAAAGTCTGTTTTTTTTTAATCCCCGTGGCGCTTTTGCCATATGATCTTTTGCCCTTGAAACGGCCCCCCCCCTCCCCCTTCCTTCTCTTGGTTTTCTCACACCCGTTAAAAAAGGCACAGCGGGCACCTTGTGTTGGGAAAATTTTGGGGGGAAAAAAAAAGAATGTGTGGGGAAACGGGGGCCTGCCCTGTTTAAAAAATTTTGAACCCCAAATCAAATAAAAGGGGGTTTTGTCAAAATGGGGCCGACTACAAGGGCCCGGTAGTCTTTTGGGGTTTAAAAGGCTTGTTTACAACCCCTTTTTCCCAAAAAAAATGCACCCAAAAAAAAAAAAAAAAAAAAGAAAAATGGAAAACACAGAGGAAAAAAAATAAAATAAACAACAAGGGGTTTATATACGGAATTACCAGTACCAGTCATTTTTGGAGTATTTTCAGGAAGTACCAGTCCCAGATCAATGTGGAGTTTAAATAAAAGGGAGTACCAGACCAACCCCCATTTTGGAGTTATACAAAAAAGTCCAGAAACCCAGATCTTTGGGGAGCTATATACAGGAAGTCCCCCCTTTAACCCAGGATCAAAACCCTTGTGGGTTATACGGGGAAGAACCCAAAGAAACCAGATCAAGGGGGAGCTAAAATACAGGGAGTCCCGGGTACCAAAATCAATTTTGGAACTATATACGGGGAATACCAGTACCAGACACGGGGGGACTAAAATAGGGGGAAAGAAACCAGAAACCAAAATCAAGTGGACTTATACGGGAAAATTACCATTCCCAAAAATCAATGTGGAGCTATAAAAAGGGAGTAAGAAATCAATTTTGCCGGGGTTTAGGAGCGCCCGGTCAGGAAAGGAAAAATCCAGGAGTGAGCCGCGCCGGAAAATGCCCAAATTCGGAGAGGGGGGAAAGGGGAAAGGATCTGAGGGTTAACTGTACAAAGGCAGCAAACGGCCCTAGAAGGACAAAGCAGAGGAGAGAGGTTACTTTACAGGGGCGGGGGCCCCCGTGACACGGGAGAAGAGCATTTCTCGTTGAATAAACCCAGTCCTAAAACCTAAAGGGTTTGGATCAAGGGTCATTTGGGGAGAGAACCCAGGGGTTTGGGCCTAAAAAAGGCACGTAAATAGTTTTTGGAAAAAAAAGAAAGAAGGGAAAATGGTCTGTAAGGGGGTTGACATCAGTGGGTTTCGAGTTTTGGGTTTTTTTTGAGAAGGGGTTGCAACTCTCGCTCTCTTAAAAAGACGGAAGGGACTGGCCAGCGGTCAAGGAGAGTTGATAGCGAGGTGATTTTGGGGGGAGAAGGTCACCGGAGATGGTCTGGAGAAGAGAGGAGGGGATGGGGTCAAGCGGGCAGGTTGTTGGGCGGCCTGCAGTCACTAGTCGCAAGATTTTATCTGGAGAGAGAGGGGAGAAAGAAGTCAAGCATAGGGTAGGGCAGTGTGAGTAGGACCAGCAGTGTCATTAGACTTAACAAACGAGGATCGGATGTCATCAACCTTCTTTTCAAAGTGGTTGACAAAGTCATCCACAGAGAGGGAGGAGGGGGGGGTGGGGGGGGGGGGGGGGGGGGGGTTGGGGGGGGGGGTTCAGCATTTGGGGGAAAGGGCCCAAAGAGCTTCCTAGTTGGGAGGCAAGTTTTAAATTTTAAAAGGTGTAAAAGTGGCCTTAGCGGGCAAAAAAATTTTGAAAAAAAATGTAAGAGGAGGGAGGAAAAGATCCCCGGTCGGCAGGGATTTTTATTTTTTTCCATTTTCCGCCCCCAATTTCCCCCTCCGGGTTTCGGGTTTGGGTTTTAAAAAAAACCTTTCCCCTGGAAAACAGGGGTTAAAACGGAAGGGTTTAGGAAAATCTCCGAGGGAGAGTGTTCTGCTGTAAAGGTCCCAAGGTCTAGGGGAACCCCAGGTCTGCTGAAAGGCAGGCCCTCTGTCTGTGGTTCTTTTGTTTTTTTAGTTTTGTGTGTTATGTGGTCGGGTGGTGGTGTGGGTGGTGTTTTTGAGCCCTGGGGTGTGTTTTGTACTATGTTTTGTGTTGGTGTGTGTGTTTTAGGGTAGTCTTGGGGTGTGTGTGTGTGTGTGTTTTGGTGGGGTGTGAAATTTGAGTCTGTGTGTGTGGGGGTTGGGGTTGTGTGGGGTTTTTTTGATCTGGTGTTTATTGTGATTCTTTTGGTTGTGTTTTTGTGTGTGTGTTTTGGCCCTGTTTTTTTGTGTTTTTGGTTTTGTGTGTTGGGGTTTTTTGGGTTTGACCCTGTGGGTAATTTGAGTCTGTGTGGGGTTTTTGTTTTTTGTTTTGGGTTTTTTTGGGGTTGTTTTTTTTCTTTTTTGAAATTTTGATTCTTTTTTTGTGTTTTTTTTTTTTTTAGTTTTTTTTTTTTGGGGTTTTTTGTTTTTGTGTTTTTTTTGGGTTTTTGGGTTTTATTTTTTTTTTTTTTGTTTTTTTTTTGTTTTTTTTTTTTGGGGTTTTTGTTTTTTGTTCTTCATCCGGGTTCCCCTTTAAATTTTCCCCCCAAACCCCTAGGACAGTAAAACAAGAACGTTCCCCCCCGGGGGGGGACTTTCCTACGCCCCCCAGGAGGACAAAGCTATTTTAAGCTTAGGGGTTAAAAATTTAGGGTTAAAATTGGGGGTTGGGTGGGTTAGGATTTTTTTAATTTTTAAAAAGGGGGGTTGGGTTAATGAAAGGGGTTTTTTGGGGTTTGGGTTAAATTTTAAAATTTAAATTTTTAAATTTCCCCCACAAAGGATACAGAACATAACGTGTGTTTTGGTTGTTTGTTTTGTGTGTGTTTTTGTGTGGGGTTTGTGTGTGTTTTGGGGGTGTGTGTGGTGTGTGTGTGTTGTGTGGGGGGTGTGATTTTGTTTTTTTTGGGGTGTGTGTTTCTTTTTTGTGTGGGGTTTGTGTGTTTTTGGGTTTTTGTGTTTTTTGTGTTTTTGTGTGTGTGTTTTGTGGTTTGTTTTTTTTGTTTGTGTGTGTGTGTTTGTTTGTGTGTGGTTGGTTTTTTGTGTGTGTGTTTTTTGTTTTTGGGTCTGTGTGTGTTTTTTGGTGTTTTTCGCCCCTCCCCCCCCCAGTCCTCCTTGATCCTACACACTGGGAAAAAAAATTGGGTTTGATTGTTTTTTTAATGTATCCCCCCACTGTAACCAGATGAGAACATCCCGTCCCTCCGCTAAACCGCGGGGGTTTTTCCCCCCCCCTCTGAAACCCAAATGAAAAATCCCTTTCCCCCCCCTACCGCGGGGTTCTTCTACCCCTGAACCAGAGAAACACCCCGGGCCCTCCGCTGCCCGCGGGGTTTCTTCTACCCCCTTTCCCAAATAAGAACATCCCGTCCCCCGCTGACCGCGGGGTTTTCTTCTACCCCAGGGCCGTTAAAAACACAAAACAGTTTACCCCCCAGGGGGGTTTGGGATTCAGGGCATCTCAGGCATTAATATCATCAGCTGTCTTCTATGGGGGAAAGTGTTTCACCCTTGTTTAACCTCAGGGAAAACCCCAAAACGGTTTTGGGTCCCCCTGGATAGGAGCTTTTTAATGACAGGGAAAAGGGAAAGTGGATAAGTCCCCAAAGGGTACCCCCCCCCCCCCCCCACACACACCCCCCAAGTGTCAAAAGATAAAACTTGGGGGCACCCCCAAGAGAGTCGGCCCCCCCCAAAGAAAGTGGGGCCCCCCCAAAACTCGGGCACCCCAAAAAAATTTTTCCCCGGGCCCCCCAAAGACTCAGGCCCCCCCCAATAGATTTCAGGAAACCCCCAAGAGACGCCCGGCCCCCCACGAGATGTCGGCCCCCCCCCAACTTTCGGGAAAAACCCCCCAAGAATTGGGGCCCCCCCCAAAGACATCGGGGCCCACCCCCAGAGACTCAGCCCCCCCCACAACGTCGGGAAACCCTCCACGGACTTCGGGCCCCCCCCAAGAAAATTTCAGCACCCCCACAACGTCAGGCACCCCCAAAAACGTGGGGCCCCCCCCCAGGATTTTTGGCACCCCCAAAGAGACTTCGGCACCCCCCCCGAGACTTCAGAAACCCCCAAAAGGATTTCACCCACCACCCCACGAACTTTGGGAAACCCCCAAGAGGACGTCAGGCACCCCCAAGAAAACGTTTGGCAACCCCAAAGCTTCAGGCACCCCCAAAGATTTCGCCCCCCCCCAAGAAAACGTCAGGCACCCCCACAAACCCCCCGGGCACCCCCAAGGGGAGCCCTGGCCCCCCAAAAGGACGTAAAGGCACCCCCACGAAAAACGTCGCACCCCCAAAGACTCGGCCCCCCCCAAGAGACTTCAGGCACCCCCCACGAGATGTCGGCACCCCCACAAACCCTTTTAAAGGCCCCCCCCAAAGCCCCCGGCCCCCCCAAAGATGCCCAGGCACCCCAAAAACGTCAGGCCCCCCCCAAAGGGAATTTCCAGGCCCCCCCCTAGATTCGGGCACCCCCCAAAGACGCCCAGGAAACCCCCAAAAACTCGGCCCCCCCGAGAGGGTCGGGAAACCCCCAAAATTTCGGGAAACCCCAGAATGTCCGGGCACCCCCAAACGAGACTCATCCCCCCCAAGAGTTCAGGCCCCCCCCAAGAGATTTTTCGGGCACCCCCAATAGATGTGGGCACCCCCAAAACCAGGCCCCGCCCAAATAACGTCACCCCCCCCAAAACCCTTCGGGAAACCCCCCCAACGTCAGGCCCCCCCCAAAGAAAAGGGCCGGGGTCACCCCCAAGACCCGGGGCCCCCCCAAAGACCTCGGGCCCCCCCAAAGATTTCGGGGCCCCCCCCAAGAAAAACCGGGGGCCCCCCCCAAAAAACTTTGGGAAACCCCCAATAAATGTCGGGCCCCCCAGAACGTCGGCCCCCCCCCACAAGATGTCGGGCACCCCCAAAAAATTCCCGGGCACCCCAAACACTTTTGGGCCACCCCCCCAAAGAACTCGGGGCCCCCCCCAAATTCAATTTATGTAAATTTAACCTGACAATTTTTGGGCCACAATGTTTCACCCAAAACCCAGGGTTTATTGGGGCCCTTAGTTTACTATTTTTATTGACGTACATAAAAGGGGTTAATTTTTTAAAAAACCAATGACGGGCTTTTCCCTTTTTGTTATCAAAGGGGCCCCAAAAATTTTTTTGGTAAAAAAGGGACGGGCCGGCTGTGTTTTTTGTCTGGGGGGGTTGAGAAGGAGACGGAATACAAAACGCCATCCGTAAACCAAAAAAACCCCGGGGGGGAAACCAGAGACGGGTGGGGGGCTTTTGTTTAAAGCCTGCCTCAGTGCCTTTGGCAAGTAAATAAAATTTTTTAAAGGACTAAGGGTTTCCCTTTGCGGCGGGAAGGGGCTAAAAAATTTTAAAAAAATTTTTTTAAAATGAAATTTTGGAACCCAGGTCGGAGGTAAAATAAACTCTCTGGTGACAGCGCCTGTGTTTTGGTGGTGTGTGTGTGTGTTTTTTTTTTGGTGTTGTGTGTTTGTTTTTGGGGTGTGTGGGGTGTGTGTTTTGGGGGTTTTTTTGTGTTGTGTTTGTGTGGGGGGTGTGTGTGTTGTGTGTGTGTCCTATGTAATCTACTGCAGCTTTAATATAAGTGTGTTATTGTGTTTGGCTGTAGTACACATCTTAAACTGCTGCGTCGCAAATAGCACCCTATTCCCTGTATAGTGCTTTTGACCAGAGCCCTCTGGGACCATGCCAGCCTATGTGTTGTATTCTGCATGGATACTATGTTTTAAATTGAAGACATCATTGAAATTCTAGGTTATTAAGAGAACTTTATGAGAACCCCGTAAAATGAGACATCACCCCCAACGGCTGCTGTAATGTTATCGCAGCCGAGTCCAACCAGCACACACACCACACACACACCACACACACACACAACACACACACACACCCACCCCCACACACACCCCAAAACCCCACACCACCACACACCACAGACACAAAACCCACCCCCACACACCCATTAACACCCACACCCCCACAACACCCCCCACCCCAAAACACCCCACCCCCAACTTTTTTAAAAATATTTTTATTTAAATCCACCAATCAAATTTCCCAAAAAAAGGATCCAAAAATTTTAAAAGGTCCCTGAAATTGGCACCTAAAGGGGAACCCAAAAAAGCCCCCCCTCCTTCTCCAAACAGCTAGCGGGCCCACGCCCGGGGTTTGAAACCGAGAGTCCCTAGCCCCAAATTTCTTTGCCCTAGTTTTTTTTCAGGGGCCCCCAAACTGGAGGCCACACCTGCAAGCCACACACACAAACACACCCCCAAACACACTGAGATAACACAAAAAAAAATTTTCCCCAAACCCAAAGCACCTAGGGTAAAAAGGGACCATTGTCATACTTGAGTAAAAGTAAAGATACCTTAATAGAAAATGACTCAAGTAAAAGTGAAAGTCACCCAGTAAAATCCTACTTGAGTAAAAGTCTTAAAGTATTTTGTTTTAATATACTTAAGCATCAAAAGTATTTGCTAAAATATACTTAAGTATCAAACTAATTTCAAATTCCTTATAGTAGGCGAACCAGACGGCACAATTTTCTTGTTTTGATTTATTTATGGCCAGCAAGGGGCACACCCCAACACTCAGACATCATTTAGAAATGAAGCATTTGTGTTTAGTGAGTCCTCCAGATCAGAGGCAGTAGGGATGACCAGGGATGTTCTCTTGATAAGTGCATGAATTGGACCATTTTCCTGACCTGCTAAGCATTCAGAATGGAGTAAAAAAAATTAAATTATTTCCTTTAGGAATGTAGTGAAGTTAAAAGTAAAAGTTGTCAAAAATATAAATTGTAAAGTAAAGTACAGATACCCCCAAAAAACTACTTAAGTACTTCAAAGTATTTTTTACTTTGAATGTACCCTCGGTACATTTCTCTGTAGAGCACCAAATGTCCCTTTTTGGGGATGGCATTGTCCCTGTGCCCTCGGTACATTTCTCTGTGGAGCACCAAATGTCCCTTTTTGGGGATGGCATTGTCCCTGTACCCTCGGTACTTGTACTCTGGGGGTACAATCTGCCCGGGGCACACAAGGTCTCCCTCCCCCTGATCTCCCCACTTCCAAACCCATTCAATCTGTAGTCGAGCCCATTTGTTAAACAACCGAATAGTTGCGTGTTGAAAAGCTTGGTCAGCCGCCCAGCCATGTTCTGAGAACTATCCTTTCATCACCTCAGACCAGACCAGTGTAAAAGCTGCTTCCATTAGGAACACACACATCCATTAGGGGATTCCTTCCGCTGCAAAACAAGACACCTAAGGACCCTGTAGCACGCCCCCCGTGCCCCCAGTCTGTGTCCACTTCCCAAAAACGCCATGGGGTCCAGAATTGACTCATTGTCCGGGCCCTGTGCGTGTAGCCAACAGTCCCGCCCGCCCCCGGTCCTAGCCTGCCCAGCCGCTCACCCGCTGGGAGCTGGCATGGACCAGCGGGGTTTTCCCTGGACTGTTCAGGATGTTGCCAGAAAACAATAATTTAAGGGAGCACACGCTGCTATTGTTTGCCCCTCTCACTGTGCATCCCAAATGGCAACCCTATTCCAATATACAGTGCACTACTTTTGAGAATGGCATGTCAACAGTAGTGCACTACATAGGGAATAGTGTGGCATTCGGGACGTGGATTCATTGTGTTCCTTTTGTCCCAGAGGAGAGAAGGAGAAGTGCCAGGGTTCTAGGGCGGCAGGTAGCTTAGTGGGTAAGAGCGTTGTGCCAGTAACCGAAAGGTCGCTGGTTCTAATCCCCGAGCCGACTAGGTGAAAAATCTGTCGATGTGCCCTTAAGCAAGGCACTTAACCCTAATTGCTCATGTAAGTCGCTCTGGATAAGAGCGTCTGCTAAATGACTAAAATGTAAATGTAAATGTTCCGGTTTAGAAGCATGGTTTCAACTGCTCCTACAGTCTTGCTTCGGTACTGCGGTTTAACTAACGCCCGGCTCAGAAAGACCATTTCTGTAGACGGCCACATAGAGAAGTCAGATTTTGAAAATTCCTAATAAGACACTTTGAGTCATCACCTTAATGCACAAAACGTCCATTGAATTATTCAAATAATTGTCGCTGAGGCAGATTTTTTTTTCCATCACTCCATCACAAAGATATAACTTTTTATATCCATGATGCTAGTGCTGAGCAATTAACCAAAACGTTGGTTATTTTTCCATTTTTAAACAACTAATTGTCAGTTAAATTGTTTTCATTCAGAGGGTTTTTCTGTGAGCTCAATGCGCACATTGCGCTGCAGTTTCTCTAGAGATAAATCAGATCATGCCTGAACTGTGCAATGTAGTACGAAGTTGTAGTTTCCAACAGGCCAATGTTCTAGAGGCCTGTAATTTTCATCATAGGTACACGTCAACTATGACAGACAAAATGAGAAAATAAAATCCAGAAAATCACATTGTAGGATTTTTAATGAATTTATTTGCAAATTATGGTGGAAAATAAGTATTTGGTCAATAACAAAAGTTTCTCAATACTTTGTTATATACCCTTTGTTGGCAATGACACAGGTCAAACGTTTTCTGTAAGTCTTCACAAGGTTTTCACACACTGTTGCTGGTGTTTTGGCCCATTCCTCCATGCAGATCTCCTCTAGAGCAGTGATGTTTTGGGGCTGTTGCTGGGCAACACGGACTTTCAACTCCCTCCAAAGATTTTCTATGGGGTTGAGATCTGGAGACTGGCTAGGCCACTCCAGGACCTTGAAATGCTTCTTACGAAGCCACTCCTTCGTTGCCCGGGCGGTGTGTTTGGGATCATTGTCATGCTGAAAGACCCAGCCACGTTTCATCTTCAATGCTCTTGCTGATGGAAGGAGGTTTTCACTCAAAATCTCACGATACATGGCCCCATTCATTCTTTCCTTTACACGGATCAGTCGTCCTGGTCCCTTTGCAGAAAAACAGCCCCAAAGCATGATGTTTCCACCCCCATGCTTCACAGTAGGTATGGAGTTCTTTGGATGCAACTGAGCATTCTTTGTCCTCCAAACACGACGAGTTGAGTTTTTACCAAAAAGTTCTATTTTGGTTTCATCTGACCATATGACATTCTCCCATCCTCTTCTGGATCATCCAAATGCACTCTAGCAAACTTCAGACGGGCCTGGACACGTCTGGCACTGCAGGATTTGAGTCCCTGGCGGCGTAATGTGTTACTGATGGTAGGCTTTGTTACTTTGGTCCCAGCTCTCTGCAGGTCATTCACTAGGTCCCCCCGTGTGGTTCTGGGATTTTTGCTCACCGTTCTTGTGATCATTTTGACCCCACGGGGTGAGATCTTGCGTGGAGCCCCAGATCGAGGGAGATTATCAGTGGTCTTGTATGTCTTCCATTTCCTAATAATTGCTCCCACAGTTGATTTCTTCAAACCAAGCTGCTTACCTATTGCAGATTCAGTCTTTCCAGCCTGGTGCAGGTCTACAATTTTGTTTCTGGTGTCCTTTGACAGCTCTTTGGTCTTGGCCATAGTGGAGTTTGGAGTGTGACTGTTTGAGGTTGTGGACAGGTGTCTTTTATACTGATAACAAGTTCAAACAGGTGCCATTAATACAGGTAACGAGTGGAGGACAGAGGAGCCTCTTAAAGAAGAAGTTACAGGTCTGTGAGAGCCAGAAATCTTGCTTGTTTGTAGGTGACCAAATACTTATTTTCCACCATAATTTGCAAATAAATTCATTAAAAATCCTACAATGTGATTTTCTGGATTTTTTTTCCTCATTTTGTCTGTCATAGTTGACGTGTACCTATGATGAAAAGTACAGGCCTCTCTCATCTTTTTAAGTGGGAGAACTTGCACAATTGGTGGCTGACTAAATACTTTTTTTCCCCACTGTAGTTTAGCTCAAGAAATGTGGTAATTAAACTACAATGACCATAACTCATTGCACGGCTACTTGTCCTCTGCTAGACAGAAGAACGCGCGATCAAGAGGGGATACATAGAGAGCAGTTTGTTTGATGTATCTCTACCTGGAAATACATGATCTAAGTGATTGATAGTTTGTATTCAGCAGTCATATAAGTATGCCGTATTTACACTGAAGAACTACAGTACATGCTTCTACAGTACATCTGCATTGCTGCTGTTTGGGGTTTCAGGCTGGGTTTCAGGCTGGGTTTCTGGCTGGGTTTCAGGCTGGGTTTCAGGCTGGGTTTCTGGCTGGGTTTCTGGCTGGGTTTCAGGCTGGGTTTCAGGCTGGGTTTCAGGCTGGGTTTCAGGCTGGGTTCGGCTGGGTTTCAGGCTGGGTTTTCAGGCTGGGTTTCAGGCTGGGTTTCAGGCTGGGTTTCAGGCTGGGTTTCAGGCTGGGTTTCAGGCTGGGTTTCAGGCTGGGTTTCAGGCTGGGTTTCAGGCTGGGTTTCTGGCTGGGTTTCAGGCTGGGTTTCTGGCTGGGTTTCAGGCTGGGTTTCAGGCTGGGTTTCAGGCTGGGTTTCAGGCTGGGTTTCAGGCTGGGTTTCAGGCTGGGTTTCAGGCTGGGTTTCAGGCTGGGTTTCAGGCTGGGTTTCTGTATAGCACTTCGTGACATCTGCTGATGTAAAAAAAAAAAAAAGAAAAAAAAAAAGGGCTTTATAAATGAATGTTATTTCTATTTAAAATAGTGATTTTGTCAGACAGCATAGGCAGAAGCTCTATAGAGATGAGATGACGACTTGGAATGAAATAATAAAGTCATCAAATAAAACAAATGTACTATACACAACAATTGAAATATTTTATTAAAGTAATGTGAATAAATTAAGGTTAATAAGTGATAAGCAGCAATGGGCAGTCACTACCATCATGGTACCTTTATTAATCATTTTATTCTGTGTTGTTACAGCATTCAACCCATACAATGTTTACAAAAATACTCAAAACCGAAAATCGTGATTCTTTTTTATTAATCGAACCGAAACCGAACCGACCTCAAAAAGCCCTAATCACTCAGCACTATCATACAGTACCAGTCAAAAGTTTGGACACAGCTACTCATTCAAGGGTTGTTCTTTATTTTTACTATTTTCTACATTGTAGAATAATAGTGAAGTCATCAAAACTATGAAATAACACATATGGAATCATGTAGTAACCAAACAAGTGTTAAACAAATCAAAATATATTTGAGATTTGAGATTTTTCAAATAGACACCCTTTGCGTTGATGACAGCTTTGTACACTCTTGGCATTCTCTCAACCAGCTTCACCTGGAATGCTTTTCCAACAGTCTTGAAGGAGTTCCCACATATGCTGAGCACTTGTTGGCTGCTTTTCCTTCACTCTGCGGTCCAACTCATACCAAACCATCTCAATTGGGTTGAGGTCGGGGGATTGTGGAGGCCAGGTCATCTGATGCAGTACTCCATCACTCTCCTTCTTGGTAAAATAGCCCTTACACAGCCTGGAGGTGTGTTGGGTCATTGTCTTTTTGAAAAACAAATGATAGTCCCACTAAGCCCAAACCAGATGGGATGGCGTATCACTGCAGAATGCTGTGGTAGCCATGCTGGTTAAGTGTGCCTTGAATTCTAAATAAATCACAGACAGTGTCACCAGCAAAGCACCCCCACACCATAACAGCTCCCACACAATAACAGACATGGCGGTTGGAACAAAAACTTTCAAATTTGGACTCCAGACCAAAGGACACATCCAGCAGTTTAATGTCCATTGCTCGTGTTTCTTGGCCCAAGCAAGTCTCTCCTTCTTATTGGTGTCCTTTAATAGTGGTTTCTTTGCAGCAATTCGACCATGAAGGCCTGCTTCCGCTTCCCCCTTCTGAAAAAATTTTATGT
>LR778284.1:4553107-4568107 GCA_902810595.1 Coregonus sp. 'balchen'
CGGAAAGGTCGCCCACATTAGATCCCATGGTTCTGGTAGAATTACGTTACGTCAGAGCGTGATGCCGTTCTGCTTCCTTAACCACAGCTTTGTACGCTCTGCTTCCCATTGAAATGCTTCAATGTTTTCTCTGTGACACAAGCCTAGTCACACTCCTGATTGGTGGTTGTGAATGCCTGAGTAAGACTAGGTCTGCTCACTTCTCCACTGTTCTCCTCTCCCAAGCTGTGATTAATGACACTGCTTCTGACTAACACATGATGTGTGGTTGTGAATGTGAATGCCCCAAAGCCCTGGGTCATATCTTCACTGTTCTCCCTAGCCTGGGTGTGGCCATATCCACTGTTCTACCCGCTGTTCTCCTCTCTGTGTGCCCAGGGAATGATTCACGCCACTTCCCATCCCTCACCCTCCATAATCAGGATATCGTTCAACCACCACCTAATCCCTCAGGATAAATATGAACCAATCCTCATCCGCTTCCTGCCTTGTTCAGTGCAGACAGCAGTCTAATTGGAAAGGGTTTTGTCCAATCAATGCCTTTCCCCATTCCACACACACACACATCCAATCCATCCATTCCTCACCTCACCCCACCCCACCTCCCTCCCTCTTATTTGATTAATTTGCAATAATTCATTTGAACCCGTTGTAGTGTGGACAGGCTAAAAGAGCCATGCAGTAATTCAGCTGTGCCCCCAATGCAAACAAGCAGGCAACCCCTAAACAACCTTCTCTCAACCATCAACAAACACAACATAACGCCGTGTGCACCTCTCTGTTGCAGGGCCCAGGGAGCTCATTTGCTAAAAGGTACGTTAAAGTCCAATAAACTAAATCCCACTTGACAACTCATTCACTTTAATGGCTTAATGAAAAAGGAAAAAAAAAAAAAAAGCTCATTTTCTCCTGGTTAGGAAGCAGAGAGGTACTGGTTGGCACCCTGCCTGTCTGTCTGTAATAACTCACTCATACAGCCAGAGGAATAGACAAAGCAAGGGGGTAGTTCACAGCTACAGTAGAGATTCCTGTTAACCTCAGAGTCAACATTTACATTTTAGTCATTTAGCAGACGCTCTTATCCAGAGCAACTTACAGTTGGTGCATTCATTTTAAAGATAGCTAGGTGGGACGACCACATATCACAGCCATAGGAAGTACACTTTCCTTCAATGAAGTAGTTATCAGCAAAGTCAGAGCTAGAAGAGGGGGGGGGGGGGTCAAGTGCAATTAATAATAATAATAATAATAATAATATGCCATTTAGCAGACGCTTTTATCCAAAGCGACTTACAGTCATTGCCATTGTGTTGGTTCAGAAGGGGTATTATTTAAAGTGGAACTGATAGCATTTTAGCAACATGAAATCTTATTAAAAAAATATGTTCATATACACCCCCAGGAAGAATATGACATGTTTATTTTTTTTGGGTTCATTTTCTGACAAGCGAGCGCTTAGATAGAGTATGGTCATTTTCATGTTTTCATAAATTCTTAGAATGTTTAGGAATGACGTATACTAAAGCATTTGTCAAATTCTATAGCAATATAGAGTGGGAAAGTGGCCGTGCGTTTGGACAATTCACAGACACTGCAGTAAATAAAACCTAATAAAAACATCTGTCTTGTCCAGGACCGGAGTTTACGTAGACTGGTGCGCCATGGCCAATCAGAGTTACAGTAGGCCTATATGCAAACAAGCCATTTGCCACACAGGACGTGCCATCATTCACTTTGTACTGGACTGTGTGTTTACAGGCAGTTGCAACAGCGCGACTTTAGATCATTAGAACGCATTCGCCAAAAGCCACAAAATACACCTGAATGGATTTCTGCAAACATGTAGCTAAATATCACAGGAGTCCTCTTCCATTTGAGAACTTTACAGTCCTAATGATCAAACAGCCATAAAAAGGTAGGCTATCTTTCCCTATATGCTCATCTACAAACACAAGATCAACCTACGAATGCTAGCCAGAACAAGATGAGCTAAAATCTAACGAAGGAACATTAGATAAACCCTCTCAAACTTTTTCAGCTGGTTGGCCTTCAAAATTGCACTGATAAATGATGGGGAATACTAGCCTGCTCGTCCTTCTGCGGCTTGCCTGCCAATGCCTGCATTGTCCCAACCAAGCACCCAAAGCTAACTGGCTAGAGTTGGCTAGCTTGCTAGCTAGCTACTTCCAGACACAAATGAGAAAACACCTCACTGACCATTTTCCTCACCCTAGCAGAGCTGGTTAGGCTGTTTACATGTTATCTAGAGCGTTCGTGATTAACTATTCATTTTTTGCCTACATTTACTGACACCGGTCATATTCAGCGGGTCTTACACGTTCGAAAAATTCATCAGTTATTCTGCGCTTTGGCACACTCAGACAAGAGTGCTCTGAAATTGGAGTAGATAGCTAGCCAGAGTGATATGCTAACTGGATAACAGTCATTCAGCTAGATTGCAAAGCGATTCACAATTCTTGCTAGCTAACCAAATGACACGTGCATCTCTAGCTGTGTAGCCACCGAAAAACGATACGAGGGGAAAAAGTCAGTCACTCCCCCACTCCTCCAATGACATGACGTCCTCCTAGCAGCTAGCTAGCTAGCTATCTAGCTTATGATAGGCTCTGTGTTTATAGCTTTTACTTTTTGGACTACCAAGAAATGTATTGGTGAATTATATTATATATATGCATTGAACTGCATCCATCTATTCTGCCAACAACGCCTTAGTTTACGTCATGGAATGTTGAGTCAAATAGAACCTATTTTTAAAACCTCTCATACAGTTGGTTTCGTAGCGTAAACTGGGAATTTGATATTTTTTTTACTGATATTATGATTGTCTGTTTGTTTTATATCTGCAAATTAGTTAAAACGCGGTCAGTTCCACTTTAAAATACGCTTTGAAGAGGCGGGGTTCCAGGTGCTTTTGGAATATGGGCAGGGACTCTGCTGTCCTAGCTTCAGGGGGAAGCTGGTTCCACCATTGGGGTGCCAGGACAGAAGAGCTTGGACTGGGCTGAGCAGGAGCTGTCCTCCCGTAGGGGTGGGTGGGCCAAGAGACCAGAGGTGGCAGAGCGGAGTGCTCGGGTTGGGGTGTAGGGTTTGAGCATAGCCTGAAGGTAGGGAGGGGCAGATCCTCTTGCTGCTCCGTAGGTAAGCACCATGGTCTTGTAGTGGATGCAAGCTTCGACTGGAAGCCAGTGGAGTGTGCGGAGGAGCGGGAAGGTTGAACACCAGGTGGGCTGCAGTGTTCTGGATAAGTTGTAGGGGTTTGATTGCACAGGCGGGGAGCCCAACCAACATTGAGTTGCAGTAGTCCAGACGTGAGATGATAAGGACCTGCGCCGCTTCCTGTGTGAGGTAGGGTCATACGCTATGGATGTTTTAGAGCATGAACCTGCAGGAGGAAGTCACTGCTTTTGATGATTGCAGAGAATGACAGGGTGTTGTCCAGGGTCACGCCAAGGTTCTTTGCACTCTGGGAGGCCGACACTGGAGTTCTCAATCGTGATGGAGAGGTCTTTGAGTGGGCAGGCCTTGACCGGAAGGGAGAGCAGCTCAGTCTTGTCTAGGTTGAGCTTGAGGTGGTGGGCTGACATCCAAGCTGAGATATCTGCCAGACATGCACTACCTGGGTGTCAGAAGGAGGAAAGGAGAAAAGTAGTTGAGTGTCATCCGCATAGCATTGATAGGAGAGACCATGTGCGGATAAGATGGAGCCGAGTGACTTGGTGTATAGAGAGAAGAGGAGAGGGCCTAGAACCGAGCCCTGCGGGACACCAGTAGTGAGAGTACGTGGTGCAGACACAGACCCTCTCCACGACACCTGGTAGGAGCGGCCTGCCAGGTAGGATGGAATCCAAGAGTGTGCAAAGCCTGAGACGCCCAGCCCTGAGAGGGTGGAGAGGAGGATCTGATAGTTCACGGTGTTCGAAGGCAGGGGATAGATCTAGTAGGATGAGAACAGAGGAGAGAGAGTCAGCTTTGGCAGTGAGGAGAGCCTCCGTGACACAGAGAAGAACAGTCTCGGTTGAGTGACCCTTCTTGAAGCCTGACTGGTTAGAGTCAAGAAGATCATTTTGAGAGAGAGTTGATCAGAGACAGCACGCTCAAGTGTTTTGGAAAGAAAAGAAAGAAGGGATACAGGTCTATAGTTTTTTTACTTCAAATTAGTCAAGTGTTGGTTTATTGAGGATGGGAGCTACTCGGGCGATTTTGAAGTCAGAGGGGACGCAGCCAGTGGTCAGGGATGAATTGATGAGGGAAGTGAGGAATGGGAGAAGGTCTCCAGAGATGGTCTGGAGAAGGGAGGAGGGGATGGGGTTGAGCGGGCAGGTTGTCGGGCGGCCAGACCTCACTAGTCGCATGATTTCATCTGGAGAGAGAGGGGAGAAAGAGGTCAAGGCGTAGGGTAGTTCTGTGTGAGTGAGACCAGTGGACTCAATAGGCTGAGTGAATGAGGAGTGGATGTCATCAACCTTCTTTTCAAAGTGGTTGACAAAGTCATCTGCAGAGAGGGAGGGGGGAGGGGGAGGGGGTGAAGGATTAAGGAGGGAAAAGAAGGTAGAAAAGAGGGTTAGAGGCAGAAGCTTGAAATTTAGAGTGGTAGAAAGTGGCTTTAGCAGCAGATACAGAGGAAGAGAAGGTAGAGAGGAGGGAGTTTAAGGATGATAGGTCCTCCGGAAGTTTAGTTTTCCTCCATTTTCGCTCACCTGCCCACAGCCCTGTTCTGTAAGATCACAATGAGTCACTCAGCCACGGAGCAGGAAGGGAGGGCTGAGCCGGCCGGGAGGAAAGGAGACAGTGCAAGTCATAGGATGCGAAAAAGGGATAGAGAGGCAGAATCAGGAGACAGGAGGGGGAAGGATTTAGCAGACGGGAGAGATAATAGGATAGAAGAGGAGAGAGTAGTGGGAGAGAGACAGCTAAGATTGTGATGGCACATGACCATCTGGGTAGGGGCTGAGTGGCTAGGGTTGGAGGAAAGGGACACAGAAAAGGAAACAAAGTAGTGATCAGAGACCTAGAGGGGGGTTGCAGTGAGATGAATAGGCGTACAGCCCTTAGTAAAAATGAGGTCAAGCGTATTGCCTGCCTTGTGATTGGGAGGGGACTGGGAAAGGGTAAGAAGGGGGAAAGAGAGAGTTGGAAAGAAATTAATCAAAGGCAGACATTGGGAGGTTGAAGTCACCAAGTACGAAGAGCGGTGAGCCATCGTCAGGAAATGAGCTTATCAAGGTGTCAAGTTCATTTAGGAACTCTCCAAGTGCACCTGGTGGGTGAATGTTAAGCTTGAGTGGACAAGTGATAGTGCCAGCATGGAATTCAAATGAGGAGATGGACAAGTGAGAGGAGGAGAAAATAGAAAATCTCCAGTTAGGAGAAATGAGTAGCCCTGAGGCACCAGCACCACCACCATATGCTGTCGGACTGTGAGAGAAAACCAGATGAAGAGAGAGCAGCTGGAGTAGCGGTGTTCTCTGGGGTGATTCATGTCTCTGTCAGGGCCAAAAAGTCAAGGGACTGAAGGGCAGCATAAGCTGAGATGAACTTGGAGTTCTTGACCGCAGATCGGCAGTTCCAAACGCTGCCTGAGACCAGGAATTTCACATGAGTTGTGCGCGCAGAGTCCACTATAATTAGAAGGGTTGCAGCCAAGGGGTGTGGAGCGTCTGTAAAGCCTACAGGAAGAGAGGTGTGAACAGGTATAGAAAACACACACATAGTTGCCAAAGCTACAAAAGAGCACAATAAGATAATCTGAAAATATAACTAGGTAAGATACTCCAGTGAGAGAGTGGTGTGGAGCCTTCCTCTCTTTCCTTCCTGGAACAACTCCGCAGAACAACTTGATTGAACCGTCTTTGTTTCTCCATCCTCACCTGAGACACTCCCCCTTCACTCCCTCTCCATCCTCACCTGAGACACTCCCCCTTCACTCCCTCTCCATCCTCACCTGAGACACTCCCACTTCACTCCCTCTCCATCCTCCCTGAGACACTCCCCCTCCCCCCTCCGTCTCCATCCTCCCTGAGACACTCCCCCTCCCCCCTCCGTCTCCATCCTCCCTGAGACACTCCCCCTCCCCCCTCCCTCTCCATCCTCCCTGAGACACTCCCCCTTCACTCCCTCTCCATCCTCCCTGAGACACTCCCCCTCCCTTTACATCCTCACCTGAGACACTCCCCCTCCTCTTCCATCCGCACCTGAGACACTCCCCCTCCCCCCTCCCTCTCCATCCTCCCTGAGACACTCTCCCTCCCCCTTCCTCTCCATCCTCACCTGAGACACTCCCCCTCCCTCTCCATCCTCACCTGAGACACTCCCAGGGAACCCCCTCTATCCTCCTCTTCTTCCTCCTCTTCCTCCCCCATAGGCCTCCTCTTCCTCCCCATAGGCCTCCTCTTCCTCCCCATAGGCCTCCTCTTCCTCCCCATAGGCCTCCTCTTCCTCCCCATAGGCCTCCTCTTTACATGTCTGTTTTAACATGACAGGCACAGAGAGAGACAGAGTCACTCCGACAGACAGGGAGAGACTGGAGTATAAACCTGTACACATCCAGTCTGTCTCTCTTTCTCTGCTCAGGGCTAGAATATCAACTGAGTGTTAATGTTCAATGGGAGGCTGATATCCATAGAAACAGAATGACTCTACATTCTATCAGTCATTCCATCTATATGATAATAGCTCTGTGATCTGGGTATAGAAGCAGGAGGCCACCACCGCCTCACTGACCAGACCCTGTCATTGCTAATGTTGGGAGAGTCTACTACATCAGACTGAGATACTGTAAGTAGGCTTAACATTGACCTAAGTCAATCAAACATGGACTCAAGTCAAACATTTTTTGAAACGTTTTCATGTTAAGTCAACTTATCTCAAGTATGAACAGGGCCCAATGTGATGTGGGTGCAGCAGGCAGGCTGTAGACACACAGGGAACAGCCACAGCCCAGGGGGCCGTTCACTCACTCACTCACTCACTCACTCACTCACTCACTCACTCACTCACTCACTCACTCACTCACTCACATGGTCGTCCTTCCTTCCTCTGTCTATGACGGTCACATGCTTCTGTCTTAAAGGGCGACGCTACACCAATGATGAATAAACACAGAGCGTTCATTTATTACAGGATGTTTTGACCGCACAGTGGAAGAGTACGGTGGCCCTAAGGGTCAAAGGAAACTAGCAACATGAAACTGACCGTGACAGACACTGACACAGTTCTAGTGATGAGAGGGTACTGTGCAGTATAGACCTGTCTGTGGATGAGATCACTGTGATTATGATGCCAGTCTCCACAACACCTGTTAGTGTGGCAGACAGTTACATTCAGTCTCAGCTTGTTTTTATCTCTGTCACACAATGATGAGGTCACAGCTTTGTACAGGATCCTCTTTCTTTCTCCAGTCATCCCACTTCATACAATATCACGACAGTGATCCAGTCATGTGTTAACGTATTGCTTCATATTCTTGTGATGGACATGGTGGTTTGATTCATTACCTTGGTTGAGTGGTAGACTATGCATCATTGTTAGTACAGTGTATTCAGTTTCTCTAGCACATATGTGAATTCTCTGTGAATTATTTCTCTATTCTAAGTCAGCTGGAGTGTTGCCTTTACCATCTTTGACAATTCAGCCTCAGTGCTCTAGAAGTGCCCCAAGCTATGACGGAAAAACATGACATTGTAATAAAGATCAGAGTTTAAAAATGACATCGGACTAAAGATCAGATAAATAATCAAAAAACACCAGCGTGTATGTCACGATCGTCGGGAACAGAGGACCAAGGCGCAGCGTGGAAGGTGAACATACTTTTTATTTAATGATACACGAACAAAAACAACAAAACGATAACGTGACGTCCTTGGATCAAACACAAACCTAATTGGAACAAGATCCCACAAACACTGGGGGGAAAACTGGCTGCTTAAGTATGGTTCCCAATCAGAGACAACAAGCAACAGCTGATACACGTTGCCTCTGATTGAGAACCACACTGGCCAACATAGAAATACTAAACTAGAACGAAAAACAAATGAAAACTCACACCCTGGCTCAACATACTAGAGTCCCCAGAGCCAGGGCGTGACAGTGTGCTCCAAATGTCTCACAGTAAACTTTACAAACAGCTTGTATTTTCATTGGAGAGGTGGATAAGGGCTCAGTAGGCCAATGTTGCAATCCACTGGTATGTGATACCTGCTCTTGGTTAAGACATACTATTCTCTCTGCCAGGGGAGGACAGACAGAGATCAGAACTCTCCCTCCGAGAGGGGGGAGGGATATGACTGTGACGCACTCTGAAGCTGAGAGGGTGGAGGAATATGACTGTGACACACCCTGGAGCTGAGAGGGGGGAGGGATATGACTGTGACACATCCTGGAGCTGAAAAGGGGGAAGGGATATGATTGTGACACATCCTGGAGCTGAAAGGTGGGAGTAAAATGGTTGTGACACACCCTGGAGTGTCTTGGAGAGCCCGGTTACCATGGAGAGATAAAATATATAATCTGCCTGATTAGGAGATCTGAAACCTCTCCAGTTCCTCTCTCATTGCTGTAAAATGATTTCTGGAAATGTTATTTGTACCCTTTAAGTGACCCCATATAAAGTTTTCCACAGACTGAAGCTAGCTAAGAGCATGGCGCTGGCAACGCCAGGATAGTGGGTGGGATTCCCAGGACCACCCGTACGTAAAATGTATGCACGCATGATTGTAAGTTGCTTTGGATAAAAGCGTCTGCTAAATGGCATATATTAAAATATTATTATATTATTCCTGACTTCAAACATGAAATGTCCCTCTCATCAGCCTGTAGATTTTTTTTCAGATCAAATTTTTTATTCAACTACAATCATGATCAATTTTACTACAGAAAGCAACTTCAATGACTTAGCTGAGGTGAGCTAATGATCACCCTTGTAGTGATAAATACGTATTGATCACCTAGTTTCACTTCAAGGGGAAGGGCTAGGCTCAGGCTGGCGCCACAGATAAGACTATACCGATAACACAAGTAATCTGGATAGGGGCCTTTCCCTGGCTATAAACCTCCTGTTACGACAAGACAAGCACCTGTTAGGGGAGAGGGTGGTTTGTCTGTGTACTGACAGGGTTCGCTTTATTAAAGGCCCAGTGCAGTCAAACATGTAATTTTCCTGTTTTTTTATATATATTTCCACAGTATGAGGTTGGAATAATACTGTGAAATTGTGAAAATGATGTTAATGATGTTTTAGTGTAAGAGCAGTTTGAAAAGATCGGCTGAAAATTCATCCTGTTTTTGGTGGGATGAAGTTTAGGCCTGCCTGGCGACATCACCAGGCGGTATAAGTTAATAGACCAATAACAAAGAGAGTTTCAAACATCTCTGCCAATAACAGATCGTTTTCAGGTTACATATCCCTCCCATTAGGCTTGTCCAATTAGGCCCCTCACTCAGACCACTCCCAGACAATCTTAGCTAAATTCTTGCTTGAGAAATTGCTCTCTGCTAAGAAGCATATTTATTTTTTTAAACAATTTTTATAAAATAAAATAAATAACAGTAACCAAAATGATTTGATATTGAGATAAAAACGTCTGCATTGGTCCTTTAAGACTGTGCCGTCGTCCATCCCGGCAATAAAGAAGTCCAGCCCGACTAATCTCGCCCACCAGCCATTTCTCTCTCTCTCTCTGCGCAAGCAATTGAGTCTGGGGACGAGGTTAAGCCCAGACTGTCTCTCCAACAGAATACTCACCTGAAAATATCTTGCGTGTGCTTTGACCAGGCTCTTACCTCTCAGTACTAACGTTGCTATAATAACTGCCTCATCCGCTTATTAAGACTGAGGAACAGGGGGGGTCAACGGAAGGTCTTATCATCTCCTGAAGCACTCTGTGAATGCAATAACAGTTGGTTGGCGTAGTAACCTGGCAAACAGACAGAGTCACACAGAGGGAGGAATCACCTGAACCAGCTGTGGGTGGGGAAGGCGGGAGGAGGAGGAGGAGGAAGAAGAAGAAGGAGGAGAGAAGGGGGGAGAGGAGGATGGGGGGGGGAGAAGAGGGAGGGGAGGGGAGGAAGAGGGGAGGAGGAGGAGGGGAGGGAGAAGAGGAGGAGGAAGAGAGGAGGAGGAGAGAAGGACGGAGAGAGGGAGGAGGAGAGGAGGGGGGAGAGAGGAGGAGAGGAAGAGGAGGAGGAGGAGGAGGAGGAAGTAGGAGGGAGGAGGAGGAGGGCGAAGAGGAAGGAGAGAAGAGGAGGAGGAGGAGGGAGGAGGAGGAGGAGGGAGAGAGGAGAGGAGAGAGGAGGAGGAGGGAAGAGGAGGAGAGGAGGAGGAGGAGGAGAAAGAGGAGGAGAGAGAGGGGAGGAGAGGAGAGAGAGGAGGAGGAGGAAGAGAGGGAAGAGGAGAGGGAGAGGGGAGGAGGAGGAAGGAGGAGGAAGAGGAGAGGAAGA
The DNA here is from genome assembly GCA_902810595.1 of Coregonus sp. 'balchen'. Taxonomy (NCBI): domain Eukaryota; kingdom Metazoa; phylum Chordata; class Actinopteri; order Salmoniformes; family Salmonidae; genus Coregonus; species Coregonus sp. 'balchen'. The sequence goes on from LR778284.1 coordinate 4,563,563, forward strand.
GGTGGAGAGAGGAGACAGAAGGAGAAGGAGAGCGATTGTCAGAGAGCTAGATGGAGAGACAGGAAGGGAGAAGGAGGAGGAGGAGGAGGAGGAGGAGAAAGAGGAGGAGGAGGAGAAGAGGAGATGGTCAGGTGGAGAAGAGGGGAAGAGAAAGAAAGGAGAGAGGGGAAGAGGAGGAAAGGAGAGAGGGGAAGAGGAAGAAAGGAGAGAGGGTAAGAGGGTTCGCAGAGCAAAGGTCACAGAAAGAAGTTCACAGGAAGACGAGCAAAAGGTTGTCATGACTGCTCCAGTCTAGATGTAGTACAACAGAAGTCTGATCTCAGATGAACTGTTTACTGGACAGGGATAATGCTGCATTCATAACCAAGTGGGAGGTGGGAATTTACCAGTTATGAGTCCTAAATAAATGCCAGATGGATGCAATCACATAAGCTGCGTCAACCATAAACTAAAAGTACAGCTATCATGATTGTAAACAAATTATAGTGTTTGAAAACCATATTAATAGATAGCTTTTTATAAATAATGTTTTGTTGTTGCATTTAACTGCCGAAAATGCTGTTATCCAGGTCATTTCCTTAGTAGGTGATGTCAGAGGTCAGCATGTGGGAGAAGTCGGAGCTCAGAGACGATAGACGACTTTCCTCACTAGTGATTACCAGTTGGAGGGGCGTTCAGAGACGATAGACGAGTTTCCTCACTAGTGATTACCAGTTGGAGGGGCGTTCAGAGACGATAGACGAGTTTCCTCACTAGTGATTACCAGTTGGAGGGGCGTTCAGAGACGATAGACGAGTTTCCTCACTAGTGATTACCAGTTGGAGGGGCGTTCAGAGACGATAGACGGGTTTCCTCACTAGTAATTACCAGTTGGAGGGGCGTTCAGAGACGATAGACGAGTTTCCTAACTAGTGATTACCAGTTGGAGGGGCGTTCAGAGACGATAGACGAGTTTCCTCACTAGTGATTACCAGTTGGAGGGGCGTTGAAGTGGGGTTTTCCCCAGTGGTATGTGGTAAATACCACCTTCCCACTTGGTTCTGAACATCAAGCTCAGTCTAACAGGACTATGCTGCACAGGGCCCTGGTGCTTCTGCATCCTCTGCTGGATTAAACAGGACAACACAATTAGAAGACCATTTTAAAGGGGTTTTTTTAATTTGGAAGGTTTTAATTCACAATAAAATAACGTGACATAATTGTATGCATGTATTATAGTAACAACGTCTTGAGGGTTTGTGGTGCTACGGTGGCCCTTAAGGACAAAGTATATTTTAAATTGAATGACAAGGCACGCCATACCTGGGGGGTGGATCTCCGTTGCCTTTCGACCACAGGATTAACTGATGTCCAGACATACTGCACATACTGTTGGAAGGCTACAGCGGATACCTGGGGGGTGGATCTCCGTTGCCTTTCGACCACAGGATTAACTGATGTCCAGACATACTGCACATACTGTTGGAAGGCTACAGCGGATACATTTCTCCTCAAAGCAAGAACAAGAAACACAAAAGCAGCAATCAGTCAGGCTACATTCCAATGGGGCACATTAATTTGTGTAAAATGTTGTTCAAATACATTATTTACTGATGCTCCGAATGTGTTGCGTCTTGAAATGTGTTTACTTAGTCAAATTAGTATGACGTGGAGATAGTATCTGTATAACTAACTACAGTTGAAGTCGGAAAGTTTACATACACTTAGGTTGGAGTGATTAAAACTTGTTTTTTCAACCACTCCACAACTTTCTTGTTAACAATCTATGGTTTTGGCAAGTCGGTTAGGACATCTACTTTGTGCATGACACAAGTAATTTTTCCAACAATTGTTTACAGACAGATTATTTCACTTATAATTCACTGTATCACAATTCCAGTGGGTCAGAAGTTTACATACACTAAGTTGACTGTGCCTTTAAACAGCTTGGAAAATTCCAGAAAATGATATCAAGGCTTTAGAAGCTTCTGATAGGCTAATTGACATCATCTGATACAATTGGAGGTGTACCTGTGGATGTATTTCAAGGCCTACCTTCAAACTCGGTGCCTCTTTAATTGACATCATGGGAAAATCAAAAGAAATCAGGCAAGACCTCAGAAAAAAAATTGTAGACCTCCACAAGTCTGGTTCATCCTTGGGAGCAATTTCCAAACGACTGAAGGTACCACGTTCATCTGTACAAACAATAAAACGCAAGAATAAACACCATGGGACCACGCAGCCGTCATACCGCTCAGGAAGGAGACGCGTTCTGTCTCCTAGAGATGAACGTACTTTGGTGCAAATCAATCCCAGAACAACAGCAAAGGACCTTGTGAAGATGCTGGAGGAAACAGGTACAAAAGTATCTATATCCACAGTAAAACAAGTCCTATATCGACATAACCTGAAAGGCCACTCAGCAAGGAAGAAGCCACTGCTCCAAAACAGCCATAAAAAAGCCAGACTATGGTTTGCAACTGCACATGGGGACAAAGATCGTACTTTTTGGAGAAATGTCCTCTGGTCTGATGAAACAAAAATAGAACTGTTTGGCTATAATGACCATCGTTATGTTTGGAGGAAAAAGGGGTAGGGTTGCAAGCCGAAGAACACCATCCCAACCTTGAAGCCCGGGGGTGGCAGCATCATGCTGTGGGGGTGCTTTGCTGCAGGAGGGACTGGTGCACTTCACAAAATAGATGGCATCATGAGGAAGGAAAATTATGTGGATATATTGAAGCAACATCTCAAGACATCAGTTTTTGCTCTGACATGCACTGTCAACTGTGGGACATTATATAGACAGGTGTGTGCCTTTCCAAATCATGAATTTAGCACAGGTGGACTCCAATCAAGCTGTAGAAACATCTCAAGGATGATCAATGGAAACAGGATGCACCTGAGCTCAATTTCGAGTCTCCTAGCAAAGGGTCTGAATACTTATGTAAATTGATTTTTTGATTTTTTATTAATTTGCAAAAATGTCTAACAACCCGTTTTCACTTTGTCATTATGGGGTATCGCGTGTAGATTAATTTAAAATTAATTTAATCAATTTTAGAATAAGGCTGTAACGTAACAAGATGTGGAAAACGTCAAAGGGGTCTGAATGCTTTCCGAATGCACTTGATTGAACAAAATAACGACAGGAAATGGATGATCGCTAGCTTCTCTCAAAGCTGCCATTTTTATTCTGGGATAACCACACACACCGAAAACTGATGTGTCCAATGCACTTTTTAATAAAGGTCATAATATTAAAAGGTACAGTTTGTTTTCTAAGTACAATACAACAATATTCATCATATTAGAATGAAAAGTATTTAAAAGACAACATTACATTTCTTATTTTTCTTTACAGTTTTGTACTTACAAAAAAAATGAATCAAAAATACTTCCGTTATGTATTTTTATGACTCAGAAAAAGAAACAACGTTGTTGTTGTGAAGAAACTGAAGAGAGTTTAAAAGAGCTGGATAAAAAGAAAGGTAAGTTTGTCATAAATCTTAAAGATCAGTAGCAAATATGTGCCATCGAAACGTAAAAACCCCCTCATTATGCTGTAGCTGGTTCTTCAGTGAAAAAACCCCGTTTTTTTTATTTATTTTTATTTTATTTTATTTAACAAATGTTGTGTTTTATGTTCCTTTCTCAATCAGACATGTGATGACTTCTTATTGTGAAGGAACTAAGACATGTAATCCATCTTCAGAAAAACATTCAAATAGATCGTCTATTATTGGATCATGCAGCCCTGGCTAGCAACAAAGTCCTTCAATGAACACGATCAGCCAGACTGAACGGAGTGGATGTCACGGCACTATTCTGAAGATAGTAATTCAGTATTCAGTCCGAGTGGCTATACAAATGTTTTTTTTGTATAGGACACTATTGCCTTCTTCCGACTCAATAGCAGTACTGAATTTAGCGAAACGTTCTCAAAGCTCACATTCCCAGTACATACTGTAGTGACTGTAGAAGAGGAAGTGTATCATTTTATAATATAACATCTGAATACTTTATTTTCCTGATTATTTTTTTAGCGATGAGACTCATCTTGTGACGCTCTGTTCTATGAGACCATAGAGTGGAGTTGTTATATTCCTGACATGTCATTCCTGTTGATATAAACCAGCCATGTCGGTCAAGTCCAGTCCAACCAACGGCTTTCACAATCACGTCTTTACACAGGTTTAAAGAAACAAATCGAAATAAAACAAAAAAAAAACTGCTATTTAAGCCCAAATCATTTCAACAAACACTTTTTTTTTTTTTTTTTGACTAGAAACTCAGGGGGCCGTGGTTCTCTACTCTGTAAAAAAAAAAAAAAGTTTCATCCCCTAACAACGTGACATTTACAAAGAAAATAAATATAGTCCTCCCAAGGCTGGGACACTGATACAGGTACCAGCTGGGAATAAAAATCACTTTAGTCTTAACATCTAGAACCCATTGGTACTCCATGGAACACCAACAAGGTGGCGTAGTCTAGAACTGTCTAGAACCCAAGGGGCCTGCTCACTGAAGGGAACCTAGCATCACACGTCTGAAGAACAACAA
>LR778284.1:4573107-4598107 GCA_902810595.1 Coregonus sp. 'balchen'
GGTTGTGCAGAACTCCACACGACTCCCCCAGTCACACCCATTGTCCATAGGTATGGTGTCGTGGCTGAATCCGCTCCCCCCTGTCCCAATAGGTCTGTTGTTGTGAGAGGACAGGCTGTTGGGTGTTCTAAGTGCTGATTGTTTTCCCAACCCCAACTCGTGGTACAGGAGGACAACAGAGGGAGAGGACATGATGAACAGAACAGAGAAATGCCAGCTAAGAGCATGTTAAAGGTCAGGACCAGGGCGCTGTCCGAGTGTCTCTCTGTCTCCCAGAGATCAACACTGGCTCCGTGAAGTAGACCACAGTACAGGACAGATACAGCACGGCACTATACCGATGAGTCCCCGGCTAGCCGTCTATGGACACGGAGCCCTGTTCTACGTCTGAGCCGAACAGCTCCTTGTATAGTGGAGGGAAGTGGGCTTGGACGACGTCTGGGTAGGTTGCTTTGAAGGCCGTCAGCTTCTCTGTATGACGGCTGACTAACGCCCGCAGGGTTGACACTTTGCATATCAACTGTAGAGCGAGAGAGAGAGAGAGAGAGAGAGAGAAAGAGAGAGAGAGAGAGAGAGAGAGAGAGAGAGAGAGAGAGAGAGAGAGAGAGAGAGAGAGAGAGAGAGAGAGAGAGGTTATTGGGATTCAAGCACTGCTAGGTCACATTCAGAAATTCTGACAGACAGAAAGGACTTTCACATTTCCGTAAAGACCAGGGCACTGTCTGAGTGTGTCTTCAGGAGTGATGGTTATGTTACAGTGGTGATGCGACTGAAATCCCAATGCCTGTTCAGTTCAGGATTAGATTTCATAGATCAAGTAGGCTATACCGAGAGCACTATCATTTAAAGAACGCTTGAACACAGACAGTATCTACTCTATAGCAGTACAGTGCAAGCAGGGTTGGGGCTCAATTCCATTTTCAATTCATTTACATTTACGTCATTTAGCTGACGCTCTTATCCAGGGCGACTTACCGTGAGTGCATACATTATTATTTTTATACTGGCCCCCCGTGGGAAACGAACCCACAACCCTGGCGTTGCAAACGCCATGCTCTACCAACTGAGCTACCTCCCTGCCGGCCATTCCCTCCCCTACCCTGGGCCAATTGTGCGCCGCCCCATTGGTCTCCCGGTTGCGGCCGGCTACAGCAGAGCCTGGATTCGAACCAGGATCTCTAGTGGCACAGCTAGCACTGCGATGCAGTGCCTTAGACCACTGCGCCACTCGGGAAGGGAATTTCTCTTCAATTAGGAAACTATGGAATTGGAATTCGGTTTACTTTCCACATTGACTGGAATTGAAATGGAATCGAGCCCAATCCTGGTGTATAGTAATTGCATATATTGTATGCGTGTGTGTGTGTGTGTGTGTTTACCTTAGTGAGAACCACGTCCTCTCTGCCGTTCTTCTGAAGGACATGTTGGAGAGCCAGCTGGATCTTCTGTTGCAGCTTCTCTACCTTCACCTTCTCCTGAAGCCATGTCCGATCTGCACACACCATTTGTTTAACAATGCAACATTGGATGATAATAACCCAGAGATGCTCTAGGACTGACACAGGGATGCTGTGTGTATTGTGATTGTAGATATGTGCTTGCACCTTGCATAGTAAACATGACAGCATTTAATGTATTCAGAGAGTCCTCACGCCTACCTGCAGACATCAAGACGTATGCTGAGAACAGTGCGATCTCATCCTCAGAGAGATGCATGACGCACATACTCTTCCCAAACTCAAAGACTAACCGGATCAGGTCATCACAACCTGTCAGACACACAGAGAGACAGGAGAAGTTATGTGGGTCAGATCATCACAACCTGACAGACAGACAGACAGGAGAAGTTATGTGGGTCAGATCATCACAACCTGACAGACAGACAGACAGGAGAAGTTATGTGGGTCAGATCATCACAACCTGTCAGACAGACAGAGAGACAGGAGAAGTTATGTGGGTCAGATCATCACAACCTGACAGACAGACAGAGAGACAGGAGAAGTTATGTGGGTGAGATCATCACAACCTGTCAGACAGACAGAGAGACAGGAGAAGTTATGTGGGTCAGATCATCACAACCTGTCAAACAGACAGAGAGACAGGAGAAGTTATGTGGGTCAGATCATCACAACCTGTCAGACAGACAGAGAGACAGGAGAAGTTATGTGGGTGAGATCATCACAACCTGTCAGACAGACAGAGAGACAGGAGAAGTTATGTGGGTCAGATCATCACAACAGCATAGGACACAGAGCAGGATATCAGGATCTGAACAGACGTCACCTGACATGCATTGCTTTGGAGTACAGTCAGTCTAATCATATCTCATCATATCCTAGTGGCCCAGCCATTCAGTCAGAGGTAGTCAAAAAGAGTCCCTAATAATAACAACCAACTTCATCTCCAATTAAATCAATGGTTCTGAAACTGCTGAACCTCAAAAAACAGATCCAAGGGGATAGAAGTGTTCTGCTGGGTTGTATTCTGATTTACCTAATGCTTTGAAGACATCGGTCCCGGCGTATTTCCCATCAAAGTAGACGGTGCTGTTCTGAGAGTCAAAGGCACGACACATCCTGATGAACACCACCTCAAGAGACCCTGAGGAGAGACAACATAACTTAACCATCACTACAGGTCAGAGAGACAACATAACATAACCATCACTACAGGTCAGAGAGACAACATAACATAACCATCACTACAGGTCAGAGAGACAACATAACATAACCATCACTACAGGTCAGAGAGACAACATAACTTAACCATCACTACAGGTCAGAGAGACAACATAACATAACCATCACTACAGGTCAGAGAGACAACATAACATAACCATCACTACAGGTCAGAGAGACAACATAACATAACCATCACTACAGGTCAGAGAGACAACATAACATAACCATCACTACAGGGCAGAGAGACAACATAACATCACCATCACTACAGGTCAGAGAGACAACATAACATAACCATCACTACAGGTCAGAGAGACAACATAACATAACCATCACTACAGGTCAGAGAGACAACATAACATAACCATCACTACAGGTCAGAGAGAAAACATAACATAACCATCACTACAGGTCAGAGAGACAACATAACATAACCATCACTACAGGGCAGAGAGACAACATAACATAACCATCACTATAGGTCAGAGACAACATAACATAACCATCACTACAGGTCAGAGAGACAACATAACATAACCATCACTACAGGTCAGAGACAACATAACATAACCATCACTACAGGTCAGAGAGACAACATAACATAACCATCACTACAGGTCAGAGAGACAACATAACATAACCATCACTACAGGGCAGAGAGACAACATAACATAACCATCACTACAGGTCAGAGAGACAACATAACATAACCATCACTACAGGTCAGAGACAACATAACATAACCATCACTACAGGTCAGAGAGACAACATAAACATAACCATCACTACAGGTCAGAGAGACAACATAACATAACCATCACTACAGGTCAGAGAGACAACATAACATAACCATCACTACAGGTCAGAGAGACAACATAACATAACCATCACTACAGGTCAGAGAGACAACATAACATAACCATCACTACAGGTCAGAGAGACAACATAACATAACCATCACTACAGGGCAGAGAGACAACATAACATAACCATCACTACAGGTCAGAGAGACAACATAACATAACCATCACTACAGGTCAGAGAGACAACATAACATAACCATCACTACAGGTCAGAGACAACATAACATAACCATCACTACAGGTCAGAGAGACAACATAACATAACCATCACTACAGGTCAGAGACAACATAACATAACCATCACTACAGGTCAGAGACAACATAACATAACCATCACTATAGGTCAGAGAGACAACATAACATAACCATCACTACAGGTCAGAGAGACAACATAACATAACCATCACTACAGGTCAGAGACAACATAACATAACCATCACTACAGGTCAGAGAGACAACATAACATAACCATCACTACAGGTCAGAGAGACAACATAACATAACCATCACTACAGGTCAGAGACAACATAACATAACCATCACTACAGGGCAGAGAGACAACATAACATAACCATCACTACAGGTCAGAGACAACATAACATAACCATCACTACAGGTCAGAGAGACAACATAACATAACCATCACTACAGGTCAGAGAGACAACATAACATAACCATCACTACAGGTCAGAGACAACATAACATAACCATCACTACAGGTCAGAGAGACAACATAACATAACCATCACTATAGGTCAGAGAGACAACATAACATAACCATCACTATAGGTCAGAGACAACATAACATAACCATCACTACAGGTCAGAGAGACAACATAACATAACCATCACTACAGGTCAGAGACAACATAACATAACCATAACTACAGGTCAGAGAGACAACATAACATAACCATCACTACAGGTCAGAGAGACAACCTCAGCATTACTTTATGTTGTAAAGACAACACAATATCAACACAACAGGTTGGAGAGACAACAGCATGTCCTTGTGTAACCAAAGCACCTTTCTTATAGAAGTAGACAGTACATAGATATGGGGTTGATTATCATGCGTTGTCATTATTAGATGTTCCATCATTTTGTCTACCTGCTTTGAGCAGCACTATCTGGTCGTTCTGACAGAGCTCCATGAAGCCGTCGATGCGTTTGGCGAACTCCACCACGTACTGGATGGCCTCTGTTATCTTGATGGCACACAGCTGCCACATCACCTCCTCCGGCTGACATCAACAACAACAACAATGTTAAAAGGGGGATAATTGTTGATGCTAGTAACAGAGAGAGAGAGAGAGAAAAGAAAAGGGCAACCAGTGAAGAACAAACACCATTGTAAATACAACCCATATTTATGTTTATTTATTTTCCCATTTGTACTTTAACTATTTGCACATTGTTACAACACTGTATATATACATAATATGACATTTGAAATGTCTTTATTCTTTTGAAACTTCTGAGTGTAATGTTTACTGTTAATATTTATTGTTTATTTCACTTTTGTTTACTATCTACTTCACTTGCTTTGGCAATGTTAACACACGTTTCCCATGCCAATAAAGCCCTTGAATTGAAATTGAGAGAGAGAGAGAGAGAGAGAGAGAGAGAGAGAGAGAGAGAGAGAGAGAGAGAGAGAGAGAGAGAGAGAGAGAGAGAGAGAGAGAGAGAGAGAGGGTGACAAAGGCCTAAGATGTGTGAGGGGAGGAGAACAACAGGAAGGAGAGGGAGGAGAGGAGAACAACAGGAAGGAGGGAGGAGAGGAGAACAACAGGAAGGAGGGAGGAGAGGAGAACAACAGGAAGGAGGGAGGAGAGGAGAACAACAGGAAGGAGGGAGGAGAGGAGAACCACAGGAGGGAGAGGAGAGGAGGAGAGAGAACAACAGGAAGGAGGGAGGAGAGGAGAACAAACAGGAAGGAGGGAGGGAGGAGAGGAGAACAACAGGAAGGAGGGGGGAGAGGAGAACCACAGGAGGAAGGAGAGGAGAGGAGAACAACAGGAAGGAGGGAGGAGAGGAGAACAACAGGAAGGAGGGAGGAGAGGAGAACAACAGGAAGGAAGGAGGGGAGGAGAGGAGAACCACAGGAGGGAGGAGAGGAGAGGAGAACAACAGGAAGGAGGGAGGAGAGGAGAACAACAGGAGGGAGGAGAGGAGAGGAGAACAACAGGAAGGAGGGAGGAGAGGAGAACAACAGGAAGGAGGGAGGAGAGGAGAACAACAGGAAGGAGGGAGGAGAGGAGAACAACAGGAAGGAGGGAGGAGAGGAGAACACAGGAGGAGGGAGGAAGGAGAACAACAGGAAGGAGGGAGGAGAGGAGAAACAACAGGAAGGAGGGAGGAGAGGAGAACAAAGGAAGAGGAGGGAGGAGAGGAGAAAAGGAGGAGGGAGGAGGGAGAACAACAGGAAGAGGGAGGAGAGGAGAAAACAGAGAGGAGAAGGAGAACACAGAAGGGAGGAAACAGAGAGGAGAGAGACAACAGGAAGGAGGGAGAGAGGAGAACAACAGGAAGGAGGAGGAGAGGAGAACAAGAGGAAGGAGGAGGAGAGAGAACACAGGAAGGAGGGAGGAGAGGAGACAACAGGAAGGAGGGAGGAGAGGAGAACAACAGGAGGGGGGAGGAAGAGGAGATAAACAGGAGAGGTAGGAAGGAGAAACAGGAAGGAGGGAGAGAGGAGAACAAGGAGGAGAGAAAAAAAAGAAAGACTGTAGACGATAGTGTACTAGGTAGTGTGCTAGAGGTAGTGTACTAGAGGTAGTGTACTATGTAGTGTACTAGAGGTAGTGTACTAGAGGTAGTGTACTAGGTAGTGTACTAGAGGTAGTGTACTAGGTAGTGTACTAGGTAGTGTACTAGTGGTAGTGTACTAGAGGTAGTGTACTATGTAGTGTACTAGAGGTAGTGTACTAGAGGTAGTGTACTATGTAGTGTACTAGAGGTAGTGTACTAGGTAGTGTACTAGAGGTAGTGTACTAGGTAGTGTACTAGGTAGTGTACTAGTGGTAGTGTACTAGAGGTAGTGTACTATGTAGTTTACTAGAGGTAGTGTACTAGGTAGTGTACTAGTGGTAGTGTACTAGAGGTAGTGTACTAGTGGTAGTGTACTATGTAGTGTACTATGTAGTGTACTAGAGGTAGTGTACTATGTAGTGTACTAGAGGTAGTGTACTAGGTAGTGTACTAGAGGTAGTGTACTAGAGGTAGTGTACTAGAGGTAGTGTACTAGGTAGTGTGTAGTATACTAAGTAGTGTACTAGGTAGTGTACTAGGTAGTGTGTATTATTACCTTTGTCTGGTAGGTATCTATCTCTTCCTGGAAGAAGGCCTGCCAGGTCATGTTCTGTAGCTCCTCCCTCAAGTACTGACACGTATCCTGGTGGGACTTGGAGATGTTCTGGCCCAGGTGTTCTACAGGATAGAGCAACAGGACAACGTCAAGAGCTGGACCAGAACTGGTCAAGGACAACGTCAAGAGCTGGACCAGAACTGGTCAAGGACAACGTCAAGAGCTGGACCAGAACTGGTCATGTACAACGTCAAGAGCTGGACCAGAACCGGTCAAGGACAACGTCAAGAGCTGGACCAGAACTGGTCATGTACAACGTCAAGAGCTGGACCAGAACTGGTCATGTACAACGTCAAGAGCTGGACCAGAACTGGTCATGTACAACTTCTAGAGCTGGACCAGAACTGGTCATGTACAAAGTCAAGAGCTGGACCAGAACTGGTCATGTACAACGTCAAGAGCTGGACCAGAACTGGTCATGTACAACTTCTAGAGCTGGACCAGAACTGGTCATGTACAACGTCAAGAGCTGGACCAGAACTGGTCAAGTACAACTACAAGAGCTGGACGGACCACAGTGGTACCCTTTTCACATTATGGTACCGACCCGAACCAAACTGGATGGATATTTTATTTTCACATTATGGTACCGACCCGAACCAAACTGGATGGATATTTTATTTTCACATTATGGTACCGACCCAAACCAAACTGGATGGATTTTTTTAATATATTTTTTTACATTGTTCTTTCCAGCACAGTTGCACTTGGCTTGTCTCTGCCCAGTAGGGTGAAACGGGTTGAATATGGGTCAGCATTTAGGCAGAGCTCACATCTGTGACACACAGCAACATTGTTTCAATAAAGGGATATTTTTCCAACCCTACTGTTCTGCTATTCTATACTGTTACTGATGGTGGTGGTTGATCAACACTTACCATGACCCAGACAGGTCAGGTTGCTATTCTGGCATGACCCAGACAGTATTGAACTAGTATGGCATGACCCAGACAGTATTTTACTATTCTGGCATGACCCAGACAATATTGAACTATTCTGGCATGACCCAGACAGCATTTAACTATTCTGGCATGACCCAGACATTTTTTTGCTATTCTGGCATGACCCAGACAGTATTTTGCTATTCTGGCATGACCCAGACAGCATTGAACTATTCTGGCATTACCCAGACAGCATTTAACTATTCTGGCAAGACCCAGACAGTATTGAACTATTCTGGCATGACCCAGACAGTATTGAACTATTCTGGCATGACCCAGACAGGTCAGGTTGCTATTCTGGCATGACCCAGACAGTATTGAACTATTCTGGCATGACCCAGACAGTATTGAACTATTCTGGCATGACCCAGACAGCATTTTGCTATTCTGGCATGACCCAGACAGTATTTAACTATTCTGGCATGACCCAGACACATTTAACTATTCTGGCATGACCCAGACAGGTCAGGTTGCTATTCTGGCATGACCCAGACAGTATTTTGCTATGCTGGCATGACCCAGATAATATTGAAGTATTCTGGCATGACCCAGACAGTATTGCATTATTCTGGCATGACCCAGACAGGTCAGGTTGCCATTCTGGCATGACCTAGACAGTATTGAACTATTCTGGCATGACACAGACAGTATTTAACTATTCTGGCATGACCCAGACAGTATTGAACTATTCTGGCATGACCCAGACAGTATTGAACTATTCTGGCATGACCCAGACAGCATTTTGCTATTCTGGCATGACCCAGACAGTATTTAACTATTCTGGCATGACCCAGACACATTTAACTATTCTGGCATGACCCAGACAGGTCAGGTTGCTATTCTGGCATGACCCAGACAGCATTTAACTATTCTGGCAAGACCCAGACAGTATTGAAGTATTCTGGCATGACCCAGACAGTATTGCATTATTCTGGCATGACCCAGACAGGTCAGGTTGCTATTCTGGCATGACCCAGACAGTATTTTGCTATGCTGGCATGACCCAGATAATATTGAAGTATTCTGGCATGACCCAGACAGTATTGCATTATTCTGGCATGACCCAGACAGGTCAGGTTGCCATTCTGGCATGACCTAGACAGTATTGAACTATTCTGGCATGACACAGACAGTATTTAACTATTCTGGCATGACCCAGACAGTATTGAACTATTCTGGCATGACCCAGACAGTATTGAACTATTCTGGCATGACCCAGACAGCATTTTGCTATTCTGGCATGACCCAGACAGTATTTAACTATTCTGGCATGACCCAGACAGTATTTTACTATTCTGGCATGACCCAGACAGCATTTAACTATTCTGGCATGACCCAGACAGTATTGAACTATCCTGGCATGACCCAGACAATATTTAACTATTCTGGCATGACCCAGACAGCATTTAACTATTCTGGCATGACCCAGACAGTATTTTGCTATTTTGCTATTCTGGCATGACCCAGACAGTATTTTGCTATTCTGGCAAGACCCAGACAGTATTGAACTATTCTGGCATGACCCAGACAGTATTGAACTATTCTGGCATGACCTAGACAGTATTGAACTATTCTGGCATGACACAGACAGTATTTAACTATTCTGGCATGACCCAGACAGTATTTTACTATTCTGGCATGACCCAGACAGCATTGAACTATTCTGGCATGACCCAGACAGCATTTAACTATTCTGGCATGACCCAGACAGTATTTAACTATTCTGGCATGACCCAGACAGCATTTAACTATTCTGGCATGACCCAGACAGTATTGAACTATTCTGGCATGACCCAGACAGCATTTTGCTATTCTGGCATGACCCAGACAGTATTTAACTATTCTGGCATGACCCAGACACATTTAACTATTCTGGCATGACCCAGACAGGTCAGGTTGCTATTCTGGCATGACCCAGACAGTATTTTGCTATGCTGGCATGACCCAGATAATATTGAAGTATTCTGGCATGACCCAGACAGTTATTGCATTATTCTGGCATGACCCAGACAAGGTCAGTGTTGCCATCTGGCATGACCTAGACAGTATTGAACTATTCTGGCATGACACAGACAGTTATTTAACTATGTCTGGCATGACCCCAGACAGTATGAAACTATTCTGGCATGAACCCGACAGTATTGAACTATTGTTCTGGCATGACCCCGACACATTTTGCTATTCTGGCATACCCAGACAGTAATTTAACTATTCTGGCATGACCCAGACAGTATTTAACTTATTCTGGCATGACCCAGACAGTATGTAACTATTCTGGCATGACCCAGACAGTATTGACTATCCTGGCATGACCCAGACAATATTTAACTAATCTGGCATGACCCAGACGCATGTTAACTGTTCTGGCATGACCCAACAGTTATTTTGCTATTTTGCTATTCTGGCATGACCCAGACAGTTTTTGCTATTCTGCATGACCCAGGCAGTATTGAACTATTCTGGCATGACCCAGCAGTAATTTTGCTATTCTGGCATGACCCAGACAGTATTGAACTATTCTGGCATGACCCAGACAGTATTTTGCTATTCTGGCATGACCCAGACAGTATTTGCTATTCTGGCATGACCCAGACAGTATTTTGCTATTCTGGCATGACCCCAGACAGTATTTTACTATTCTGGCATGACCCAGACAGTATTTTGCTATTCTGGCATGACCCAGACAGTATTTTGCTATTCTGGCATGACCCAGACAGTATTTTACTATTCTGGCATGACCCAGACAGTATTTTGCTATTCTGGCATGACCCAGACAGTATTTTGCTATTCTGGCATGACCCAGACAGTATTTTGCTATTCTGGCATGACCCAGACAGTATTTTACTATTCTGGCATGACCCAGACAGTATTTTACTATTCTGGCATGACCCAGACAGTATTTTGCTATTCTGTTAACTATGTTGGTGCTGGATGATCTACAATAGAGAATACTACATATGTTCATACACTAATTTAACTTAAAACAAAGGGCCATATTTCCTACAGGAAAGGGAAAGAGAATATCATAATGATAAACGCTTTTGTTAAAAGAAGAAAATCACTTCCTGAGAGCTCAAGGGAGAGTAAATAACTGATTTCCCTGTACATGTGCCCCTCTGGTTCTCAATAGGAGCTAATTAACACAATACTAATTAACCAGACAATGTTCTAATGAGCTCTGAAGATGAGTTTGCAGCCTCCTGCTATTTTAAACCACCTTTGGTGTTGTTTTGCCCCAGGGTTGGCTCTCATCTCTGTTCTTCCCATCCGTTTTCTTTCTTTACCTATATATCCCTCTCTCTCTCTTCTCTGTTCTTTCCCTCTTTAACCCCTCCCTCCCTCCCTGTCTCCCTCCCTGTCTCCCATCCCTTTCTCCTCCCCTCCTCCCTCCCTCCACTAACCCAGCCATGGACCAGGTAGGAGACGTCTCTCCCTTTCCCTCCATATCCCTCTCTCCACCTCTTCCCCCCTCCACCCTCCCTCCCTCCCTCCCTCCCTCCCTCCCTCCCTCCCTCCCTCCATCCCCCCCTCTCCCACCCTCCCTCCCTCCCTCCCCCTCTCTCCACTCACCTAGCTCAGCCATAGAGACTGTGGGAGACGTCTCTCCGTTGGTGAGGGAACAGTAGGGGAAAAAACCCTGGTTGGAACCATAATCACACAGAGGCTCCGGTTTTATACCGTTAATATCCAGACCAGACTGATCGGGAGACGGCTGAATATCCAGGTAGAACCCCACCACTCCTCCTGAGTCAGAGCCCCCCTTGGAGGCTGGGCAGTTGCCCCCCTCAGGACTGTGTTCCTCCATGTACCCTCCCAGGTCTTCGTGGAGGTCGGTGAGGCCGTAGGGGGGAGAGAGGGGCACGGCCTCCCCCGGGTTCTGGGGGTTGTGGTGGGGGTGGTGGTCTCTCTGCTGGGCCTGCTGTAGACGGTGCTTCTGGACCTCAGCATACAGGCTGTCTCTCTGCTTCTTGGACATACGGCCAAACTTCACCGCTGTGCACATGGAGAGACATTGATAAAGGGTTATTTAACTGAACGATAGTGTGCGATAACTTGACCTCTCTGAGGAGGTAGATGAAGACGTATGAAGTGGACTCATAATCCAATGTGTGTGTCGGTGTCTGTGTGTGTCGGTGTCTGTGTGTGTCGGTGTCTGTGTGCATGCATTCATTTGTACAGTATGACTATACATCAGGGTTAATTCCACAAATTCAATTTTTATTGAATTCTCTCTCCCTGTAAATTCAATTTATTTCTATTCAAATTCCAAGTCAGTCTTTGAATTCAGAGATAATTAAATTCCTCTCAATTCCAATATTAGGTAAATTCCAAGAATTCAATTCCCAATTCAATATTATCCACAACAATTCCACAAATTTCAATTTGAATTCAATTCCCTCAGGCTTTCGGGCTGATCATGCCACTGTTTAGACAGCCTAGCTATACTGGAAATATAGAAATACATGTTTAAATGATTTCAAACAAATCCTGCAGTCAATGTTTGATACTATGTGCATTAATTCCATTAACTGGGAAATGTAAACATACTGAATTCTAATTAAATTTGATTACAAAGATTACATGTTTTACAATTCCAATTCAATTCCAATTCAGAAAATCCAAACAGTGTAATTCCAATTCAATTCCAATTCCATAACATGAAGACCGTTGACATTTGAATTGAATTCATCATAAATTCTTCACTTCATGAGTGAATTCAAGAATTGAAATGGAATTTCAAATGAAATTGGAATTGACCCCAACCCTGCTATACATACCGTCCCGTGACATGCCTACGGTCAGGCATTTCTGCAGTCTACAGTGTTGGCAGCGGTTTCTGCTGGTCCTGTCAATCAAACAGTTATTCTGACGAGGGCAGGAGTACCCTGCATTACTCTGCTGGCTCCTCCTGAAGAAACCCTGGAGGGAGGGAGGGAGGGAGGGAGGGAGGGAGGGAGGAGAGAGAGATGGGAGGGCGTGGAGGGAGGTGAGAGATATATGGAGTGAGTGGATGTATGGAGGGGTGACTGGGGAGTTCGGTATCAAAATGAGAGTCAAACAATAGTTAAAAAGCCCCTCAGCTAAGGGTGAGGTTAGTGCTGTCAAAAGAGATGGCTATAGTGCTGTCAAAAGAGATGGCTTAAGAGATGGTACAATACATGTCCTGACACCACAGACTAGTAACACTTAGCCTAATCTTATATCAATCAAATATTATGTGAAATCCCTCCAGCGGATCATTTAAAGACCCAGATCTACAGTTCCACACAGATGTCTTCATAAGCTGTTCATTTACTGTTTAATGACTAGACATCAGACACCATCTGCCTCAGTGCTGTTCTCTCTTCTCCACCAATACAGTCTGATTCATGATCTACTCTAGACTCCTGTTCTTACTACAAAACACATTAAATGCCTCTCTGCCTCAGTTAATTAGCAGTAATGAGAGAGAGAGAGAGACAGAGAGAGAGAGAGAGAGAGAGAGAGAGAGAGAGAGAGAGAGAGAGAGAGAGAGAGAGCAGAGAGAGACACAGAGAGAGAGAGAGAGACACAGAGAGAGAGAGAGAGAGAGAGAGAGAGAGAGAGAGAGAGAGAGAGAGAGAGAGAGAGAGAGAGAAAGAGAGAGACTGAAGGCCAGTTTGAGATAGAGCCTGGTTTTGCGGCTGATAGGAGACCGTTTCCCCAGGACAGGCGATAAGGGTTGTCAGTTGAACAGCCACCATGCTTCTACATCTGCATTGCTTGCTGTTTGGGGTTTTAGGCTGGGTTTCTGTATAGCACTTTGTGACATCTGCTGATGTAAAAAGGTCTTTGTAAATACATTTGATTGAATAATAATCACTGTTTTACTGAGAGGAGAGGGATGACATTACCGAACGATGTAAAAGAGAGAGAGCTAAGTGGAAACAGTTTCAAGATGTGAAACATACCAATATAGATAGTAATTACAGTAGAATTAAAGTAGTGTTAAAAATGACTTAACACAACTCAATGTAGTTTCTTAGTTTCACTTTGTGTAAAGCAACCTTTCAAATTTCCTCTGATTTTTTATTGATTTTTTGCTTGAATGGAGGTGGTTAAAAATAGTATTATAGTTTCCCCCATTCTCAATGGAAGTATAATGCATGACATGATTAAATAAAAACACAGAAACTGGCTGTCTTTTTTTTCATAACTTTGAAGTTTCCCACGGAATAACTTGACTTTAGAGTTTTCTAAAAGCAATTCTTTCAACTGTCTCTGAGTCAGAGGGAGAGGAGAAACCAACTGTCATTGTCGAGTCCCATCTCCATGGCAACCCCAGCAGGAAGTGACATCAAAAAACGCATGTTTCTTCTTACCTTGCAGCCTTCGCAGGTGATCACGCCGTAGTGGATACCTGACGACTTATCTCCACATATCTTGCAAGGAATGATTTCAATTTGAGCTGGAGAGAGGGAAGAGAGAGAGAGAGAGAGAGAGAGAGAGAGAGAGAGAGAGAGAGATCGAGAGAGAGAGAGGAGAGAGAGAGAGAGAGAGAGAAGGAGAGAGAGAGAGAGAGAGAGAGAGAGAGAGAGAGAGAGAGAGAGAGAGAGGAGAGAGAGAGAGAGAGAGACGAGGAGAGAGAGAGAGAGAGAGAGAGAGAGAGAGATAGAGAGAGAGAGAGAGAGAGAGAGAGAGAGAGAGAGAGAGAGACACAGAGACACAGAGACACAGAGAGAGGGAGAGGGGAAACAGAGAGTCAGGATCTGTCTCCTGTCAACATCAAACCCACCACAGTTCACCAGGGCAACAAAATGTCGAAAAAGTCAAGGGGTCTGAATGCTTTCCGAACGCACCGTATATCTGGGGCTCTAGACTGTAGTAACAGGGAGCAGCCACCAGGTGTCAGTGCAGGTGTGTGGAAAGCCTATAGTGGATTTCTACAGTACAGTGTTGCTGCTCAAAGGTATGAGAGGGTTAACAAACTAGTGGCTTAGAGATTTTGTTTGGGGTTTAAACACTCAATGGGATGAAGCAATCAAACCAGTAGAAAAGATTCAGAGATGATGACATTATTCCAGTTATTTGCAAAAGCAAGGATGAAAAAAAAACACAATTCATCTAGAGGAACAAATACATGTTTCAGTGGGACTGCTTCAGATGCCAGACACACGGGTAGTTGCCTGCCAGCCAGTATTCCAAACCCATATCATATCATACTGCACTGTATTCCAAACCCATATCATATCATACTGCACTGTATTCCAAACCCATATCATATCATACTGCACTATATTCCAAACCCATATCATATCATACTGCACTGTATTCCAAACCCATATCATATCATACTGCACTGTATTCCAAACCCATATCATACTGCACTGTATTCCAAACCCATATCATACTGCACTGTATTCAGAACCCATATCATACTGCACTGTATTCCAAACCCATATCATATCATACTGCACTGTATTCCAAACCCATATCATATCATACTGCACTGTATTCCAAACCCATATCATACTGCACTGTATTCCAAACCAAACCCATATCTTATCCAAACCCATATCTATAACTGCACTGTATTCCAAACCCATATCACATCATACTGCACTGTATTCCAAACCCATATCATATCATACTGCACTGTATTCCAAACTCATATCATACTGCACTGCATTCCAAACCCATATCATATCATACTGCACTGTATTCAGAACCCATATCCTATCATACTGCACTGTATTCCAAACCCATATCATATCATACTGCACTGTATTCCATGATATGATATGGGTTCTGAATACAGTGCAGTATGAAATGGGTTCTGAATACAGTGCAGTATGATATGGGTTCTGAATACAGTGCAGTATGATTGGGGTTCTGAATACAGTGCAGTATGATATGATATGGGTTTGGAATAGAGTGCAGTATGATTTTATATGGGTTCTGAATACAGGGCAGTATGATTGGGGTTCTGAATACCGTGCAGTATGAAATGATATGAGTTTGGAATACAGTGCAGTATCTAATGAGATGCCATGTTCTTTGTGAAGCAGTTCGATTTAAGTTGTTTCCACCATTACTGGTTTCTTTAGAGTGTTGCGGTATTTGTACTGTAAAGTAACTAGCCAATAGATATCTCTAATACAACGTTACCATCTGAGAAAAACATTGAATTAGCTAGAGACCAGACACATACTGGATATTTGATGACAAAGTGTTTAAAAAAACGTTGTTGTTGTTAAAAGGTCTAAAATAAGTCTGTGGTGAATGCGTTAGAAACATGTGTCGACGTTGACTGTAGCTGTCAGGGACCAAATGACGCACTTAAGAAGTTGGGTGGTTTCTACAGCGCTGACACACACACACACACACACACACACACACACACACACACACACAATGTTGTGTGCTGTTATGTAAGCGGTTTGACAGGGATGCAATACAAGGCCTGAACACAACACAGGCTATCATTCTAAACAGACGAAGCGTGTTGCAAGTCCACAGGGAACACAGGGAACACAGGCTTACAGTAACAACTCATTACAGGGCTGAAAACACAGGTTTCACAATACATAAAGAGGTGAAAGGTTAAGGCGGATTGGAGGTATGGCATTCAAACACTACACTGGGTTATTGGTCCAAACAAGTCATAAATCCTTGTAGGCTTGCACTGTTACAAGCCTTGAGGGAATTAGCAACCATTTCTCAGAACTCACAACCTTTATTGTGCACACAAACCCAATGGGAAATCCTGTACCTACACCTCTATAAGCTGGGTTGAATACACACATCAGCCAATTAAAATCGTTGACGTAGTTGCACGTGATTAAAAACTCTACATGTTAGCTGTTCCCATTGGAAAACATGGCACATTTAGCTGGCAGTGGTTACTTCTTGCAACAAATTCCGCATCGGCCAATCAAAGATCTTAAGACTTTATATCCACCAACCAATGGTATGTCTTAAAATAGATCAACTTGGCCAATTATTGCATGATGCATCCTTGACTAGGTTAGCTGCTAACGTTAGGCAAAAACTCCTGTCGCAGCCGGCCGCGACCGGGAGACTCATGGGGCGGCGCACAATTGGCCCAGCGTCGTCCAGGGTAGGGGAGGGAATGGCCGGCAGGGAGGTAGTTCAGTTGATAGAGCATGGCGTTTGCAACGCCAGGGTTGTGGGTTCGATTCCCACGGGGGGGCCAGTATATATAAAAAAATATGTATTCACTAACTGTAAGTCGCTCTGGATAAGAGCGTCTGCTAAATGGCTAAAATGTAAAATGTAAATGTAAAATTCAAGAGGCATGTTTTCGTATATGTGACAAAATCCTGTGTTTTTTTGTTTATCCATTTCATCCATGTGTTTTACAGGAAAATGATTAAAAGAGGTCTATACGACATCGAAGTTTATCGTTTAAAAAAAAGTCAAAGAGCCTTATGGTCTTGTCAAATAGCTGTCATGTACCTCCATCACCATTGCTGCCAGGTGGCATACACCAGTTAACTGTGAATCTGCGGGGTACAGTAATCGTTGGTTCGAGGCCCCCCTTGCGTCAAGCTTTTTTGTTAAGGAAAAAACTGTTCACTGCTGGTCCTCGATGCTCGATTGAAGTAACGCATATGTGACTGGTTTCAGGAAACTAGGCGTATGTCGCGCATCACTACTTCACAGGAGAGGCATTTGAACGTAATGCCTTCTGGAACATGTCAACTTTCATGTGCCTTAATAACAACTTGTATGTCATCTGTAAATACGAATTCAATTGTTAAATTACAAGCCTAGTTGGTTAAGCCACAGAAAAAAGACAGCAACCTTCCCGCTAGCCATGATTGGCTAAGATAATGAGTGGGCTGGACATGCCGAGAGATCGAGTTTTGAAATCAGTGGAATTAGAGTATGATAGCTAAGGAGATGGAGAAAACACCCGTCTCCGGATTACATCTTCAAACTAAGGGCAACCATGCTATCCGTGACAGAGAGGGATAAGCGTCCATCCATGTATACGGGTGAGATAGTCGAGCTAGCTACATTTTCAGATATTACACGTTTCACATTTTGTCAGAAAGTCATTTTCATTTCAAGTTAAAGTGTACTGTTAGCTAGCTAGCTAACGTTAGCTGGGCAGGCTCGCTAGCTAACGTTACGTGTATGATCTGTGTAGAAATATTATTCGTATCTCAGAGCCATTTGCTTTGCTAGTTATAGCCTAATGTTAGCTAGCTAACATTGAACCTGGTTGGTTAGCTACCTGCAGATTCATGCAGGGTAGTTGGGATTGTGGTTCATTGTTTAGCTAGCTAACATGATTGGATGATTTAAGTGAAGGCATACACGTCTATTTAATATATACAGGCCTAATAAACTTGATTATTAGCTGTGTGCTTGTCTACAAGGCTGAAGAAAGATGCATTCAATGTGTCACTATACCTGACAGTTCCATTTGTGGAGGGAATGACATTCATTTGAGGGGGATGTGGTTGACTTCTCTAATAAATGGACTGAGGCTGAACTTAAAGATGGAATCTGCATTAGAGGCTGAACTTAAAGCTGGAATCTGCATTAGGAGAAACAGCACCACTGCTCACCCAAGCGCCTTTGGTATTGTTTTGGTTTTGTTGACCAAACGGAGGGGAGGAGTGTCCAAATGGAGGGGAGGAGTGTCCAAATGGAGGGGAGGAGTGTCCAAATGGAGGTGAGGAGTGTCCAAATGGAGGGGAGGAGTGTCCAAATGGAGGGGAGGAGTGTCCAAATGGAGGGGAGGAGTGTCCAAATGGAGGTGAGCAGCGTGGTAATAAAAATCGGAAAATATTACCTGGGCCCTGGCAGTAAACCCCAAAAATACTAAAATAATGATTTTCCAGAGAAGATCTCAGGTAATTAGACCAAAATTCTCAATTGGTACAAAATATATAGTGTTCTGAACACACTACAATTACTTAGGTTTAAAAATAAGCTCAACTGGACACCTTTATGATGCAGTGAATGAACTGAGTTAGAAAGCACACAGGGCATTCTACGCCATTAAAAAACCAATTAAAAATTGAAATACCTATTAAAATTTGGGTAAAACTAATTGAATGTGTCATTGAACCAATTGCACTTCATGGCAGCGAGGTGTGGGGTCCACTTGCAAAACAAGATTTCACCAAATGGGACAAACACCCCATTGGAACCCTGCATGCAAAGTTCTCCAGAGGAAAACTACAAACAATGCATGCAGGGCAGAATTAGGCCAATATCCACAATAGTAAAAACTCAAAAAATAGCAATTAAGTTTTGGAAACATCAAAAAAACAGTGACCCCGTCTCATATCATTACCAAGCCCTGCGATGCCAAGAGCTGAGCAAAGAAAAGAGTCCCCTCATCCAGCTGGTCCTGGGGCTGAGTTCACAAACCTGTTCTACTAACACACTGAAGCCTCAGGACCAAAACATCCAATCAATCAGAATAAACCAAATTACAACACAGTCAAAACAAAACGACATTGCTTATTGGGAAACACAAGCACAAGCACAAAGTAAAATGCAGTGCTATCTGGCCCCAAATCGACAGTACACTGTGGCTAACTATTTGACCATGGTTACTGATCAAAACCTTAGAAAAACCTTGACAAAGTACAGGCTCAGTGAGCACAGTCTTGCCATTGAGAAGGGTAGACACAGGAAAACCTGGCTCCCTGTAGAGGAAAGGCTGTGTCACCACTGCACCACAGCAGAACCTGAGACAGAGCTGCATTTCCTGACAAAATGTCAAAAATAGAAAAAAGATTAGAGAGTGTCATTTCCCCAAATTTGAGACAGGTTTTCAAGGTTTCAAAGACCTCTCTGATGAGAACAGGCTCCCCGTCCTGTTGGGGGAGGAAGCAGAGAGCTGTGGGTTGGCAACGCACCACATTTCTGCCTGCCATAAGATGAGGGACAGTGTCTGACAGACCAACCAACCTGCACATGTCCTCTATATTGTTATTGTTCAATTGTTATTTTGACCCCTGGTTATTGTTGTTACTGTTGATTATTTTAAATATGTTAATAATGTAAATATCCAAAGTAAGCTTTGGCAATATGTACATTATTACGTCATGCCAATAAAGCAAATTGAATTAAATTGAAATTGAAATGGACAGAGACAGACAGACAGACAGACAGACAGACAGACAGACAGACAGACAGAGAGAGAGAGAGAGAGAGAGAGAGAGAGAGAGAGAGAGAGAGACACACAGACAGACAGACAGACAGACAGACAGACAGACAGACAGACAGACAGACAGACAGACAGACAGACAGACAGACAGAGAGAGAGAGACAGACAGAGAGACAGACAGACAGACAGAGAGAGAACAAGCGGAAGAAAGGTGAGGAGTGAGGAGAGAAAGAGAAGTTTATCTCCAACGGTAGAGCGGCAGGCGAACAGAGCAGAGGGCTGGAGAATAAGAAGAGGCTATTTTCACCTGCTCAGAAACATCCTGCCTCACTCATAGCTGTTCAACACCCAGAAACATCCTGCCTCACTCATAGCTGTTTAACACCAAGCATAGAAGATGAAGACTGGAGAGTGGAGGGTCGAGCAGCGTGCTGAGACCAGATATGACCATTACACCCTGACTGTCTGGAGGGTCGAGCAGCGCGCTGAGACCAGATATGACCATTACACCCTGACTGTCTGGAGGGTCGAGCAGCGCGCTGAGACCAGATATGACCATTACACCCTGACTGTCTGCATGGGAGGAGGCCATGACTATAGGCAGACAGATGGACGGACGGGACGGGAAGACACAGTGGACAGAAAGACAGACAGATAGACACATGGTACTCTGATAAATGGTACTCTGATGAATGGTACTCTGCTGAATGGTACTCTGATAAATGGTACTCTGATGAATGGTACTCTGCTGAATGGTACTCTGATGAATGGTACTCTACTGAATGGTGCTCTGATGAATGGTACTCTGATGAATGGTGCTCTGATTAATGGTACTTTGCTGAATGGTACTCTGATAAATGGTACTCTGCTGAATGGTACTCTGATTAATGGTACTCTGCTGAATGGTACTCTGATTAATGGTACTCTGCTGAACGGTACTCTACTGAACGGTACTCTGATGAATGGTACTCTACTGAACGGTACTCTGCTGAACGGTACTCTACTGAACGGTACTCTGCTGAATGGTACTCTGCTGAACGGTACTCTGCTGAATGGTACTCTGCTGAACGGTACTCTGCTGAACGGTACTCTACTGAACGGTACTCTGATGAATGGTCCTCTACTGAATGGTACTCTACTGAACGGTACTCTGCTGAATGGTACTCTGCTGAACGGTACTCTACTGAACGGTACTCTACTGAACGGTACTCTGCTGAACGGTACTCTACTGAACGGTACTCTGATGAATGGTACTTTACTATATGTACTTCAGGCTCTACTAGAGAATCAGCTCAAATGCTCTCTGACATTCCCACAGAGTAAAACGGGGAAACAGGAAAAGAGGGGGAGGATTAATGTTGACCCCCCATCGAGTATCACCCCAGTGTGTGTGTGTGTGTGTGTGTGTGTGTGTTTTCTTTGTGTGTGTCTGTGTGTGTGTGCGTACGCACCAGTGTGTGCGCTCCCCTTTGTGTGTATGTATTGATTGCAGACGGCAGTGTGTAATATATCTGTTGCCATGGCAGTGATTGACGAGCATCCTGACTGGGAAGTCTGTGTTTGGGCTCGGGGGGATAACAACACAACAACACAAAGAAACAGAGTTGACACAGCAGCACAGGAGCCTTGATACAGGCCTCAGTACAGTGTGTGGTTCACACGCAGAGACAGAGACAGAGACAGAGAGAGACAGAGAGACAGAGAGAGAGAGACAGAGACATAGACAGAGACAGAGAGAGACAGAGACAGAGAGAGACAGAGACAGAGGGAGAGACAGAGACAGAGACAGAGACAGAGACAGAGAGACAGAGGCAGAGACAGAGACAGAGACAGAGACAGAGACAGAGAGACAGAGGGAGAGACAGAGACAGAGACAGAGACAGAGACAGAGAGAGAGACAGAGACAGAGACAGAGACCGAGGCAGGGCAGAGACAGAGACAGAGGCAGAGACAGAGACAGAGACAGAGAGAGAGACAGGGCAGAGAAGAACAGAGGACAGAAAAGAGAAGAGACGAAAAGAGACGAGACAGAGAAAAGGGCAGAGAGACAGAGGCAGAGACAGAGAAGAGAGACGAGGCAGAGACAGAGAAGGGGCCGGGAGGGGCAGAGGAGGGGCAGGGCAGAGGCAGAGACAGAGACAGAGACAGAAAAAGAGACAGAGAAAGGAGAGAGAAGAGACAGGGGACAGAGGCAGAGACAGAGACAAAGAGGAGACCAGGGCAGGGGCAGAGCCCAGAGACAGAGAAAAAGGACAGGGGGAAAGGAAGAAAAGAACAGAGGCAAGAAAGAGACAAGAAAAGAGACAGAGGAAAGACAAGAAAGCGGCAGCAGAGGAGAGGCAAGGCAGAGAGACAGAAAACAGAGACGAGAAGAGGACGAGAAGAGAGACAGAGACAGAGACAGAGAGGGGGGAGAGAAGAGCAGAGACAGAGGACAGAGGCAGAGACAGAGACAGAGAAAAAGGAAGGGGGAAAAAGGGACAGAGACAGAGACAGAAAAGGGAAAAGGGGGCAGAGCAGGGGGACAGAAAAGAGATCATAAAAAGGAGGGGAAAAAAGGTAATCCCCATCCAGCAGTAAAACCTTATTTCAAAAATTTTGCCCCTCAAACTAAAGTAAGCAAGTTTCCCCCAAACAGGCCTCAGCCCCGCTCAATCCAATACAAGAGGGAAACCCCTTTCCCCCATTTTTCTCCCCCCCAGCTCCACACAAACTCCCCCCCCCCCTTCCCCCCACAGACTGTTACTCCCCAAGGAAACCCTTCCACCCTTTTGTTTAAACAAAGGAGGGGAAAGAAAGGGAGTAAGGAAAAAGAGAACACCCGGTGGTTTTTGAGACGGACCCTTTGGGAGGCACACACCAAAAACTGGGGGTCAAAGTACACGCACAAAGCCCAAAACGCACAAAACCCCTACCCATGAGGTTTTAAAATGAAACTGCAGATCCCTGGGGTTTGGATTTACATTTTTAGTCTTGAACTTTCCCCAAATTTCGGGGGGGAGTTCCTTCCATCCCTCCTTCCTAAGGAAAAGGGGAAAGGAAGAGAGAAAAAAAAAAAAAAAAAAAAAAATAAACAAAAAGGGGAAAAACCAAGGGAAAAAAAAAAAAAACCCCCCTTTTAAAACCTTAAAAAAAAAAAAAAAAAAATTTTTTTAAAAGGGACCCCAAATTTTTTTTAAAAAATAAAAAAAAAAGTTTTAAAAAAAACCAAAAATTATTCAGAAGGGGGGTAAGGGGAAGGGGGGTTTGTTTAAACCTTTTTTCCCCTTTCCCTTCCCTTTCCTCTTTTTTTTCCCCCTCCCCCTTTCTCTTTCCTCCCCCTCCTCTCCCTTCCCTTCCCTCTCCCTCTCGTTCCCCTTTTGGGTCTCCCCTTAAATTTCAATTAAAAATCAATTAAATTAAAGGTTATTGGATGGGAAAATATGTAACGTGTAAAAGAAGTGAAGTGGTAGTAAAAAAAAAGTGAAATAAACAAAAATTTTAACAGTAAACTTTACCCAGAATTTCCAAAGAAAAAGACTTTTCAAAGTTATGATGAATTACGGGTTTTGTAACAATGTGCAAATAGTTAAATACAAAAGGGGAAAAATAAATAAACATAAATAGGGGTTTTGTTTTTAAAAGGTGTTTTTCTTCAGGGTTCCCTTTTCTTGGGGAAACAGGCCCCAAATCTTGCAGCTGTGATGGCACACGTGGTATTTCACCAATAGAAAAGGGGAGTTACAAAATTGGATTTTTTTCAAATTCTTGTGGGTCTGTGTAATTGGGGGAAATTTTGGGGTCTCTAATAGATATAATTTTGGCAGGGGGTTAGGAAGGCAGTCATTTCCACCTCTTTTTTGTGGGCAGTGTGCACATAGCCTGTTTTTTGAGACCCAAAGGTCTGCCACGGCAGCCTCTCAATAGCAAGGCTAGGCTCATGAGTTTCCCTGTCAAAGCTTTTTAATTTTGGGGTCAGTCACAGTGGTCAGGTTTGCCCTGTGTACTTTCTTTTAAAGGGCCCCAAAAGATTCAGTTGAACTGTTTTTTTTTTTTAATCTTTCAATGTGTCAAGTAATTATTTTTTTGGGAAATTGTGTTGCTGTCCTGGGGCCTGTGGGTTTTTTGGTTGTAAACAGAGCCCAATGCCCCAGTTTGTTTGGGGACTCTTCTCCGGTTCATCTCTGTACGTGATAGTTTTTATAAAAGGTTTTTGGGAATCACTTCCTTTAGAGGGTTTAAAATTTTAAACGGCCTTTTCGGTTTTTGATCATGGGGGTATGGCCCCTAATTCGCTCTGCATGATATTTGGGGTTTTAGGTTACAGAGGATTTTTTTTGTCTAAAATTTAGGTTTGCCCCTTTTTGTAAAATTCTGGTTTGGTGACGGCCCCCAACCCACAACCCATTAAGGGCAAGGGGTTTATAATGATTCAAGTATTTTTAGCCAGACCCCTAATTGGATGCAAATTTTGGGTTTTTCCCTTTGGGGCCCGTAAAAGGCCCTTCTTCCCTTGCCCTTTCAGATCGTTCACAGATTTGGGAATTTACCGGGCGGAGTTTGCCGAGGATTTAGTTTTTTGTGGCTTAGGCAAAGGTTCTAGATGGAAATTTTTATTTGGGGGTTGGGAACTGGGACCTTTTTGGAACACCATTATTTTTGTCTACAGATTACTGTCAGGGGCCCGGGACAGAAACTTGAGAAGCTAGGTGTGGAGGCCTCTTGGGTGCGAGGCCACCATTAGGGGCTTGTAGGCCATCCTTGGTTTTTGTAGGATCCATAGGTGCTGCTGTAGGGCCACCTTGGTTGTGTAGGCCATCCTTGGTGCCGGGAGGCCCTCCTGGCTGCTGTAGGCCATCCATCTAGGTTGTGTGTAGGCCATCCACAGACGGGTCATATTTATTCAGAACCAATCCGATGGGAAGTCCCCTGCACGACAGACTGGGTTAATTTTTCCATCTGCATGACAGCATCAGGTCCCAGGGGAAAATAAGCGCGTACAAGGCTGCATCCCAAATGGCACCCTATTCCCTATGTAGCACACTACCTTTGAC
>LR778284.1:4603107-4621153 GCA_902810595.1 Coregonus sp. 'balchen'
CAACCTCTGAGTAGCAGCTAATGGTTAGCCACTAGACTGATCTACTAGAGGTCTATAAGCCAACCTCTGAGTAGCAGCTAATGGTTAGCCACTAGACTGATCTACTAGAGGTCTATAAGCCAACCTCTGAGTAGCAGCTAATGGTTAGCCACTAGACTGATCTACTAGAGGTCTATAAGCCAAACCTCTGAGTAGCAGCTAATGGTTAGCCACTAGACTGATCTACTAGAGGTCTATAAGCCAACCTCTGAGTAGCAGCTAATGGTTAGCCACTAGACTGATCTACTAGAGGTCTATAAGCCAACCTCTGAGTAGCAGCTAATGGTTAGCCACTAGACTGATCTACTAGAGGTCTATAAGCCAACCTCTGAGTAGCAGCTAATGGTTAGCCACTAGACTGATCTACTAGAGGTCTATAAGCCAACCTCTGAGTAGCAGCTAATGGTTAGCCACTAGACTGATCTACTAGAGGTCTATAAGCCAACCTCTGAGTAGCAGCTAATGGTTAGCCACTAGACTGATCTACTAGAGGTCTATAAGCCAACCTCTGAGTAGCAGCTAATGGTTAGCCACTAGAC
This sequence comes from Coregonus sp. 'balchen', assembly GCA_902810595.1. NCBI lineage: Eukaryota > Metazoa > Chordata > Actinopteri > Salmoniformes > Salmonidae > Coregonus > Coregonus sp. 'balchen'. The sequence goes on from LR778284.1 coordinate 4,603,686, forward strand.
TGATCTACTAGAGGTCTATAGGCCAACCTCTGAGTAGCAGCTAATGGTTAGCCACTAGACTGATCTACTAGAGGTTCTATAAGCCAACCTCTGAGTAGCAGCTAATGGTTAGCCACTAGACTGATCTACTAGAGGTCTATAAGCCAACCGCTGAGTAGCAGCTAATGGTTAGCCACTAGACTGATCTACTAGAGGTCTATAAGCCAACCTCTGATTAGCAGCTAATGGTTAGCCACTAGACTGATCTACTAGAGGTCTATAAGCCAACCTCTGAGTAGCAGCTAATGGTTAGCCACTAGACTGATCTACTAGAGGTCTATAAGCCAACCTCTGAGTAGCAGCTAATGGTTAGCCACTAGACTGATCTACTAGAGGTCTATAAGCCAACCTCTGAGTAGCAGCTAATGGTTAGCCACTAGACTGATCTACTAGAGGTCTATAAGCCAACCTCTGAGTATCCACTAACCACTGACCACTATATATAGACTCTATATATATCTACTGTATAAGGCTGTAATACAGTGCATTCGGAAAGTATTCAGACCCCTTTACTTTTTCCACATTTTGTTACGTTACAGCCTTTATTCTAAAATTGATTAAATTGTTTTTTCCCCTCATCAATCTACACACAATACCCCATAATGACAAGGCAAAAACAGGTTTCTAGACATTTTTGAAAAAATTTAAACTGAAATATTCTATTTACATAAGTATTCAGAGCCTTTACTCAGTACTTTGTTGAAGCACCTTTGGCAGCGATTACAGCATCCAGTCTTCTTGGGTATGACGCTACAAGCTTGGCACACCTGTATTTGGGGAGTTTCTCCAATTCTTCTCTGCAGATCCTCTCAAGCTCTGTCAGGTTGGATGGGGAGCGTCGCTGCACAGCTATTTTCAGGTCTCTCCAGAGATGTTCGATCAGGTTCAAGTCTGGGCTCTGGCTGGGCCACTCAAGGACATTCTGAGACTTGTCCCCGAAGCCACTCCTGCATTGTCTTGGCTGTGTGCTTAAGGTCGTTGTTCTGTTGGAAGGTGAACCTTCACCCCAGTCTGAGGTCCTGAGAGCTCTGGAGCAGGTTTTCATCAAGGATCTCTCTGTACTTTGTTCTGTTCATCTTTCCCTTGATCCTAACTAGTCTCCCAGTCCCTGCTGCTGAAAAAACATCCCCACAGCATGATGCTGCAACCACCATGCTTCACCATGGGGATGGTGCCAGGTTTCCTCCAGAAATGACTCTTGGCATTCAAGCCAAAGAGTTCAAGCTTGGTTCATCAGACCAGAGCATCTTGTTTCTCATGGTCTGAGAGTCCTTTAGGTGCCTTTTGGCAAACTCCAAGCGGGCTGTCATGTGCCTTTTACTGAGGAGTGGCTTCCGTCTGGCCACTCTACCATAAAGGCCTGATTGGTGGGGTGCTGCAGAGGTGGTTGTCCTTAAGGAAGGTTCTCCCATCTCCACAGAGGAACTCTGGAGCTCTGTCAGAGTGACCATTGGGTTCTTGGTCACCTCCCTGACCAAGGCAATTCTCCCTCGATTGCTCAGTTTGGCCGGGCGGCCAGCTCTAGGAAGAGTCTTGGTGGTTCCAAACTTCTTCCATTTAAGAATGATGCAGGCCACTGTGTTCTTGGGGACCTTCAATGCTGCAGAAATGTTTTGGTACCCTTCCCCAGATCTGTGCCTCGCCAGAATCCTGTCTCTGAGCTCTACGGACAATTCCTTCAACCTCACGGCTTGGTTTTTGCTCTGACATGCACTGTCAACTGTGGGACCTTATATAGACAGGTGTGTGCCTTTCCAAATCATGTCCAATCAATTGAATTGAAACATCTCAAGGATGATCAATGGAAACAGGATGCACCTGAGCTCAATTTCGAGTCTCATAGCAAAGGGTCTGAATACTTATGTACATAAGGTATTTCAATAAACCTGTTTTCGCTTTGTCATTATGGATATTGTGTGTAGATTGATGAGGAACACCTTTTATTTAATCAATTTTAGAATAAGGCTGTAACGTAACACAATGTGGAAAAAGGGAAGGGGTCTGAATACTTTCCGAATGCACTGTACATGGACTTATTATAGGTATGTTAATACATAGATCTACTATAGGTCTGTTAATACATAGATCTACTATAGGCCAGTTAATACATAGATCTACTATAGGCCTGTTAATACATAGATCTACTATAGGCCTGTTAATACATAGATCTACTATAGGCCTGTTAATACATAGATCTACTATAGGCCAGTTAATACATAGATCTACTATAGGTCTGTTAATACATAGATCTACTATAGGCCTGTTAATACATAGATCTACTATAGGCCTGTTAATACATAGATCTACTATAGGCCTGTTAATACATAGATCTACTATAGGCCAGTTAATACATAGATCTACTATAGGTCTGTTAATACATAGATCTACTATAGGCCTGTTAATACATAGATCTACTATAGGTCAGTTAATACATATATCTACTATAGGCCTGTTAATACATAGATCTACTATAGGCCTGTTAATACATAGATCTACTATAGGCCTGTTAATACATAGATCTACTATAGGTCTGTTAATACATAGATCTACTATAGGTCTGTTAATACATAGATCTACTATAGGCCTGTTAATACATAGATCTACTATAGGTCTGTTAATACATATATCTACTATAGGCCAGTTAATACATAGATCTACTATAGGTCAGTTAATACATAGATCTACTATAGGTCAGTTAATACATAGATCTACTATAGGTCTGTTAATACATAGATCTACTATAGGCCAGTTAATACATAGATCTACTATAGGTCAGTTAATACATAGATCTACTATAGGCCAGTTAATACATAGATCTACTATAGGTCAGTTAATACATAGATCTACTATAGGTCTGTTAATACATAGATCTACTATAGGCCTGTTAATACATAGATCTACTATAGGCCTGTTAATACATAGATCTACTATAGGTCTGTTAATACATAGATATACTATAGGCCAGTTAATACATAGATCTACTATAGGTCTGTTAATACATAGATCTACTATAGGTCTGTTAATACATAGATCTACTATAGGCCTGTTAATACATATATCTACTATAGGCCTGTTAATACATAGATCTACTATAGGCCTGTTAATACATAGATCTACTATAGGTCTGTTAATACATAGATCTACTATAGGTCAGTTAATACATAGATCTACTATAGGTCTGTTAATACATAGATCTACTATAGGTCTGTTAATACATAGATCTACTATACTGCACTTGTCATCTCCCGTCTGGATTACTGCAACTCGCTGTTGGCTGGGCTCCCTGCCTGTGCCATTAAACCCCTACAACTCATCCAGAATGCCGCAGCCCGTCTGGTGTTCAACCTTCCCAAGTTCTCTCACGTCACCCCCCTCCTCCGCACACTCCACTGGCTTCCAGTTGAAGCTCGCATCCGCTACAAGACCATGGTGCTTGCCTATGGAGCAGTGAGGGGAACGGCACCTCTGTACCTTCAGGCTCTGATCAGTCCCTACACCCAAACGAGGACATTGCGTTCATCCACCTCTGGCCTGCTGGCTCCCCTTCCTCTGCGGAAGCACAGCTCCCGCTCAGCCCAGTCAAAACTGTTCGCTGCTCTGGCACCCCAATGGTGGAACAAGCTCCCTCACGACGCCAGGACAGCGGAGTCACTCACCACCTTCCGGAGACATTTGAAACCCCACCTCTTTAAGGAATACCTGGGATAGGATAAAGTATTCCTTCTAACCCCCCCCCCCCCCCCCAAATTGTAAAGTGGTTATCCCACTGGCTATAGGGTGAACGCACCAATTTGTGAGTCGCTCTGGCTAAGAGCGTCTGCTAAATGACGTTAATGTGCCCTTGAGCAAGGCACTTAACCCTAATTGCTCCTGTAAGTCGCTCTGGTTAAGAGCGTCTGCTAAATGACTAAAATGTAAATGTAAATGTCTATAGGTCTGTTAATACATAGATCTACTATAGGCCTGTTAATACATAGATCTACTATAGGCCTGTTAATACATAGATCTACTATAGGTCTGTTAATACATAGATCTACTATAGGTCTGTTAATACATAGATCTACTATAGGCCTGTTAATACATAGATCTACTTTAGGCCTGTTAATACATAGATCTACTATAGACCTGTTAATACATAGATCTACTATAGGCCTGTTAATACATAGATCTACTATAGGCCTGTTAATACATAGATCTACTATAGGCCTGTTAATACATATATCTACTATAGGCCTGTTAATACATAGATCTACTATAGGTCAGTTAATACATATATCTACTATAGGCCTGTTAATACATAGATCTACTATAGGCCTGTTAATACATAGATCTACTATAGGCCTGTTAATACATAGATCTACTATAGGTCAGTTAATACATATATCTACTATAGGTCTGTTAATACATATATCTACTATAGGTCTGTTAATACATAGATCTACTATAGGTCAGTTAATACATAGATCTACTATAGGCCTGTTAATACATAGATCTACTATAGGCCTGTTAATACATAGATCTACTATAGGTCTGTTAATACATATATCTACTATAGGTCTGTTAATACATAGATCTACTATAGGTCTGTTAATACATAGATCTACTATAGGCCTGTTAATACATAGATCTACTATAGGTCTGTTAATACATAGATCTACTATAGGCCTGTTAATACATAGATCTACTATAGGCCTGTTAATACATAGATCTACTATAGGTCTGTTAATACATAGATCTACTATAGGCCGGTTAATACATAGATCTACTATATGTCAGTTAATTATTATTTTATCTTTTAGACGGCGAGGAAATATAAGACATGTTCAGTGCGGCCCTCCGGACCTCGTTGAAGACCGAATGCGGCCCCTGGGGCTAAATGAGTTGAGTAAATGACAGCCCTGTTATGAGTCTTTACACCGCCCTGAGTGTTATGAGTCTTTACACCGCCCTGAGTGTTATGAGTCTTTACGCCGCCCTGAGTGTTATGAGTCTTTACACCGCCCTGAATGTTATGAGTCTTTACACCGCCCTGAGTGTTATGAGTCTTTACGCCGCCCTGAGTGTTATGAGTCTTTACGCCGCCCTGAGTGTTATGAGTCTTTACACCGCCCTGAGTGTTATGAGTCTTTACGCTGCCCTGAGTGTTATGAGTCTTTACACCGCCCTGAGTGTTATGAGTCTTTACACTGCCCTGAGTGTTATGAGTCTTTACGCCGCCCTGAGTGTTATGAGTCTTTACACTGCCCTGAGTGTTATGAGTCTTTACACCACTTTGTTTTGGTTTATTTGAATGTCAATTAGGGCGTCTCTCTCTCTCTCTCTCTCTCCCTCCCTCCCTCCCTCCCTCCCTCCCTCCCTCCCTCCCTCCCTCCCTCCCTCCCTCCCTCTCCCTCTCCCTCCCTCCCTCCCTCCCCAGCTTTGTCTAACGTCTTTCATCTAGTCTACATCACCAACTACTTAACCCACCAATGCTCCTCCTACTGACAGAGAGAGAACTCCTACCCACCAATGCTCCTCCTACTGACAGAGAGAGAACTCCTATCCACCAATGCTCCTCCTACTGACAGAGAGAGAACTCCTATCCACCAATGCTCCTCCTACTGACAGAGAGAGAACTCCTATCCACCAATGATCCTCCTACTGACAGAGAGAGAACTCCTATCCACCAATGCTCCTCCTACTGACAGAGAGAGAACTCCTATCCACCAATGCTCCTCCTACTGACAGAGAGATAACTCCTATCCACCAAATCTCCTCCTACTGACAGAGAGAGAATTCCTATCCACCAATGCTCCTCCTACTGACAGAGAGAGAACTCCTATCCACCAATGCTCCTCCTACTGACAGAGAGAGAACTCCTATCCACCAATGCTCCTCCTACTGACAGAGAGAGAACTCCTATCCACCAATGCTCCTCCTACTGACAGAGACAGAACTCCTATCCACCAATGCTCCTCCTACTGACAGAGAGAGAACTCCTATCCGCCAATGCTCCTCCTACTGACAGAGAGAGAACTCCTACCCACCAATGCTCCTCCTACTGACAGAGAGAGAACTCCTATCCACCAATGCTCCTCCTACTGACAGAGAGAGAACTCCTATCCACCAATGCTCCTCCTACTGACAGAGAGAGAACTCCTATCCACCAATGCTCCTCCTACTGACAGAGAGAGAACTCCTATCCACCAATGCTCCTCCTACTGACAGAGAGAGAACTCCTATCCACCAATGCTCCTCCTACTGACAGAGAGAGAACTCCTACCCACCAATGCTCCTCCTACTGACAGAGAGAGAACTTCTACCCACCAATGCTCCTCCTACTGACAGAGAGAGAACTCCTATCCACCAATGCTCCTCCTACTGACAGAGAGAGAACTCCTATCCGCCAATGCTCCTCCTACTGACAGAGAGAGAACTCCTATCCACCAATGCTCCTCCTACTGACAGAGAGAGAACTCCTATCCGCCAATGCTCCTCCTACTGACAGAGAGAGAACTCCTATCCACCAATGCTCCTCCTACTGACAGAGAGAGAACTCCTATCCACCAATGCTCCTCCTACTGACAGAGAGAGAACTCCTATCCACCAATGCTCCTCCTACTGACAGAGAGAGAACTCCTATCCACCAATGCTCCTCCTACTGACAGAGAGAGAACTCCTACCCACCAATGCTCCTCCTACTGACAGAGAGAGAACTCCTACCCACCAATGCTCCTCCTACTGACAGAGAGAGAACTCCTACCCACCAATGCTCCTCCTACTGACAGAGAGAGAACTCCTATCCACCAATGCTCCTCCTACTGACAGAGAGAGAACTCCTACCCACCAATGCTCCTCCTACTGACAGAGAGAGAACTCCTACCCACCAATGCTCCTCCTACTGACAGAGAGAGAACTCCTACCCACCAATGCTCCTCCTACTGACAGAGAGAGAACTCCTACCCACCAATGCTCCTCCTACTGACAGAGAGAGAACTCCTATCCACCAATGCTCCTCCTACTGACAGAGAGAGAACTCCTACCCACCAATGCTCCTCCTACTGACAGAGAGAGAACTCCTATCCACCAATGCTCCTCCTACTGACAGAGAGATAACTCCTATCCACCAATGCTCCTCCTACTGACAGAGAGAGAACTCCTATCCACCAATGCTCCTCCTACTGACAGAGAGATAACTCCTATCCACCAATGCTCCTCCTACTGACAGAGAGAGAACTCCTATCCGCCAAGCACCCTTTTCTCTCTGGCTCATCTTCAACGCATCACACTAACCGCTAACTGAGCTAGCGGTTGTCATTTCCCATCGTCTCTTTTCTATCCTGCCATAAGCGTGTTAAGGACAAACGGACCATTTAATGTGATCGTGTGCATCCCAAATGGCACCCTATTCCCTATCAAGTGCACTACGAGTGCCCCTATGGGCCCTATTTGGGAAAGGGGTGCCATTTTGGACGCTCCCATTGTGAGTTGAGTTTCTTCACAGTTGTTTTCACCCAGTGGCGTATCTCGCCTGACTCCGTCTTCATCGGATCAGACAAGCATTATTTTTTTCTGCGGTGAAAGAGAGGCAGAAAGCCATCTTGGGATTGTTCTCCATTGTTTTGGTTGTTCATCCGGAACATTTTGACTAATGGGATCTTTGTGAATATAGCTGGGAAAAAAATGTAACGTCTCAATCTGAACGAAAGACCTACTAAATAAAAGGGGACTGAATCAAAAGGGTTATTCCTTCGATGGCATATTACTGTCCTGTTTCAGCTGGGGTTTGTCTGGCTAAATAGTAAAGTTGTGAAGTTCAACATGGAACAAATGATGACGTTATTAATACAAACTAATAAGCCTTAATTTCTTAGTTTGTAGAGTTGGTTGCATTCAGTCCATCTAAGCCAGTGGTTTATGTAATACTATGGCTTTCAAACTTGCACTAATGTTCTCTCTTAGTAAGAGGGTGATGGTTATATCTACTGTTCTCTCTTAGTGAGAGGGTGATGGTTATATCTACTGTTCTCTCTTAGTAAGAGGGTGATGGTTATATTTAATGTTCTCTCTTAGTAAGAGGGTGATGGTTATATCTACTGTTCTCTCTTAGTAAGAGGGTGATGGTTATATCTACTGTTCTCTCTTAGTGAGAGGGTGATGGTTATATCTACTGTTCTCTCTTAGTGAGAGGGTGAGGGTTATATCTACTGTTCTCTCTTAGTGAGAGGGTGAGGGTTATATCTACTGTTCTCTCTTAGTGAGAGGGTGATGGTTATATCTAATGTTCTCTCTTAGTGAGAGGGTGAGGGTTATATCTACTGTTCTCTCTTAGTGAGAGGGTGATGGTTATATCTACTGTTCTCTCTTAGTGAGAGGGTGATGGTTATATCTACTGTTCTCTCTTAGTGAGAGGGTGATGGTTATATCTACTGTTCTCTCTTAGTGAGAGGGTGATGGTTATATCTACTGTTCTCTCTTAGTGAGAGGGTGATGGTTATATCTACTGTTCTCTCTTAGTGAGAGGGTGATGGTTATATCTACTGTTCTCTCTTAGTGAGAGGGTGATGGTTATATCTACTGTTCTCTCTTAGTGAGAGGGTGATGGTTATATCTACTGTTCTCTCTTAGTGAGAGGGTGATGGTTATATCTACTGTTCTCTCTTAGTGAGAGGGTGAGGGTTATATCTACTGTTCTCTCTTAGTGAGAGGGTGATGGTTATATCTACTGTTCTCTCTTAGTGAGAGGGTGATGGTTATATCTACTGTTCTCTCTTAGTGAGAGGGTGATGGTTATATCTACTGTTCTCTCTTAGTGAGAGGGTGAGGGTTATATCTACTGTTCTCTCTTAGTGAGAGGGTGATGGTTATATCTACTGTTCTCTCTTAGTGAGAGGGTGAGGGTTATATTGAGAGCCTTTCGGCTATTGAAAGAACACAGATTGAGAACCATGGGCCCCATTTCCTATCTGAAGTACTTTGCCTGGCTAGTATATAACATTTATACATACTGTATCGTTAGGACACATTTCCTCCCCAGACCTGATCTAAGACGGTGAGGTCTGAATGGCTAATGTCCTTCTGTGGAGGATGGAGATCATCGTACCTTATTGGTCGGACACAAATAAATAATACCGTATAACGAACCAGGATAACCTCTTTAGAGAAACAAGACGGTAGAATGAACCAGGATAACCTCTTTAGATTTCTCAGACACACTTCCTGTTTCTCTGTCTCTCTCTCTGGAGTCCAGACTCAGCCTCTATCCCAATTCCCACTCATGTGCACTATGCACTCATTGACCTGTTCACTCTTCCTCAATTATCTAAAAGCATTGATGTTGTGCAATAAATATAATAATAATATGCCATTTAGCAGACGCTTTTATCCAAAGCGACTTACAGTCATGCGTGCATAATTTTTTTTTGTGTATGGGTGGTCCCAGGGATCGAACCCACTACCTTGGCGTTACAAGCGCCGTGCTCTACCAGCTGAGCTACAGAGGACCACAATATGTTAGACAGTGATCAAGAAAGGGGGAGGGGTACTGGTCTAATGAGCCTGTCCAGATCTGCCTGGTCTATAAACAGAACAACTGACAACGAACTACAATATATTCGGTAGTTTTTTGCATAGAACTACAATATAACATTATTCTATAGGATCCTATAGCTTTTGAAGAAATACAGCTCCAAAACATATTTCCTCAAGTCCGTGGAGAGATCGTTAAAACGCATGATATAGGCTCCATCTCTTCACACACATCCTAATGCAGCATTACTAGCAGCACATACGAGCATGGAGTCGTAATGGAGCTAAAACAATGGTCATAAAAGACAGAAAGCAGAAAGCTAACTGTGTTTGCTTTAAGATGCTTAATGCATGGGGCATAAACAAGTCCCTAACGTCTAAATTATCCAAATCCCTCAGCGTTGGAGAGGAAAAAAAAATAAAAATCCCCCCTCCCATCACACATCAAAGAGGAATTCCTTACCCAATCAAAGCCTTTAAAATGTGTCAAGGTTCAACATGGGGGCTAAGTCCCAAATGGCTCCCTGTTCCCTATATAGTGTATTACTAATGACCAGGGCCAATAAGGCTCGGATCCAAAGTCGTGCGCTACTGTATATAGGGAATAGGGTGCAACTTGGGACGCGGACATGGAAATATAAACCTTTGTTGTTCCCCAAAACACTTTGTTGTTGCTCCACACCACAACATCACACAGATATTGTATTGGGGTACGAAATATGAAATGCAACTTGTCTCTTATAGAGAACGATGAAGGGAGGGAGGGAGGGAGAGAGAGGAGAGAGAGAGAGAGAGAGAGAGAGAGAGGATAGAGAGAGATGGCGAGAGAGAGAGAGAGAGAGAGAGAGAGAGAGAGAGAGAGAGAGAGAGAGAGATTTAAAGGTACTGAGAGGCTGACCCATGACTAAAGGTACTGAGTGGGCCTCCATCTATCCACACCCCCCAGGTTGCCCCAGCCCTGCATGCCCGCAACGGGGCCTCTCAGTCAGGTAACATGGAGAGCAAGCCCCCCCCCCCCCCCCCCCCTCCCCTTCTTCCACACCCCCCCAGGTCGCTCCAGCCCTGCATGCCCACCATGGGGCCTCAGTCGGTAACACTGAGAGCAAGCCCTCCCTCCCATTGGTTCTCCACAGGCTACACCCTGGGATGCCTGTTATCAATGCCTGTGAACAGCAGTATTGAGAGCTGCATAATATGGCGCTACAGGAAGTGTAGGCTGGAGCAGATAGCAACATGTATAAAGTGGCGCTAGCAAGAGTATAAACATATAAACATGGACATTATCAATGCATCTACATAGTTCCTATCTCAGATTCACCGCACAGCTAGACTAGACTCTGCTTTGGCAACTGATCTACACAAACAGTCTGAAGACAGAAGATGACCATGTGTTTCCTAAACACCGAAAGATAGCGCGGAAGTTAGCCTAGCGGTTAGGAGCGTTGAGCCAGTAACCGGAAGGTCGCTGGTTTAAATCCCCGAGCCGATTAGGTGAGACATCTGTTGGTGTGCCCTTGAGCAAGGCATTTAACCCTAATTGCTCCTGTAAGTCGCTCTGGATAAGAGCGTCTGCTAAATGAGTGAAATGTCATCGTGATTGGTTGTTGTTATAACAACTGGTTACTCAATACACATCATGTCTTGATTGTATTAATCTAATTTTTTTTTTTTTTTTTTTTTTTAGTCATTTAGCAGACGCTCTTATCCAGAGCGACTTACAGTTAGTGAATATTTTATTTTATTTTTTATACTGGCCCCCCGTGGGAATCGAACCCACAACCCTGGCGTTGCAAACGCCATGCTCTATCAACTGAGCTACATCCCTGCCGGCCATTCCCTCCCCTACCCTGGACGACGCTGGGCCAATTGTGCGCCGCCCATGAGTCTCCCGGTCGCGGCCGGCTGCGACAGAGCCTGGATTCGAACCAGGATCTCTAGTGGCACAGTTAGCACTGCGATGCAGTGCCTTAGACCACTGCGCCACTCAGTTGAGCTGCCTTTCTTTCTGGTCCTGATGAGAGGGGGAAAAAATCAGTCGGGGGAGGTTCTCTTCTGCACTGTTGAACCAATCCAGTAAATGTGGAGGAGGAGTTAAGATGGAGTGTCACAGGCTCTCGTTCCTTTTCTCCTGAAAAAGCGGATGCATCATTGTTCAGTTTTAAAGTGGTCCTCTGTAGCTCAGCTGGTAGAGCACGGCGCTTGTAACGCCAAGGTAGTGGGTTCGATCCCCGGGACCACCCATACACAAAAAAATATGTATGCACGCATGACTGTAAGTCGCTTTGGATAAAAGCGTCTGCTAAATGGCATATTATTATTATTATATTATATTATTATAAAGAAGTCCACTTCTGAAGCAGAGCTCATAATATTGTATGAGGTCACTGTTGTTGTGACACACATCAACCACATTCTGTTGGGAGGGACTCCTCCACAGACTCTCATACAGTCAACAAGATGTAGTCCCTGGATGCATCCCAAATGGCACCCTATTCCCTATTTAAAAAAAAAGGTAGTTCACTACATAGGGAAAAGGGTGCTATTTGGGACACACACCTATTCCCAAGGGAAACTTAACACACAGTAAAACACATCCAATCGTTCTTGGAAACTCTGTAGCTGAAGTGGTCCGATGAAGCGGATGCTAAGCTACAGGACTGTTTTGCTAGCACAGACTGGAACATGTTCCGGGATTCATCTGATAACATTGAGGAGTCTACCACATCAGTCACTGGCTTCATTAATAAATGTATCGACAACGTCGTCCCCAATGACCGTACGTACATATCCCAACCAGAAGCCATGGATTACAGGCAACATCCGCACTGAGCTAAAGAGCTGCCGCTTTCAAGGAGCGGGACAGTAATGCGGCCGATTTTGAGAAATCCCGCTACGACCTCCGATGAGACAACAAACAGGCAAAGCGTCAATACAAGACTAAGATCGAATCCTACTCCGTGGCACTGACGCTTCACATATGTGGCAGGGCTTGCAAACTATCACAGATTACAAAGTGAAATCCAGCCGTGAACTGCCTAGCGACGCGAGCCTACCAGACGAGCTAAATGCCTCCTATGCTTGCTTCGAGGCAAGCAACACTGAACCATGAATGAGAGCACCAACTGTTCTGGACGACTGTGTGATTTCGCTCTCCGTAGCCAATGTGAGTAAGACCTTTAAACAGGTTAACATTCGAAATGCCGCGGGGCCTGACGGAATACCAGGACGTGTACTCAGAGCATGCGCTGACCAGCAAGCAAGTGTCTTCACTGAGATGTACAACCTATCCCTGACCCGGTCTGTAATACGAAACTGTTTTCAAGCAAACCGCCATAGTCCCTGGAGCCCAAGAACACCAAGGTAACCTGCCTAAATCACAATCACCCAATAGAACTCACATCTAAAGCCATGAAATGCTTTGAAAGGCTGGTCATGGCTCACATCAACACCATCATCCCAGACAACCTGAACCCACTCCAATTTGCATACCGCTCCAACAGATCCACAGATGACGCAGCCTCTATTGAACTCCACACTGCCCTTTCCCACCTGGACAAAAGGAACACCTATATAAGAATCCTGTTCATTGGCTAGAGCTCAGCATTCAACACCATAGTCCCCCCCCCCCCCCCCCAAGCTCAGGACACTGGGACTGAACATCTCCCTCTGCAACTGGATCCTGGACTTCCTGATGGGCCGCCCCCCCAGGCAGTGAGTGTAGGTAACAACACATCTGCCACGCTGACCATCAACACAGGGGCCCCTCAGGGGTGTGTGCTTAGTCCCCTTCTGTACTCCCTGTTTACCCACAACTGCATGGCCGCGCACGACTCCAACACCATCATCAAGTTTGCTTACAACACGACGTTGGTAGGACTGATCACCGACGACAATGAGGCAGGCTACAGGGAGGAGGTCATAGACCTGGCAGTGTGTTGCCAGGACAACGTCTCCCTCAACGTCAGCAAGACAAAGGAGCTGATGGTGGACTACAGGAAAAGGAGGGGTTAGCACGCCCCCATCCACATCGACGGGGCTGTAGTGGAGCGGGTCGAGAGCTTCAAGTTCCTCGGTGTCCACACGACAACGCCGGGAGGCTGAAAATATTTGGCATGGGTCCTCAGATCCTCCAAAAGCTGCACCATCGAGAGCATCTTGACTGGCTGCTTCACCGCCTGGTACGGCAACTGCAAGGCACCCGACCGGAAGGCGATACAGAGGGTGGTGAGTATGGCCCAGTTTATCACTGGGGCCGAGCTCCCTGCCGTCCAGGACCTCTATACCAGGCGGTGTCAGAGGAAGGCCCAAAATATTGCCAAAGACATCCAGCCACCCAAGCCACAGACTGTTATCTCTGCTACCGCACGGCCAGTGCAACAAGTCTGGAACCAACAGGACCTTGAACAGCTTCTACCCCCAAGCCATAAGACTGCTAAACAAGACTGCCAAATAGCTAATCAAATGGCAACCCGGACTACCTGGATTGACCCTTTTTTTGCACTGACTCTATGCACACAAACTGGACTCTACCCACATGTAACGGACATGAGTCAGTCACGGTCACGTGGCCGCGACCAGGAGACTCATGGGCGGCGCACAATTGGCCTAGTGTCGTTCAGGGTAAGGGAGGGAATGGCCGGCAGGGATGTAAAAAAAATATGTACACTCACTAACTGTAAGTCGCTCTGGATAAGAGCGTCTGCTAAATGACTAAAATGTAAAATGTAAAATGTAAAATGAGGTAGCCCCGCCTGCGAACTTCAAAAACCAGTGTCTGCCATCGTGATTTGATTTGTAGCTTAGGTTTTCTCAGAACACCTGAAGAGTAGCTTTACCATTAAGGTGTTCCGATACTGACATTAGTGAAATAGCCCTAGTGTAGCCAGGCCTACAGGGTTCTGCCCGATCTGTATTGGACCACTCAGTGGCTGTGTCTAAAGTAGTCTACTATATCACTATATAGGGAATAGGGGGCCATTTGGGATGCAGGTAGTTATTCCTCTCTGATTCTCTCTAACCATACTGCTGCCTAAGGGGGGCAATTGCCCTGACATTTGTTAACTCATTGTTTTTTCATTTCGTTCCTCTTCATTAAAATTCCATTGCAAATTTTCTTTCCAACTCTCGCTTTCTCCCCATCCCCCCATGCTCTCGGGTGTTTGCAGTGTGATGGATTTCCATGGATGGGTGGAGAGCGTGTGCCAGGCGGGCTGCAGAAGCCCCACGTATTTCTGACGTCCGGGGCCGACCTTTGGTGCTTGGTCCTGGGGGGCGGTCATCAGCCCGCTGTCCCCCTCCCTCTGTGAAGGTCAGAAGGCCTCCACCACCCTCATACCAACAATCTGCTCTGTCGCCTCAACCTAACTCTCATTTACACTCTCTCTGTCTGCCTCTCTTTCCCTCTCTCTCTCCCTGCCTCTCTTTCTCTCTTGCTCTCTCCCCCTCCCTCTCACTTTCTACCTCCCCCCTCCCTCCTCACTCCCCCTCTCTCCCCTCCCTCCCCCCTCTCGCCTCTCTCTCCCCTCCCTCCCGCCTCTCTCCCCTCCCTCCCCCCTCTCTCCTCACTACCCCCCCCTCTCCTCTCTCACTCTACCTCCCTCCTCTCTCCTCTCTCCCCCTCTCTACCTCCCCCTCTCTCCCCCCTCTCTCCTCTCTTCCTCTCACGCTCCACCTCCCCCCTCTCTCCTCTTCCCCCCTCCCCCTCCCAGTAGAGTGCGGTAGGCTGAATAATCTCTCAGCCCAAAGCCAGCTAGCTGTAATCCCATGACAAAACATTGACTGATAATTGCCTCTAAAAGTTTACCACAGACAGGCTGGATCTACACCACCACGCCTGTTTAACCCTCCATGTGTGTTATTTAACCTTCCATATGTGTTATTTAATAGTTTTGATGTCTTCACTATTATTCTACAATGTAAAAAAAAGTACAAATAAAGAAAAACCATTGAATGAGTAGATGTGTCCAAACCTTGACTGGTAGTGTACATAATAATACACATTATCAGTGGATGTCTGGGTATTTGAGTTTTGGCAATGTGTTGGCATTAATTAATAACTAATCACTGCCATACATGATTTCACAAACTCCTAAGTAGATTTGTCTTTCTCTGAAAGATAATGGACAATAAAGTATTCTTCTTCTAAGTACATTTTTAGTCACTTTCAGTAATGATTTAAATTTAAAATATGAATTCCATTGAAATATTGCAGCCTTTAGTCTCTGATGTTCTACTATGCCAGCTAAAGCAATGGGGTGCTAGCTAAAGCAATGGGTGCTAGCTAAAGCAATGGGGTGCTAGCTAAAGCAATGGGGCGCTAGCTAAAGCAATGGGTGCTAGCTAAAGCAATGGGGCACTAGCTAAAGCTATGGGTGCTAGCTAAAGCAATGGGTGCTAGCTAAAGCAATGGGTGCTAGCTAAAGCAATGGGGTGCTAGCTAAAGCAATGGGGCGCTAGCTAAAGCAATGGGTGCTAGCTAAAGCAATGGGGCACTAGCTAAAGCTATGGGTGCTAGCTAAAGCAATGGGGCACTAGCTAAAGCTATGGGTGCTAGCTAAAGCAATGGGGTGCTAGCTAAAGCAATGGGGTGCTAGCTAAAGCAATGGGGCGCTAGCTAAAGCAATGGGGCACTAGCTAAAGCAATGGGGCACTAGCTAAAGCAATGGGGCGCTAGTAGCTAGCTAAGGCATCTTGCATCATGCAGCATGGCTTCTTCTATTCCCACCACATCATTGCTAATAGGTAATGACAGCTGACAGCATTACTCTGTGGGAGGGAGATAGAAAGAGAGAGGGAGAGAGCAAAGGAAGAGAGAGAGAGACAGAGAGTGAGAGAGAGAGAGAGAGAGAGAGAGTGCGAGAGCGAAGGAAGAGAGAGAGACAGAGAGAGAGAGAGAAAGAGAGAGGGAGTGAGCGAAGGAAGAGAGAGAGAGAGAGAAAGAGGGGAAGAGAGAGAGTAAGCGAGAGAGAGAAAACGAGAGCGAGAGAGAGAGAGAGAGAGAGAGAGAGAGAGAGAGAGAGAGAGTGAGAAGGAGGAAGGGGTGCTGTCAGTGGAGGGAGGGAATGATTATGGGTATTGGAAGGCTGGGAGTGAGATGGGGGCAGGGCACTGGGGTTGGGTGACGTTACGGGTCTTGTAATATTGTAGTGGCAGCATGGTAGCATGGGGGGTAGCCAGCTAGCTAGGAGGGATGGATGGGTGATGGAGGGATAGAGGATAGAATTATAGAGAATAGAGGGATGGATGATGGGATGGGGGAGGAGAAGATAGATGGATGGAGGATGGAGAAATGGAGGATAGAGGATAGAGGGATGGAGGGATAGAGGATAGAGGATAGAGGATGAGGATGGGAGGATGAGGCTGGAGGATAGGGAATGAGGGATGGTGAGGGATAGGGATAGAGGATGAGGATAGAGGATGAGGATGGAGGATGAGGATGAGGATGGGGATGAGGTAGGGAGGTGGGGAGGGGATCGTAGGATAGAGGGAGGATGGCGGGATAGAGGGATGGGATGAGTGGATGTGGGTAGAGGGTGGGGTAGGGTTGAGGTGGAGGTAGAGTGATGGGGAATGGGATGAGCGCTGCCTGGCGATGTGTGGATGGTGAGGATGGGTGGAGGTGGTGGTGGGTGGTGAGGTGGTGGGATAGCGTGGGTCGGTGGAGGGGGGATGGGTAGGGGGAGGTATGGGAGTGGGGATTGGGGGTGGAGGGATGAGGATGGGGGGTGGGATGGGTGAGGCTGAGGGGGGGGGGGGGGGGGTGGGGGGGGGTTGGGATGGGGGTGGGGATGGAGGGTGGAGGGAAGAGGGGGTGGGGGGGGGATTAAGAGGGGGGAAAATTAGAGGGAGGGGGGGTTTAGAGGATGGGGGGGATGGGGGGTAGAAAGGGGGGGGGAAAAGGGGGAAGGGGGATGAGGAGGGAT
>LR778284.1:4621253-4781253 GCA_902810595.1 Coregonus sp. 'balchen'
TCCTTCTAGCAACCTGCCACCACCGCGCACCTACTTCCTCCCATTATCCATCTCTCTCCTCTCTCATCCTCTTTTCACTCCCATCCTCCTCTTCTTCTCCTCTCCATCCCCTACCCCCCCCCCACCCCACCCGCTCTCCTAAAACCCTAACAGCTAAGGTACATTGGAGGAGATGGAGGATATTTTGCTGCTGTGTCAAGGCTCTTTCATCTGCAACACTCTGCAACAATACCAAACTTGACAAAGAAGAAGAAATAAGAGACTCCTGTGAATTACCCAGACCACCACGGGACTGTATTCCTGTTAAAGGGGGAATACCTGGCAGTTATTTGTTATGTGTTTTTTGGCTCCATGCTGATGAGGTGGTTTTGCTTTCATGTTCAAATCAAAAAGTATTTTCCCCCCTTTTCTGATTTTCTCTATTTCTGCATATTTTTGGCACTGAACTGTTATCTGATCTTAACCAAAACCTAATATTAGATTAAAGTGAACTCGAGTGAACAAATAACACTAAATGTTGATCCTTATTTCATGTATTTAATGCCCCTTTGTGAAAAAGTAACTGCCCCCAATAACTGGTTGTGCCACCTTTGCCTGCAATGACTGCAACCCAAAACAACTCCTGTAGCTGTTGATCAGTCTCTCACTTCACTGTGGAGGAATTGTGGCCCACTC
This sequence comes from Coregonus sp. 'balchen', assembly GCA_902810595.1. NCBI lineage: Eukaryota > Metazoa > Chordata > Actinopteri > Salmoniformes > Salmonidae > Coregonus > Coregonus sp. 'balchen'. Next base: position 4,621,929 of record LR778284.1, read on the forward strand.
TTCAAAGCAGAAACGCTTAACTCAGCGACATTTGTGGGTTTTTCAAGCATCAACTGCTAGTTTCAGGTCCTGCATACAACGTCTCAATCAGGGTTAAGGTCTGGCTTTGGAACTAGGCCATTCCAAAACTTTGAAAGTGTCGCTTTTCAGTCATTCTGATGTAGGACATGGCTTGGTGTGTTTTGGATCATTGTCTTGGTGCACGACCCAGCTGGGCTTCAGCTTCAGATCACAGCTGGATGGCCCCGACATTCTCTGATACAGGACAATTCATGATTCCTTCAACGATTTGTCAGTCGTCCAGGTCCTGAGGCAGCAAAGCATCTCCAAACCATCACACTACCACCACCACGCTTGACGTTGTATGAGCTTCTTACTGTGTCAATGCAGTGTTTCAGTTTTTCGCCAGACATAACGGGACCCCATGTTGTCCAAAACTGTAAACTCAAATTTGACCAAAAAAGCACCTGGAAGCACCTGGATGACTCCTGAATGACTCCTGAATGACTCCTGAATGACTCCTGGAGGACTCCTTGAATGACTCCAGGGTGACTCCTGATGGAATGACTCAAAAAAGCCAACTTATAGTGATGTGTGTGTGTGGTGTGTGTGTGTGTGGATATATGACATAAATGATGATGGGTGTGTGTATTGTAACTCTCTCTGCTACTCTCACGTATATAATTAAAAAAATGACGACTGCACGGGTGAGAGAGAGAGACCGAGAGGAGGGAATATACTGCACGGTGACGAGAGAGAGGGACAGAGGTGAAGGAAAAAGGGGAAATACTACTGCACGGGGGGAGAGAGAGACATGAAAGAGGGAGGAAATACTACTGCACGGTGTGAGAGGACAGGGACAGAGTGAGGGAGGAAATCTAATGCACGGGGGAGACAGGGACAGAGGGCGGAAATACTAATGCCCGGGGAGAGGAGGGACAGAGGGAGGAAAACTACTCACGGTGAGAGATGAGAGACAGGGACAGAGGGAGGAAATACTATGCACGGTGGAGAGAGAGGGCAGAGGGAGGAATAATACTTGCAAGGTGAGAGACAGGGACGACAGACTGGAGGAATACTTACTGCCGGGAGAGAGAGGGGCAGGGGAGGAAATACTACTGCACGGGTGGGGAGGAAATTGGAAGAGGGAGGAAATACTACTGCACGGTGAGGAGACGAGAGGGACAGAGGGGAGGAAATACTAATGCACGGTGAGAGAGAGGGAGGAAAGGAAACAAAAGGAAATTACTACTGCCGGGGAGGAGCGAAAGGGAGGATAATATACGCACGGGGGGAGAGCGAGACAGGAGACAGGGGACGGGAGAGGGAGAGACAGGGACAGAGGGAGGAAATACTACTGCAGGGGAGAGAAGGGACAGGGGCTGGAAATCTACTGCAGGGAGAGACAGAGACAGGGACAGAGGGAGAGGGAATAATTGGCACGGGAGCGGACAGGGGACAGAGGCGAGGAAATACTACTGCACGGTGGAGAGACAGGAGGAAAATACTACTGCACGGTGAGAGAGAGGAGGAAATACTACTGCAAGGGGAGGAGGAGACAGGGAGGAAGGGAGGAAATACTATGCCGGGAGAGAACAGGGACAGAGGGAGGACACTACTATGCCGGTGAGAGACAGGGACAGAGGGAGGAATACTACTGAAGGTGAGAGACAGGGACCGCGGGAGGAAATACTATGCACGGGTGAGAGACAGGGACAGGGGAGGAAATACTATGCACGGGATGAGAAGAGGGAGGAAAAAAACTACGGCACGGGGCAGAGACAGGGACAGAGGGAGGAAGGAAATACTATGCACGGTGAGAGACAGGGAGGGGAAATACTACTGCCGGGGAGAGACAGGGACAGAGGGAGGAAATACTATGCACGGTGAGGGGGGAGAGAGGGACAGAGGGAGGAAATACTACTGCAAGGGGAGAAGACAGGACAGAGGGAGGAATACTACTGCACGGTTGACGAGACAGGGGGACAGCGGGAGGGGAAAAATCTCCTGCAGGGTGAGAGAGAGGGAGGAAAATATACTGCACCGGTAGAGACAGGGACAGAGGGAGGAACAATCCTAGCCCGGGGAGAGAGAGAGAGAGGAGACAGAGGGAGAAATAACTACGGCACGGGGAGAGAAGGGAGACGAGAGGGACAGAGGGAGGACGGAAATACACTGTCACGGTTGAGAGAAGGGACAGAGGGAGGGAAATATATGAACGGTGAGAGGAGGGACAGAGGGAGAAATAATATGCCCGGTGAGGAGAGGAGGGAGAGAAAGGAAATAACTGACTGACGGTGAGAGGAGAGAGGGACAGCGGGAGGAAATACTTACTGCACGGTGAGAGACAGGGACAGGAGGGAAGGGGGAGAACATACTACTGCACGGGGTGAGAGACAGGGAGAATACTACGCACGGGGAGAGCGAGGGACAGAGGGGAAGGGAAATACTACTGGCCCGGGGGGGGGAGAGGGGAGAGGAGAGAGAGGGGACAGAGGGGCGGAAAATACTGCACGTGAGAGACCGGGCAGAGGGAGGAAATACTACTGCACGGTGAGAGGACAGGGGAGGACAATAACTACTGCACGGGAGACGAGAGGACAGAGGGAGTGGAAATACAATGCCGGGGAGAGAGAGGACAGAGGGAGGAAATACTATGTCACGGGGAGAGACAGGGAAAGAGGCAGGAAAATACCTATGCACGGGGAGAGAAGGGACAGAGGCAAGGAAATACTCTCTGCAAGGGGAGCGAGGGGAGAGAGAGGGAAGCGGGAGGGGTGTGAAATTTAATACTGCACGGGGAGAGACAGGGACCGAGGGAGGGGAAAAGAGGAAAAGGAAATACTATGCACGGTGAGAGAGAGACAGAGGGAGGAAAATTACTACTGCACGGTGAGAGAAGGGACAGAGGGAGAAAGGAGGAAATACTACTGCCCGGTGAGAGAGAGGGACAGAGGAGGAAATACTACTGCACGTGAGAGAGCCAGGGACAGAGGGAGGAAACTATACTGCACGGTTGAGAGACTAGGGACAGAGGGAGGAAGGCAAATACTACTGCACGGTGAGGCGAACAGGGAAAGAGGAGGAAGGGAAAAGGAAATTTACCTAATGAACGGTGTGAGAGAGAGGGACAGAGGGAGGAAATACTACTGCACGGTGAGGGGAGAGAGTGGAGAGAGAGACAGAGGAGGAAATACTACGGACGGTGGGGCGAGATGAGAGACCGGGGATCACAGAGGGAGGCAAGGAAATACTAATGCACGGGAGAGAAGGGACAGAGGAGGAAATTCCTACTGCAGCGGTTGAGAGAGAGGGACAGCTGGAGGAAAATACTACTGCACGGGGCAGAGAGAGAGACAGAGGGAGGAAATACTACTGCACGGTGGGAGACGGACAGAGGGAGGAAATATACTGAACGGGGAGAGAGAGGACAGAGGGGGAGGAAATACTACTGCACGGTGTGAGAGACAGGGCAGAGGAGGAAGGAAAAATACTGCACGGTGAGAGACAGGGACAGAGGGAGGAATACTACTGCACGGTTGCGCGAGGGACAGAGTGAGGGGAGGAAATACTACTGCACGGGGAGAGAAGAGAGACAGAGGGAGGAACTCTATGCACGGTGACGAGGAGGGGAAAGAGGGAGGAAATACTACGGCACGGGGAGAGACAGGGACAGGGGAGGAAAAAATTACTGCACGGGGAGAGAGAGAGACAGAGGGAGGAATTAATGCACGGGTGAGAGACAGGACAGAGGGAGGAAATACTAATGCACGTGTGAGAGACAGGACAGAAGGGAGGAAATACTACTGCACGGTGAGAGAGTGACAGAGGGAGGAAAAAGGGAAAAACCAATGCACGGTGAGAGAGACATGGAAAGAGGGAGGAGGAAAATACTACTGCACGGGGGGAGAGAGGAGAGACAGGGACAGAGGGAAGGAGAAAATACTACTGCACGGTGTTGGGGAGAGAGAGACAGAGGGAGGGAAAAATACTGCACTGTGAGAGAGAGGGACAGTAGGGAGTACGGAATCACTAGGATACGGTGAGAGACAGGGAGGACATACTACTGCACGGTGAGAGAGACGGGACAGAGGGAGGGAAATACTACTGCACGGGGAGAGAGGAGAGAGAGAGGGGACGAGGGGAGGGAAATTACTACTGCACGGTGAGCGAGCGGACAGAGGGAGGAATACCACGGCACGGGAGAGCAGGGACAGAGGGAGAGGAAATACTACTGCCACGGGGAGAGAAAGGGACAGAGGAGGAAATACTCCTGCACGGTAGTGAGTGTGAAGAGAGAGAGACAGAGGGAGGAAATACTACGGCACGGTGAGAGGAGAGAGACAGGAGGGAGGAAGCGGAGGAGGAAAAGAGACAGGGGAGGAAAAATACTACTGAAGGGGAGAGACAGGGACAGAGGGAGGACAATTACGATTGCACGGGAGAAGGAGAGAGGGACAGAGGGGAGGAAATACTACGAACGGGGAGGTGAGAGAGGGAGGAAATACTACGCACGGTGAGAGAAGGACAGAGGGAGGAAAATACTACGGCACGGTGAGGAGAGAGGAGACAGAGGGAGGAAATACTAATGCACGGTGAGAGACAGGGACAGAGGGAGGGAAATATACTGCACGTGGAGAGAGGCGGGAACAGAGGGAGAGAAATACTTACTGCACGGTGAGGAGAGACAGGGACAGAGGGAGGAAATACTACTGCACGGTGAGAGACAGGGGACAGAGGGACGGGAGGAAATACTACTGACGGGGAGAGAGAGGGAAAGCGTGGAGGAATAATACTGCACGGGGAGAGACAGGGACAGAGGGAAGGAAATAATACTGCCACTGGTGAGAGACAGGGGACAGAGGGCAAGGAAAATTACTACTGCAACGGGGAGAAGAGAGGGACAGCGGGAGGAAATACTACTGCACGGGAGCGACAGGGACAGAGGGAGGAAAATACGACTGCACGGGTGAGAGACAGGGAGGAAGAAATACTACTGACGGGGAGAGACGGGAGGAAATTACTATGCCACGGTGAGAGAGAGGGAGGAAATATACTGCCAAGGTGAGAGACAGGAGGGAAATAAACTTACTGCACAAGGGGGACGAGACAGGATGGGAAATACTACGTGCACGGGAGAGAAGGGAGGAAAAATACTTACGGCAGCGGTGAGAGACAGGCGAACCCAGAGGGAGAAATACTACTGCACGGGAGAGACCGGGACAGAGGGAGGAAGGAACTGACTACTGCAAGGGGAGAGAGAGGGACAGAGGGAGGAAAAATTATACTGCACGGGTGAGAGACGAGGGGAAACAGAGGGCAGAAAGTATGATGCACGGTGAGAGACAGGGGAGCAGAGGGAGTAGACAAAATACTATTTATGACACGGTGATGAAGCAGGAGGGCACAGGGGAGGGAAAAAAAGGAATAATACTGCACGGGGAGAGACAGGGACAAGAGGGAGGAAAATACTACTGGCAAGGGGAGAGCCAGGGACAGAGCGGAGGGATAAGAAAAATAACTGCACGGGGAGAGACGGGACAGAGGGAGGAAATACTATGCACGGTGAGAGACAGGGAAAGAGGGAGAGGAAATAACTATGCACGGGAGGTGAGAGACAGGAGACGAGGGCGGAAAAATACTGCCGGGGAGAAGAGACGAGAGACAGGACAGAGGGAGGAAATACTTACGGCACGGTGAGAGACATGGGCCCAGAGGGAGGAAAAATAATACTGCACGGTGAGAGAGAGGGAGGAAATGGAAATACAATTGCCACGTGAGCGACAGGGACAGAGGGAGGAAATACTACGCACGGGAGTGGAGAGAGCGGGAGGAGAGGGACAGGGACGGAAATACTACTGCACGGGTGAGAGACAGGGACAGAGGGAGAAAAATACTGCACGGTCGAGAGCGAGGAGGAAAATACTACTGCACGGTGAGAGAAAGGGACAGAGGGAGGAAATACTACTGCACGGTGAGAGGACAGGGACAAGAGGGAGGAAATACTACTGAACGGTGAGAGACAGGGACAGAGGGCAAGGAAAGGAGAGGAAATACTGAATGCACGGTGAGAGACAGGGACAGAGGGACCGGAAATATAACTGCCCGGTGAGAGAGAGGGAGGAAATACTACTGCACGGTGAGAGTGAGAGAGAGAGACAGAGGAGTGGAGGAAAACTACTGCAGGGGAGAGAAAGGGACAGAGGGAGGAAATACTACTGACACGCGTGAGAGACAGGGACAGAGGGAGGAAGGAAAAAAAGGAAATACTACTGCACGGTGGATGAGAGAGAGGGAGGGAATACACTGAACGGGGTGAGGAGAGGTGACAGAGGGATTGGAAATACTACTGCACGGGTGAGAGACAGGGAGGAAATAACTGGCACGGTAGAGAGACAGGGACAGAGGGAGGAAATACTACTGCCGGTGAGAGCGAGAGAACCGGGAGGGAGGAAGAGGGAAATACTACTGCACGGTGAGAGACAGGGACAGAGGAGGAAATACTATGCACGGGGTGAGAGAGGAGAGAAGAGAGAGAGAAGAGGGAGGGACAGGAAATACTACTGCCGGGAGAGAAAGGGACAGAGGGGAGAAATACTACTGACGGGGAGAGGAGAGGACAGAGGGAGGGAAATATAATGCACGGTGAGAGACAGGGCCAGAGGGATGGAAATACTACTGCACGGTGAGGGATGAGAGAGACAGCGGAGAAAGTAGAATGCACGGTGAGAGAGAGACAGAGGGAGGAAATACACTGCACGGTGAGAGACAGGGACAGGGGGATGAAATACTACCGCAAGGTGGAGAGAGAGAGACAGAGGAGGAAATAACTACTGCACGGTGTGAGAGAAGGGACAGAGGAGGGGAAAATACTACTGCACGGTGAGTGAGAGACAGGGACAGAGGGAGGAAATGAGGAATACTACTGCACGGCTGCAGAGATGAGAGACAGGGACAGGGGAGGCAATACAGGCACGGTGAGCGAGAGAGACAGCGGAGGAAAATAAACTGACGGGGAGACGAGACAGGGACAGAGGAGGAAATACGACTGCACGGTGGAGAGAAGAGACAGAGGGAGAATACTACTGCACGGGGAGAGACAGGGACAGAGGGAAGAAAATTACGCACGGGGAGAAGAGAGGGAGCAGCAGGGAGGAATACGATGCACGGTAGAGACAGGGAGAGCCGAGGGAGGAAAACTACTGCACGGTGTGAAGAGAGACAGGACAGAGGGAGGAAAGAAAATACTGATGCACGGTGAAGAGAAGGGACAGAGGGCGAAAGGAAATACTTACTGCACGGTGAGAAGACAGGAGGAGGACAGAGAGGAGGAGGAAATACTAATGCACGGGAGAGACAGGCGACAAGATGGGAAGGAGGAAAAACTACTGCACGGAGGAGAGAGGACAGGGGACAGGGGAGGGTAAAATACTACTGCACGGGTGGCGAGACAGGACAGAGGAAGGAAAAAGGAGGAAATACTACTGCGACCGGTAGAGAAGGAGAGAGACAGAGGGAGGAATACTACGCACGGGGAGAGACAGGGAACAGAGAGGGAGGGAGAGAATACTACTGCACGGTGAGGAGACAGGGACAGAGGGGGAAATACTTAATGCACGGGGGTGAGTGAGAGACAGGGACAGAGGGAGAGGAAATACTACTGCACGGAATTGAGACGAGGAGAGACAGAGGGAGGAAATACTACTGACACGGTGGGTGAGAGACAGGGACAGAGGGAGGAATACTACTTGCCGGTGAGAGACAGGGAAGAGGGACGGAAATACTACTGCGACTGTGAGAGAGAGAGACAGGAGGGAAGGAAATACTACTGCACGGTGAGAGACAGGGACAGAGGGGAAGAGAAAAATAGCTAACGACGGTGAGAGAAGGGAAGAGGATGGGAATACCTAATGCAACGGGGGAGAAGAGAGGGACCAGAGGGAGGAAAACTATGCACAACGGGGAGGACGTACTAAGAGGAAGAGAGAGACAGAGGGAAGGAAAATACTACGCACGGTGAGAGACAGGGACAGAGGGAGGAAATACTAATGCACGGTGAGAAGACAGGGACAGAGGGAGTAAAGCGCGAGATAGGAAAAAAAGCTGCCGGTGAGAGAGAGAGAAGAGGGAGGAAATACACTGCACGGTGAGAGAAAGGGAAAGAGGGAGGATAAAGTACTACTGCACGGGAGAGACAGCGGGACCGAGGGAGGGAAAAGGAATTAATATAATGCACGGTGAGAGAGAGGGAGGGCAGGGAAATAATACTGCACGGTGGTTTAGAGAGGAGAGGAGAGAGCGACAGAGGGAGGAAATTACTAGGCGGGCAAGGGTAGAGGGAGAAAGAGAGGGACAGAGGGAGGAAAATATGCACGGGGGAGATGAGAGGACAGGGACAGAGGGAGAGAAAGGGGAACGAGACTACTGGCGCCGACAGAGTGGTCGGAGGAAGCACAGGGGACAAGTAAGGGAGGAAACATACTACTGCACGGGGAGAGACAGGGACAGAGGGAGGACAATAATACTGCACGGGGAGGAGAACGGGGACAGGACAAGAGGGGGATGGAGAGGCACACTATACTGCACGTGAAGACAGGGACAGAGGGAGGGAGGAGGAAATACTACGCACGGTTGACGAGAGAGGGAGGAAATACTACTGCACGGGGGTTTTGAGAGAGAAGAGGCAGAGGGAAGGAAAACTACTACTGCACGGGCGGAGGAGAGGGACAGAGGGGAGGAAAATCTACTGCACGGTGAGAGACAGGGACAGAGGAGACAATACTACTGCACGGTGAGAGGACAGGGACAGATGGAGGAAAATACCGACTTGACGGGGAGAGACAGGGAACAGAGGGAGGGGGAAGGAATACACGCACGGGGAGGAGCAAGAGAGGGACAGAGGGTAGGGAAAATAGATACTGCACGGTGATGCTAGAGCACCCGGGGAAGAGGGAGGAAATACTACTGCCGGTGAGAGACAGGGACAGACCAGGAGAGGAAATACTACGGCACGGTGCGAGACAGGGACGAGGGAGTGGAGGAAATAAACTGCAGGGGGAGAGAAAGGGACAGAGGGAGGAAAAAATACTACTGCACGGCGGAGAGGAGACGAGGGACAGAGGGAGGATAATATTACTGCCACGGGGAGAGAGGAGAGAGAAGAGAGACAGAGCGGAGGAAATACTACTGCACGGGGAGAAGGACATGGGGAAGAGGGAGGAATACTACTGCACGGTGAGAGACAGGGAGGAAATCTACGGACGGCTGAGAGAAGAGGGACCAGAGGGAGGAAAACTACCTTTGCCCGGGGGTTGAGAGAGAGACAGAGGAGGAAAATACTACTGCAAGTGAGAGCAGGGACAGAGGGAGGAAGAGAAATAATATGCACGGTGAGGAGGGAGAGGAGAGAGGGACAGAGTGGAGGAAATACTTATCTGCACGGGGATGAGACAGGGACAGAGGGAGGAAAAATACTAGTGCACGGTGAGAGACAGGGAGGAAATACTACGCACGGTGAGAGACGGGGGCAGAGGGAGGAAATACTACTTGCAACACGACGGGAGAGCAGGGAGGAAAAATACTACTGCACGGTGGTGAGAGACGGAACAGACGGGAGGACGGAAATGAACTGTACTGCACGGTGAGATACGAGGGGACTAGAGGGAGGAAAATAATACGGCACGGGGAGAGCAGGGACAGAGGGAAGGGAAAGGAATTACTACTGCACGGTGAGAGACAGGGACAGAGGGAGGAAATACTAGGCACGGTGAGAGAAATGGACAGAGGAGGAAATACTACTGCACGGTTGAGAGAGAGGGCCAGAGGGAGGAAGAAATACTACTGCCGGTGGAGACGAGAGAAGACAGAGGGAGGAAAAATAACTAATGCACGGGGGAAGAGACATGGACAGAGGGAGGAGGAAATATACTGCACGGTGAGACCAGGAGGGAGGAAGGAACGTGACAAAACTACTACTGCCCCCCCGGTTGAGAGCGAGGGAGGACATAACTACTGCAGGGTGAGGAGAGCGAGACAGAGGGGAGGGAAAATAATACTGCACGGTGAGAGTGAAGAGAGAGACTGAGGTGAGAGGGAGACAGAGGGAGGAAAGGAAAGGAAATAATACTGCACGGGAGAGAGAGGGACAGAGGGACGGGAAATACTACGCACGGTGAGAGGACAGGAGGAACTATACTGCACGGTGAGAGACAGGGGACAGAGGGAGGAAATAATATGACGGGAGACAGAGGAGGAAAATACTTACTGCATCGGTTGTGAGAGAGCGAGACAGGGAGGAAATTACTACTGCACGGTGATGAGAGAGAGGAGAGACAGGGAGGAAATACTAACTGAACGGTGTGGAGACGAGGGGACAGCGGGAGGGAAATACTACTGCACGGGGGAGCGAGGGACGAGGAGGAAAATATACTGCACGTTGAGAGAGGAGAGAGAGAGGAGAGACAGAGGGAGAGGGAACTACACTGCCACGGTGAGAGACAGTGACAGCGGGAGGAAAGGAAATACTACTGCACGGTTGAGAGACAGGGCAGAGGGAGAAAATATACTGAACGTGAGAGAGAGGGAGGATATAAGGAAGGAGGAAGGGAAATACTACTGAACGGGGCGAGAGAGGGAGGATAAGGAAAAGTACTACTGCCCGGGGCGAGAAGGGACAGAGGGGGACAATACTACTGCACGGTTGTGAGAGGGACAGGACCGAGGGAGGAAATATACTGCACGTGAGAGAGAGAGACAGAGGGAGGAAATATACTGCACGGTGAGAGAGTGGAGGAATACTAGCACGGTGAGAGAGAGAGAAGAGAGGAAAGGAAATACAGGAAATACTACTGCACGGTGGAAGGAAAAGGGGACAGAGGGAGGAAATACTACTGCACTGTGATGAGAGCGGGACAGGGGAGGAAAACTAGCACGGGGAGAGGAACAGGGACAGAAGGGAGGAATACATACTGCACGGTGAGAGGGAGAGACAGAAGGACGGATAATACGCACGGTTGAGAGACAGGGACAGGGGAGGAACGGGGGAGAAATTACTCTTAGAACTGGCACGTGAGAAGGAGAGGAGGAAGAGGGAAAGGAAACACAAAAACTACTGCAACGGTGCGAGAGATGGAGGGAAAAATAGGAAATTACTTACTGTCACGGTGGAGGACAGGGACAGGGGGAGGGGAAAACTACACTGCACGGGGAGAGAAGGGACAGAGGGAGGAAATTACTAACTGCACGGTGAGAGACAGCGGAAAGAGGGAGGAAATACTACTTGCTACGGGAGAGCAAAGACAGAGGGGGGAGGAAGGAAAAAGAGCCAATACCTACTGCACGGTGAGAGAACAGTGACAGAGGGGAGGGAAAAGTTGGAGAGAGAGACTATGAGCATAACTAGTGAATATGATGCAAATGGAGTGTCACCATAGGGAGAGAGAAGAAAAAGGAGAGAGAGAGCGACAGAGAGACCGAGAAGAGAGTGACCAGAGAGAGACAGACATGATGAGAAAGATGAGAGATGAGAGAGTTGAGACGAGGGAGAGAGAACGAGAGGAGACGAAGGGAGGAGAGAGAGTCACTCGAGAGAGAGATGAGAGAGAGAGATGAGAAGGGAGACGAGGAGGAAGAGACGAGAGGAGCGAGGGAGAGAGGAGAGAGACAGAGGCGACAGAGAGGTGAGAGAGCAGGATGAGGAGGCAGAGAGAAGGAGAGAGGAGGAGAGAGAGAGAGAGAGACAGAGAATATGCAGAGAAATAAGGATAAACTGTCATAAGGATCATGAAGAGGAAACCACAGCCATGTGCTCCAATCTGATTACACAAAACAATGGACTGATTTGTGGGATGTCCTCTGTTGCTCTCGACCACCATTGTTGATTTATACATCATGACATAATCAGTCCTCCTCTATGCCAGCTCTTAAGCGTGGTGATAAATCAAGCCTAAAGCGCCTCTCCAACCTCACAATCATATTCTCTTGTTTTTCTGTTCAGCATTGCAATTAGGTTATGAGGATCTAGAGACCTACATTTACCCTTTAGTCATTTAGCAGACGCTGTTACCCAGAGCCACTTACAATAGTGAGTACATACTGTGCACTTTTTCGTACTGATCCCCCAGTGGGAATCGAACCCACAGCCCTGGCGTCGCAAGCACCATGCTCTACCAACTGAAAAAAAGTATTTAGTCAACCACCAATTGTGCAGGTTCTCCCACTTAAAAAGATGAGAGAGGCCTGTAATTGTCATCATAGGTACAAGTCAACTATGACAGACAAAATGAGAAAAAGAAATCCAGAAAATCACATTGTAGGATTTTTAATGAATTTATTTGAAAATTATGGTGGAAAATAAGTATTTGGTCAATAACAAAAGTTTCTCAATACTTTGTTATATACCCTTTGTTGACAATGACACAGGTCAAACGTTTTCTGTAAGTCTTCACAAGGTTTTCACACACTGTTGCTGGTATTTTGGCCCATTCCTCCATGCAGATCTCCTCTAGAGCAGTGATGTTTTGGGGCTGTCGCTGGGCAACACAGACTTTCAACTCCCTCCAAAGATTTTCTATGTGGTTGAGATCTGGAGACTGGCTAGGCCACTCCAGGACCTTGAAATGCTTCTTACGAAGCCACTCCTTCGTTGCCCGGGCGGTGTGTTTGGGATCATTGTCATGCTGAAAGACCCAGCCACGTTTCATCTTCAATGGCCTTGCTGATGGAAGGAGGTTTTCACTCAAAATCTCACGATACATGGCCCCATTCATTCTTTCCTTTACAACGGATCAGTCGTCCTGGTCCCTTTGCAGAAAAACAGCCCCAAAGCAGATGTTTCCACCCCCATGCTTCACAGTAGGTATGGTGTTCTTTGGATGCAACTCAGCATTCTTTGTCCTCCAAACACGACGAGTTGAGTTTTTACCAAAAAGTTATATTTTGGTTTCATCTGACCATATGACATTCTCCCAATCCTCTTCTGGATCATCCAAATGCACTCTAGCAAACTTCAGATGGGCCTGGACAAGCAGGGGGACACGTCTGGCAGTGCAGGATTTGAGTACCTGGCGGCGTAGTGTGTTACTGATGGTAGGCTTTGTTACTTTGGTCCCAGCTCTCTGCAGGTCATTCACTAGGTCCCCCCGTGTGGTTCTGGGAATATAGGTAGCACACAGGAGGATATTTTTCTCTGTTGAGATAATTTCCTTTTGAATTTCGAGCCAAATGTAAAATGTTCCTGTTTTGATTAATTTAATAGAGTGAGTTAGGTCTGCTCTATACCAAATTAGCATACCCCCTGAGTCCCTTCCCTGTTTCACACCTGGTAGTTTGGTGGATGGGACTACCAGCTCTCTGTAACCTAGAGGGCAACCAGTGGGTCCGTCTCCTCTATACCATGTTTCTTGTTGGATGACAATGTCTGTATTTCCGATTTATTTGGTGAAGTCCATGTTCCTGCTCTTTAGGCCAAAGGCAGATGATCTCAGGCCTTGGATATTCCAGGATGAAATAGTGAAGGCTTTGTGGTCCATAAAGGGCTCTCTCTCTCTCTCTTCTCTCCTTCTCTCCTTCTTCCTATCTGTTCCTCTCTGTAGCGCTGACTGTTCACATCCCAGGTCTGCCAAGTCAGGTTCATCTGCCTCCCTCCATCCTTTAATGCTAGAGATTTATAACAATAACATCCTGTAGATCTGGGGACCTGAAACAGCTCGATGCAGCCTCTGGCCCCATGCAGGTCGGGGAGGAGAAAGGAGGAGTATGCAGTGTTTTGACAGTTGCGGCATTGTTTCCAGCGCTGCAGTTTATCTCTGTGGTAGTCTTCATGTTTCTGTTACATCCACCTGCTCTGAATCACAGTCTTAATGTACAGGAGCACATCCACTCATAACAACCTTAACAATATGTGACTGATCTGGGGTGACACAGTCAGGTACAAAAACCCCCGTAATTCATAACACCTATATTATTTAAAGGGCTGGTCTTTGCACATCTTAAGGTTGAGAATGTGTTTTATAAAATGATCAACACTGTGGAGATGTTTCAGGAGGTATGGGGGCTCAGGGGTCTCTCTGTTCGGCTGGTGAGGAGGGCTTGGGTGTAAGGTTGTAATTCTGGGGGCTCAGGGGGGCTGTCTGTACGGCTGTTAGGAGGGCTTGGGGTATAAAGGTTGTAATTCTGGGGGCTCAGGGGGGCTGTCTGTACGGCTGTGAGGAGGGCTTGGGTGTAAGGTTGTAATTCTGGGGGCTCAGGGGGGGGTCTGTACGGCTGGTGAGGGGGCTGGGTGTAAGGTTGTAATTCCTGGGGGGCTCAGGGGGGTTTTCTGTACGGCTGGTGAGGAGGGCTTGGTGTAAGGTTGTAATCTTCTGGGGGCTCAGGGGGGTTGTCTGTACGGCTGGTGAGGAGGGCTTGGGTGTAAGGTTGTAATTCTGGGGGCTCAGGGGGGTTGTCTGTACGGCTGGTGAGGAGGGCTTGGGTGTAAGGTTGTAATTCTGGGGGCTCAGGGGGGCTGTCTGTACGGCTGGTGAGGAGGGCTTGGGTGTAAGGTTGTAATTCTGGGGGCTCAGGGGGTTGTCTGTACGGTGGTGAGGAGGGGCTTGGTTTGTAAGGTTGGTAATTTGGGGGGTAAGGGGGGCTGTTGTACGGTGGTGAGGAGGGTTGGGTTTTAAGGTTGTAATGTTGTTTTGGGGGCTCAGGGGGGCTGTCTTACGGCTGGTGAGGAGGGCTTGGGTGTAAGGTTGTAATTCTGGGGGCTCAGGGGGGCTGTCTGTACGGCTGGTGAGGAGGGGTTTGTGTTGATTAAAGTAAGAGAAAACGTCAGCGTCTCTCTCCCTCTCTACCACCCTCCCTCCCAGCCCCCTTTCAAACCAAACCTCCTCACAGCTCCCCTTAGTCCACCCTCCTCCCTCCCCATCCTTCTTAGCCCCCTTCCATCCTCCCCTTTCCCTCCCCAGCTCATTCCAGCCCATCCTCCCTCCCTCCCTTCCACTCCCTCCCTCCTCCCCAATCCATCCCTCCTCCCCCCACCCATCTCCCTTCCAGCCATCCTCCCTCCCCTCCCCTTCCAGCCCATCCTCCCTCCCCCCCCCCCATCCTCCCTCCCATCATCCCTCTCTCTCTCCTCTTCCTTCTGGCGTTCTTCAAGTAGCAGACCTGTTCCCAGGTTCCACACCCATTGTTGTAGCTGGCGATCCAGTAACACCCCACTACAGTCACCATGGACACAACAGGGCAGAACTGTGTGGTGTGTGTGGTGTGTGTGTGTGTGTGTGTGTGTGTGTGTGTGTGTGTGTGTATTGGTGTGTGTGTGTGTGTGTCCCATCCATAACCGTCAGTATTAGTAGCCTCAAACTCACAACGTTAATTTGTCCTCAACAAGAGGCAATAAAAGAGATGAACGGACCTTTAGGAGAGTGGCCATTCATACAGAAGGGTCAACACAACACACGGCCACGTTATTTGTTCTCACACACACACACACACACACACACACACACACACCCAAAAAACCCCAAACGGGGAAAAAGAGTTCTCGTCGGTCTAAAAATTTCCCAAACCCGGTCCGCCCCCAACCCTGATGACTGATTTTAGAAAACTTTTAAACCTTTTCCCCCTTTTTTTCCCTTTTTAAACCAGTAGGCTATTTTTTCCTGGGGGTTGACAAAAAAGCAGCAGAGACCCCGGGAGATGCAGCAGAGACGCAGGGGAGAGGGCACAAGACCAGAAAGCCCGCAGCGAGACGCACAGAGCGGAGGAGCCCGCGAAGACGAAAGGGGAACGCACAGAGACGCAGAAGACGCGCGAGCCCGGCAGAAGACGCAGGGGAACCGCAGAGACGCCGGAGACAAAGGAAACGCGGGGAACCCCAGCAGAGACACAGCAGAGCCACGCAGAGACGCAGCAGAGACGCCCAGAGACGCAGAGGAAAACGCAGCAAGAAAACAGGGGACCAGGGGAGACAAAAGGGGAGACGCAGCAGAGACCCCAGAGGAGACGCAGCAGAACACAGGGGAAAAGCAGGGAGACTAGCAGAAAAACAGGGGAGAAACAGAGAGACCGGGGAGACGCAGCAGGCCCACGAGGAACCAGAGGAGCACAGAGGCGACACAGAGGAGACCCAGGGAGACACAGGGAACGCAGAGGGACGAAAGGGGAAAACGCAAGGGGGACCAGAGGAACCAGCAAAACAGAGGAGCCCGGGGGAGACGCGAGGAAAACCCAGAGAGAGGGAAAACCAAAAAAAAGAGAGGCAAGGAAACGCAGCAAGACTCAAAGAACGAAACAAAGCCTCAAGGGAGACCCCACAGGACGCGAGGAACGCAAAAGGGACCCAGAGAACTCAGCAATGCGCGGGAACACAGCAAGACGCAAGGGGAACAAGCAAACCCAAAGGGGAGCCCGGGGGGCAGAGACCAGAGGAGACCCAAGGACGCAGAGGGCCCGGCAGGAGACGCAAAGGAGACGCCCCCAAGAGACTCAGAAAAACCCCAGCAGAGACCAAGGAGACCCCGCAAAACCCGAGGAACCCACCCAAGGAGACCAGCAGAACTAAGGAACACAGAGGAGACCACGAGCTCTAGGAACGCAGAGGGGGCCCAGAGGAGCCCGCAAGGAGACACACAGAGATCAAAAAACACACCGGGGAAACGCGGCAGAGCCTCATGGGAACCAGCAGAGTCAAAGGAACGCAAAAAGGGACGCATCAGAAAACTCAGAGGAGACCCCAGCAAAGACCCCAAAGGGAACTCAAAGGAACCACGGGGGACGGGGGAAAACCCACAGCAAAGACGCAGGGGAACGCAGGGAACACAGCCCGGGGCCAGGGAAAACCAGCAAACGCAAGGAGAAAACCAAAAAGGGGAACGAGGAGCTGCACAGAGACGCAGCAGAAAGCAGCAGAGACGTCATTTTAGAGGGCAGCGAACGCAGCTGGACGCAGGGAGACGCAAGGGAAAGGGGCAGCGGAGACCCAAAGAACGCAGAGGAGACGCAGGAGACCATTTGGGGGAAAAGCCCTTTTTTTGGTTTTGGGGGGGAAGAAATGGGGAAAGGGGGAAAAACCCCAAACTTGAATAAAATTACACTTTTAAATAGGGGGGACTCGGTTTTAAAAAAACCATCCATAAAAAACCTGAGTTAAAAAACATTAAACACCTTTCCTACTTTGATTTTCCAAACCCCCTTTTCCCCCTCAAACCCCTTTCAAATCGTGGGCCCTTGGTCCTTAAAAGATGTCAAAAGCGTTCCAAAAAGGATGCTGGCCCATTTTCCAAAGCTTCCCCCCGTTGTGTAAAATTTGGGCGGGATGTCCTTTGGGTGGGGGACCATTCTTATACCAGGGGACTTTTTTTGAGCGTAAAAAACCCGCAGTGTTGCATTCCCTTCACACACTCAAACTGGGGCCCGGGCACCTACAAACCATCCCCCCGTTAAAAAAGGCATTTAAATCCCTTTTTTGCCCTTCCCCCTCTGAACGGCAAACCATCACTCTAAATTTCTCAAGGCAAAAAATCCTTTTTTAACCTGCCCTCCTCCCCTTAAATCACCCAAATTTGGGGGAAATTTTAATAAATAAGGATAAATAGCTTTCACCTGTTTCGGTCTTTCTGGAAGAGCGGGTTTTCCAATTTTTTTGTACCCCCGGGGTATTCGTTAAAAACACAATCTTCCAAAAGGCTGTCCCCCTCAGCAGGGTGATTCTTTTTAAACCCCTTTTGGCCCTGGCAACGACTTGTCTTGTTTTTTTTCGTTTTGTTCATTTGGGAGACAAACGCTAAATATTTCCCGACCCTTATCCCTAAGACACACCTTTTTAAAAGGAACAAACAGATGTAATATAACAAAAATAAAATAAAACAGAATATTTGCCCAAAAATAAAAAACATCGTCGTGCAAAATGTTGCGCTTTCTTGTGACTGGTCAGTTACATTCAAAAAGGATCTTTTGGAAGGGGCTCAAATTTGGCCATTTAAAAGAAAAAAATGTCAGGGTTACAAACCAATATCTGTCTTTTTTTTTGAAAAAAAAAACTTAAATTTTAGTTTATACGGGCATTCTTTGGTTTTTCTAAATGGATGAAAAATTCCCCCCCCTGTTTTTTTGGGTTTCTTTCCATGTTATTTTTTTGTCTGTGGGGTTCGGGGGAAAAACCACTGTTTTCCCTATTTTCATGTGGAAACCTTTCTAGGTTTGGGGGGGTTTTTTATAGCCGAGGCTACAAAACCTGTCTATTTAACCCGGGGTTTATACCCAGGTTTTAACAAACCTTTTCTATTTTAAAGGGGGGGTTTTATAGCCGGGGCTAAACAAACCCTGTCTATGTTAAGGGGGTTTTTATAGCCGGGCCTAACTAACCTGCCCCTTTTTTAAAGGGGGGGTTTTTTCCCAGGCAAACAAACCTGTCTTTTTAAAGGGGGGTTTATAGCCGGGGGCTAACAAACCTGTCTATTTTAAAGGGGTTTTTTAATAGCCGGGGCCTAATTCAAAGGGCACAGCAGTTCGAAAAAGTGCTTAAGGGGAAAATAGAGGGGACGAAAATTTTTTCCAAAACTGCAGTTTCGTTGTTAGAACGGATTTTCCCTTTACTTAAATCAACCCCCCATTTAGAATTTTTTAATAAACTGTCCTTTTGGCAAGAATGTAGCTTGTGACCCCATCATTGATCCATTTTTCCGGGCCCTTTTATTTTTTTTAGGCCTAAGGGGAATTTTGGGTGACCCCTTCACGGGCGTTTTTAAAGGGGGGCGGTGGGAAAAGACACAGGGGGGAAAGGGGAATTTGGGGGTAAAACTGTGTGCCCTTTGGGGCAGGGTTTTTCCTTTTTGTTGTGCCCCGCAAATGCCCCCTCCAAATGGAACAAAAAGAGTCAAAGCCCATTAACGTCGTCTTCAAGAAAAACTTTTAAACTTCCCCTTTTGGGGGTAGCCAAAAGAAACTTTCCAACAAATAGTTTTCAGTTTTAAAACAAAACCAATGATCTCTGGTTAAATCGAGCTTGACGTCTTTTTTCGAGTACTCAACACATTTTCTTTTGGGTTCATTTAGCAAAACCCTCTTTACAAAAAGGCCCTTATATTGTGAGGGGCCTAAATTTTACATACTGTCCCCCCCCCGGGGAATCCGGGAAACCCCCAACCACTTGCATTGCAAGCACCATCCTCACCCCCTGACCTACAGGAGGGGCCCAAATTCCCTCCGATCTCTAAACCCACCGAAACGCAAAACCCCCAAAAACAGTTCTCATTTAAAAAACTGCACCTGGCCAAGATTAAAACAAAGCAGTGCATTTAAAAAAAACAACACCCAGTTTCATAGGGGGGAAAAACAAAAACGTACAGTCAAACACAAAAGAACTCTTATACAGTGTGTGCCCAAAGGGAGCAAATTATGGAGGTAAGGCAAAAATACCAAGTCAAAATAAAATTTCAATTATATTAACACTGGAATGATAGAGATGAAAAGGGGGCAAAAAGATCCCGGGGTCAAATGAGCAAAATAAAAAACAAAAGGGAGGGGTAATTTTGGGTTTGGGGTAATTTCATATGGGGTGAGTACAGGTGCAGTGATCGGTAAGGTGGGTCGGACAACTGATCTTTAAAAAAAGGGATTCATTCACTGCCTTAAAGGGAAGGGTTAAGGTTTTGGGGTTAAAGGGGTTTAAAAATTTTTTTCCAGCACCCGGGATTGAACCCCCGATCCCCCAGACCGGAGCGTGATCTTTTTCCCCATCACTCCCAGATGCTTCTTTCCCAATATACCAAGTTTTGCATGTCAGAATCATTTAGTTAAAAACAAAAACAATGCTTTTGGGTCTGTCTATTTATGCGGAAACCCACATTCTGCCAAAATTTCATTTAAGGGTTAAACCCTTCCTCTATCCCCCCTCTCCCCACTAGATGGTAAAGTTACTCACGTTGCCCCTAGTGGGGCTAAATTTAAACTCTTCCCCCACTAGTGGGAATAGGGCTCCCGTTGCCCCTAGTGGAGGGGATTAAGGCATCTCCCTACTAAAATTGGGAATGGTTACTCACGTTTCCCCTAGTGGACCTATTGAAGGGATCTCCCCACTAGATGGTAATAGTTGCTCACTTGCCCCTAGTTTGGGGCGTATTGAAGGCAAACCCCTACTGATGGTATTTGGTGCTCCATTGCCCCTAGTGGGCGGATTGAAACCTCTCCCTATAGATGGTTTTAGGTGCTCACGTTGCCCCGGGGGGGGAAAAAAGGTAAAGAAGGCATCTCCCTAAAATGGGAAAAGGTGCCCCACGTTGCCCCTAGTGGACGGGATTTAAGGTCTCCCAAAAGATTTGGGAATGGTTTTCTCACTTGCCCCCCTTGTGGCCCCATTGAAGACATCTCCCTACTAGATGGAAAGGGTTTCCACGTTGCCCCCATTGGAAAAGTATTGAAAACATCTCCCTAAATAAAATGGTTAAAAGGTGCTCAAAGTTCCCCCAGGGACTTAAAAGAAGGGTTCCCCCACTAGATGGGAATAGGGGCTCACGTTGCCCCCAGTGGGGCGGGGAAAATTTAAGGCATCTCCCCCACTAGATGGTAATAGGTGCTCCGTTTCCCCCCAGTGGGGCATTTTGAAAGGGATCTTTCCCTACTAATTTGGGAATGGTTACTCACTTGCCCCTAGTTGGAAAGGTATTGAAGGCATTCCCCCCCTACTAGATTTTTATGGGCTCACTTTTTCCCCCCATGGGCGGTATTTAAGGGTCCCCTACTAGATGGTAAAACTTTCTCCACCCCTGGGCCCCCATGGACGGTATTGAAGGGATCTTTCCCTCGATGGTAATGGTTAAATCCGTTTCCCCCATTTGGGCGGGATGAAGGCATCTCCCTACTAGGGTGGTAAAAGGTCTCCGTTTCCCCTATTTGGGCGGTATTTAAAGGGATCTCCCAAAAGATGGGAATAGGTGCCACGTTGCCCCTTTGGCGGTATTGAGGCATCTCCCCAATAGATGGGAATGGTGGGTCACGTTGCCCCTAATTTGGACGGGATTTAAAGACTTCCCTACTAGATGGTAATGGGGCTCACGGTTTCCCCTAACTAACGGGTGAAGTCGATCTGGTGTGACCTGGTTGCTTTAAAAGACAACAGCCTCATGCCCGGCCGTCCCCAAAACGCTCATTAACCCTCCCCCCTTTCTGCTAAAAACCCCTTTTTTCATGCAGATTTTTTTAATTTTTAAAAATATGGTGGGGAAACTCCCCCCATAAAAACTGCTTAAAACTAGGGAAATTTGGGCCCTTTGAAATGATTTTATATTCAAATTAAACATGAAAATTTTTTGGGGGTATCCGAAAATTTTTAAAAAATAAAAAAAATTTTGTAATTTTTTTTTTTTGTTGTTTTTTGACTCCCTTTACCAAACAAATGACCCAAAGGAAAAGGCAAGGTAAAAAAGCGGAAAAACCCGCTTTTTTTTCCCATAGTTTGGATAAAAACAGCAAAAGAGAAATAAAAATTTCGCCCCATGATAGAAACGATTTTTGTTAAAACCCAAAAAAAAAAAACTGTTGAGTGTTTTTTTTTTTGGGTCCCGGGGTCCCCGGTACTGTGGGAAAAATCTGTTAAAGGGGAGTGTCTTTTAATTGCCAGTTGAATTTGGGGAAAAAACATAACGATTTGGGCCCGCCGGGGAAACAAAAGTCCCGCAGTATGCAACGGAACTAAAAACCAAACCCTTTTTCAAAAAAAACAAACAAAAATTTTATTGTTTCTTTTAATTTAAAAATTTCCCAAATTTTTCATGGTATGTCCTTTTAGGTCAAAAAAAAATTTATAAAAAGGGATTTAATTTTAATTTTAAAAGAAACTTTTTTTTTATTGTTTAAAAAGGCCCAACACAAATTTTTTCTCAAAAAATTTAAAACTCCCCAAGTATTTTAATACCAACGTACCTTTGGGTATCCCCCTAGGTTTTTTAACCGTGTCCATGCCTACTTATAACCAAAAACACTACAGATCTGCAATAAATTGGGGGTTTGGGGGGCCCAAGGGGGGGGGTCCCACAGATCCTGCATAAATGGGTTAGGGGCCAAGGGGGGGGGGCCCACGGGTCTGCATAATTGGGGTTTTGGCCAAGGGGGAGGAAACTACAATCTGCATAGATGGGTTAAAGGGCCAAGGGGGGGGGGTCCCCCAATCTTTATAGAGGGTTAGGACCAAGGGGGGGGGTCTACAGTCTGCCCTAGAGGATTTGGGGGGTTGGGGCCCAAGGGGGGGGGGTCCCACAGATCCATAGATGGGTTAGGACCCCGGGGAGGGGCTACGATCTGCATAGATGGGTTTTGGAAACCCGGGGGGGGGGTCTAACCCGACTGGGATAGATGGGTTGGACGAAGGGGGGGGGGGGTCCCACAGATCTGCAAAAATGGGGGAGGCCAAAGGGGGGGGGTCCCACCGATGGGTTTTTGGGGCCATGGGGGGGGGGCTACAGATCTGCTTAGATGGGTTTGTAAACCCAAGGGGGAGGGGAAGGGGGCGATTTTTCCTTTCTGTGTTTAAGAAAAATCAATTAGATAATCTCCCCGTAATTAAAAAAATTTCCCAAACCCCCCTTCACCCGGGGGCACAGCCCAAGAAATGCAAGGTAAAGGCTAAAAAAAGTAAACTCCTTTAGGGGTGAAGAGTCTGGGGTTTCTATAGTGTGTTGTGTGTGTGGTGTGGGGTGTGGGGTTGGGGTGGTTGTGGGGTGTGTGTGTTTTTTATGGTTTTGTGTGGGTGGGGTGTGTGTGTGTGTGTGGTGTGTGGGGTTGTTGTTTGGGTTTTTGTGTGTGTATGTGTGTCTGTGGGTGTGTATGTTTTTTCCAGAAAATTGAGCCCAAATATGGGGCTCAAGTTTTAAAATTTTAAAGGGGCCAACTAGTGGGGCTCCCAAATTTTCCCGAACGTCTAACGGGGCCAAATTTGTGGACCCCAAAATTCCAGAACGTCTAAAGGGAAAACCAATAGGGACCAAAGTTTCCCCCAAAATAAACTAGCCAACCCGTGGAGCTTTAAATTTTTCCCGAACGTCTAACTGAGACAAAACTCGTGGAGCTCAAAGTTCCAGAACTATCTGAGACAACTCGTGGAACTCAAAGTTCCAGAACTATCTGAGACAACTAGTGGAGCTCAAAGTTCCAGAACTATCTGAGACAACTAGTGGAGCTCAAAGTTCCAGAACGTCTAACTGAGCCAACTAGTGGAGCTCAAAGTTCCAGAACGTCTAACTGAGACAACTAGTGGGAGCTCAAGTTCCAGAACTTCTAACTGGGGGGGGGTGTGGGGTAAAAGACAACTAGTGGAGCTCAAAGTCCCAGAACGTCTAACTGAGACAACTAGTGGAGCTCAAAGTTCCAGAACGTCTAACTGAGCCAACTAGCGGAGCTCAAAGTTCCAGAACGTCTAACTGAGCCAACTAGTGGAGCTCAAAGTTCCAGAACGTCTAACTGAGCCAACTAGTGGAGCTCAAAGTTCCAGAACGTCTAACTGAGCCAACTAGTGGAGCTCAAAGTTCCAGAACGTCTAACTGAGCCAACTAGTGGAGCTCAAAGTTCCAGAACTATCTGAGACAACGAGTGGAGCCTAGAAACCGCTCCTCTGGGTTGACCAACGGTAAGTCTTCAGATGTCTGTGTTTAATGTAACAAATGAACATCTACCCAGGAGATGGTGTTAGTTCCTGCCTTCGGGAGGGATGTACTGTACCTTCTGACTGTGTGCTGTTTGTCGGGGGGCTGGATAAAGCCCTGGGGGCCTCAGTGGAGGGGCTGCTCTATGAGGAAATACACTGCCTGTGGAAATATACTGTCCATAGATATACTCTGCCTGTAGGATTAGAAAGGAACTCTCCTGTCCATCACTGTCTTTCTGTCTCTGTTCAAAGCTCTTCTTTAACCAGACAGCTCTATTTCGCTGACAAGGTTTTAAGCTTTTAAACCCTTCAGGGGAGTGAACGAGTGGAGTATACACTTCAGGGAGGGAGAGAATCAGAACGGGAGGGGGAGTGAGCGAGCGAGTGTACACTTCAGGGAGTAGGGAGAGACGCAGAATAGGAAAAGAGCTTATACAGGCTGCTTGTTCCGAGAGGAAAGCCCTGAGCCTGCCCTCCCTGTTCCAAGCAAATCAGGGAGTGGCCCAAAATAGGTGCTGCCCTCCTCTGGTCAACACTGGAAACACAGACTCTAGTAAAGCGGGGACGATCTTACATTTTACATTTGAGATGAGTCACTTAGCAGGCACTCTTATCCAGAGCGACTTACATTGGTGCATTCATCTTCAACCTTCCCTTATGTTCTGGGTCAATTTGACCAGGAACACACTTTGAAATCACTAAAACTCTATTTTACCAAATTTATCCACCATGACCCTTCATCTACATTCTGGAACTTTGAGCTCCTCTAGTTGTCTCAGTTAGACATTCTGGAACTTTGAGCTCCACTAGTTGTCTCAGTTAGACATTCTGGAACTTTGAGCTCCACTAGTTGTCTCAGTTAGACATTCTGGAACTTTGAGCTCCACTAGTTGGCTCAGTTAGAGACATAGCTAGGTGAGAATAACAACCTTCCTCCTGGCCGTCTATAATAGAGGTCCTGTATTCCTAACCAGTATGACAGAGGGAGATAGAGGCTAGGTGAGAATAACAACCTTCCTCCTGGCCGTCTATAATAGAGGTCCTGTATTCCTAACCAGTATGACAGAGGGAGATAGAGGCTAGGTGAGAATAACAACCTTCCTCCTGGCCGTCTATAATAGAGGTCCTGTATTCCTAACCAGTATGACAGAGGGAGATAGAGGCTAGGTGAGAATAACAACCTTCCTCCTGGCCGTCTATAATAGAGGTCCTGTATTCCTAACCAGTAGGACAGAGGGAGATAGAGGCCTCCCTCTCAGGCTCTCCTCCTGGGCCAACCAGTCCGCCTCTCACTTGAATGAATAGACCAGAAATAACAAACAAAGGTCTCAACACAGAGAGACCTTGATCATAACCATCTCTCAAAAGTAGGACTTCTTGGAGCAGGACACTCTCTCGCTCAGCCCACAAGCTCGCCCCGCAACTCACTCACTCTCTCTCTCTCTCTCTCTCTCTCTCTCTCTCTCTCTCTCTTCTCTCTCTCTCTCTACTGTGTCTCGTCTCTCTTCTTCTCTTGTCTCTCTCTCTCTCTCTGTCTCTGTCTCTGTTCTCTCTCCCTCTCTCTCTCTCTCTCTCTCTCAGCCTGTAAGCTCTCCCCGCAATTCTCTCAAAAAGAGAGGACAGTGGAGAGAGATATTCATTCCTGGTCAAATACGCTGGGAATGATCTGCCTTCCTCGCCCGTTTGTTAGCGGAAAGAGAGACCGGGTGCCAATACATCTGGGTAAGAGACAGAGACAACAGGCTCATTCTGCCTCCCTCGGGGACCGCTCAGCGTTTCTCTCTCTCTTCCAGCCTCTCCCCCCACCCCTCTCTCTCTTCAGGCCTCTCCACCCCCCTCTCTCTCTTCCAGCCTCTCCCCCACCCTCTCTCTCTTCCAGCCTCCCCCACACACCCCTCTCTCTCTTCCACCTATCCCCCCACCCCCCTATCTCCTCTCTTCCAGCCTCTCCCCCACCCCTTCTCTCTTTTATACCAGCCTCTCCTCCCTCACCCCTCTCTCTCTTCCAGCCTCTCCCCCCCCCCCCTCTCTCTCTTCCAGCCTCTCTCTCACCCCTCTCTCTCTCTCTTCCAGCCTCTCCCCCACCCCTCTCTCTCTCTTCCAGCCTCTCCCCACCCACTCTCTCTCTTCTGCACAGACTCCCCCACCCTCTCTCCTCTTCCAGCCTCTCCACAACCTCTCTCTCTCTCTCAGCCTCTCCCCCCCCTTCTCTCTCTTCCCCACAGCATACCCTCACACCCCCACTCTCTCTCTCTTCCAGCCCTCCCCCCCCCCCTCTCTCTCTCCCAGCCTCTCCCCCACCCCTCTCTCTCTCTTCCAGCCTCTCCCCCACCCCTCTCTCTCTCTTCCAGCTCTCCCCCAACCCTCTCTCCTCTTCCAAGCCTCTTCCCCCACCCCTATCTCTCTTCCAGCCCCTCCCCCACCCCCCTCTCTCTCTCCCAGCCTCTCCCCCCACCCCTCTCTCTTCCAGCCTCTCCCTCATCCCTCTCTCTCTTCCAGCCCCTCCCCCACCCCTCTCTCTCTTCCAGCCTCTCCCCCACCCCTCTCTCTCTCTCCACCGGATTGTATACACACAGACACATAAGAATAGCCCCACTCTGTAGGATCAAATGGAAAATGTCACTTTGAGTTAATAATGACTTAATCTTTTAATGACTTTCAACTGTTCTCCACTGGAGCTATACTTTATACAAAACAAAAATAGAAACTCAACATGAAACAATGTTTAAAAATGTACTGAGTTTCATTTCATATAAGGAAATCAGTCAATTGAAATAAATTCTTAGGCCCTAATTTATGGATTTCACGACTGGGCAAGGGCGCAGCCATGGGTGGGCCTGGGAGGGCATAGGCCCACCCACTTGCGAGCCAGGCCCAGCCAATCAGAATAGTTTTTCCCCACAAAAGGGCTTTATTACAGACAGAAATACTCCTCAGCACCCCCTCTCCCCCCTCCTCAGACGATCCCGCAGGTGAAGAAGCCGGATGTAGACGTCTTTGGCTGGCGTGGTTACACGTGCTCTGCGGTTGTGAGGCCGGTTGGATGTACTGCCAAATTCTCTAAAACGACGTTGGAGGTGGTTTATGGTCGAGAAATGAACATTAAATTCTCTGGCAACAGCTCTGGTGGACATTCCTGCAGTCAGCATGCCAATTGCATGATCCCTGAAAACGTGAGACATCTGTGGCATTGGGCTGTGTGGCAAAACTGCACATTTTAGAGTGGCCTTTTATTGTCCCCAGCACAAGGTGCACCTGTGTAATGATCATGCTGTTTAATCAGCTTCTTGATATGCCACACCTGTCAGGTGGATGGATTATCTTGGCAAAGGAGAAATGCTCACTAACAGGGATGTAAACAAATTTGTGCACAACATTTTAGAGAAATAAGCTTTTTGTGCTTATGGAACAATTCTGGGATTTTTATTTCAGTTCATGAAACATGGGACCAACACTTTACATGTTGCGTTTATATTTATGTTCAGTGTAGTTTAGTCTGAAAGAATCCCTTTCGCGTTGTTGTCTGTCTATCTCTAATCGGTACCAACACAAAGGTACCACTTCACTCAGGGCACTCAAAAAAAAAAAAAAAAAAAAACATTGTCTCACATACCTGAATGAGTTTGGCAAGCAAGACTAAAGCAGTGCCAACCCAAAGGTGTGGTGCCCACTTCACTCAAGGCACCTTATAATAGAATTGCTAATCCACTCAACACTTCAGATTGAACCAGGACAGGTTACTAATACAGAACAGGAGGGTTAGACTTCAGATTGAACCAGGACAGGTTACTAATACAGAACAGGAGAGTTAGACTTCAGATTGAACCAGGACAGGTTACTAATACAGAACAGGAGGGTTAGACTTCAGATTGAACCAGGACAGGTTACTAATACAGAACAGGAGGGTTAGACTTCAGATTGAACCAGGACAGGTTACTAATACAGAACAGGAGGGTTAGAACAGACAGGGTTTATGTAATCCCAATCAAAGTGGATTTCCAATGCTGACATAACAAGAGATCCACGCATGCAAACACACACACACAGCCACACACACACGCACGCAAACACACAAACATACACACAGAGACACAAACACAGCCACACACACACAAACACAGAGAGAGACACAAACACAGCCACACACACACAAACACAAACACACACACACACACACAGAGACACACACACCGCCACACACACACACACACACAGAAAGAGACACAAACACAGCCTCACTTACACACACACAGAGACACAAACACAGCCACACAAACACACACACACAGAAAGAGACACAAACACAGCCACACACACACACACACACACACACACACACACGCAAACACACAAACACAGCCACACACACACACACACAGAGAGAGACACAAACACAGCCACACAAACACACACACACAGAAAGAGACACAAACACAGCCACACACACACACACACACACACACACAGACACAAACACAGCCACACACACACACACACACACACACACACACACACACACACACACACACACACACACACAGAGACAAAAACACAGCCACACACACACAGAGACACACACGCAGGCCACTCCCAGATGGTGTGTTCTGTCTGATAACGTCGTAGTGACAGAACATCTCCCCATCTTGCCCAGCTGTCTAGCTTTCAGGTCACTATCAACTATCATCTGAATGTCCTGTTTTCACTCTTTGTTTGTGCTGCAATTAAATCATTGAGTCATATCCACTGTCAGTACAGGACAGGTAGATGATTGCCAGCTGGATCCACACTATAACTAATTAATGTTCCATTAGAACTGTGCATCTACCCCACAATCAAGCAGATGCCTGCTCTCAGACCTATTGGGACATGTATTCATGACGGATCAACAAAGGTAATACAAGTCAATCAAGACGTTCTAAAATCCATAGAGCGCTGGGTGGATTGATAAAACAGGTCAGTTGAGGTTTATTTTGAGGTCAGTCACGTTTATCAGTGGGTGAGATCATGGTCAGAGGGATCATTGACATTCATACTATAGTAGTCACTTGATATCAAACTACTATATGAAACTACTATATGAAACTACTATATGAAACAACTATATCAAACTACTATATCAAACTACTACATCAAACACTTTGGTGCCCATAGTCTTGCTTGCAGCAGCTGTGGGAAGAGATCAGGATGCCCAAATAATCTGACCAACTGGTGAAAGACAGACCACACTGTTACTCAACCGTTTCACCCAATTGTTTAACCACAGAAAAAAACACCAAGAAGTCAAGTTGTCCTGAAAAACTCTAGTCATTTCTATATTTGTGAGATCTACCTCTCTCTCCCTCTGTCACTCTTTGCTCTTTCACCCTAGTTTCTACTGTACGAAAAAAATGAACTGTAAGTCACTCTGGATAAGAGTGTCTGCTAAATGACTAAAATGTAAAGGTAAATGTATTAACAACAATACTGGCAGTAACATAGCCCCATAACTGAGGTGCCGAAAGAATCGGATCCATTCTGGTGCACGTCAGACCACACTGTTAATCAACCATTTCACCAACAATTGACCACTGAAAGACAGAGAAAACAACAGCTTTACCACTGAAAGACAGAGAAAACAACAGCTTTACCACTGAAAGACAGAGAAACAACAGCTTTACCACTGAAAGACAGAGAAAACAACAGCTTTACCACTGAAAGACAGAGAAAACAACAGCTTTACCACTGAAAGACAGATAAACAACAGCTTTACCACTGAAAGACAGAGAAAACAACAGCAATAACTGAAAGACAGAGAAAACAACAGCTTTACCACTGAAAGACAGAGAAAACAACAGCTTTACCACTGAAAGTGCATACAGTTTTTTTTTGTTTTAATTATATATATTTGTTTTAATTTAGGGGGTAGATCAGCTTTAATATTTTGCAGATCGATTGTGGCTTCCATCAATGTAATTGTCTGCATCATTTCCAATCCTCCATTAAAAAAAACATGTAAATACAGTACCAGTCAAAAGTTTGGACACACCTACTCATTCAAGGGTTTTTCTTTATTTTAACAATCTTCTACATTGTAGAACATCAAAACTATGAAATAACACATATGGAATCATGTAGTAACCAAAAAAGTGTTAAACAAATCTAAATATATTTTATATTTGAGATTCTTCAAAGTAGCCACAGCATTTTGAGGATGAGGACATTCCATGTATTTATTTCTGTCACTGGTGGGTGCCGTACCGTATATTAAATACATGTATCAGCTAAGTGTTAAATATCTTATTGCATACTGAATTACTTGATACTCAGAGAAACTCATCATAACACCACCCTTTGCCTTGATGACAGCTTTGCACACACTTGGCATTCTTTCAACCAGCTTCATGAGGTAGTCACCTGGAATGGATTTCAATTAAATTTGAGATTTTTGGTTCCAACTGCCGTGTTTTTGTGAGACGCAGAGTAGGTGAACGGATGATCTCCGCATGTGTGGTTCCCACCGTGGAACATGGAGGAGGAGGTGTGATGGTGTGGGGGTGCTTTGCTGGTGACACTGTCGGTGATATATTTAGAATTCAAGGCACACTTAACCAGCATGGCTACCACAGCATTCTGCAGCTTGACCTGGCCTCCACAATCACCCGATCTCAACCCAATTGAGACGGTTTGGGATGAGTTAGACCGCAGAGCGAAAGAAAAGCAGCCAACAAGTGCTCAGCATATGTGGGAACTCATTCAAGACTGTTGGAAAAGCATTCCAGGTGTCTACCTCATGAAGCTGGTTGAGAAAATGCCAAGAGTGTGCAAAGCTGTCATCAAAGCAAAGGGTGGCTACTAATATATTTTGATTTGTTTAACACTTTTTTGGTTACTACATGATTCCATATGTGTTATTTCATAGTTTTGATGTCTTCACTATTATTCTACAAAGTATAAAATAGTAAAAATAAAGAAAAACCCTTGAATGAGTAGGTGTGTCCAAAAGTATCTAGATAATCTATGAGGCTGTGGAGGGGTCCAAATTGTGGATTTAAAAGAAAACAAAAATAATCAGCGTACATTACACCTTTGCTTTTATGCCCTGGATTTCTAGGCCCTTGATACTGCACTGTCACCACAGCTCTTTGGTAAAGTGGTACACTGTTATAATTAGGACAACGCTTTATGATCACGACGTCTCTTTACAAATTACAGGCCTGGTCTCTGAGATCACTCCCCTCTACCAAACTCAAACCAGATCACTGAGGGAGGGAGGGAGGGAGGGAGAGAGGGAGGGAGAGAGAGAGACAGGGAGGGGGGGAGAGAGAGAGAGAGAGGGAGGGAGGGAGGGAGGGAGGGAGAGAGAGAGAGAGAGAGAGAGGAGAGAGGATGAGAGAGGAGAGAGAGGGAGAGTGAGAGAGGGAGGGGAGGAGGGAGAGAGGAGAGAGAGAGAGAGGAGAGAGAGAGGAGAGAAGAGGAGGAGAGAGAGAGAGAGAGAGAGAGAGAGGATGCAGAAAGAAATAAGTACATGGCAGGAAAAAACGTGTTTGTATCTCTGGGTTGGAATGTCAACTTCAATCCAGATCCAGAATACTATTTCCCTCGATTCTACTAAAACCACATGGAAACAGTCCTTTTGGGTCTGGAGTATCAGTCAGTGGACTAAACTTCAGAGAGAAGGATATCTAGCAGTAGTAAACAATCAAAGCAAACCATTCTGAGGTTCAACCATAGCCACTGAGGCAAATATCAGACACTGAGAATGTCCTTTAGCTGAACACCTGTGTGGTGGTCTCAACAAACTGTGATCCCGCAACCACCCACAAACTCCAGAACGAGAACTAAAAACACCACACGAATGACACACGAAAACCAACACCCACACCAAACAACGAGACACACGACGACACACAACAGAAGACCACCACACAAACACGAAGCCAAAAAGAGACACCACACCAAAGAGAAGAAGACAAACACACCATACCACGACCAGACCCCCCCAAACAGAGAGACAGAGAAACAGACACGAGACAACCAAACGGAAGACAACAACGACACGAGACAACAACGCACGGACACGACACCACACAACACAGACGACAGCCCACACGACGACGACACAAACCACCCACCACCCACAAACAACACCACCCACGACGACCACACCACCACCACGACACACCACCAACCACCGAACACACACCACCACGACCCCACACACGACAACGACGACGACACCCACCACCCGACGACGACGCGACACACCCCACACGGACCACCACCCCCACGCACGACGACACACCAACCCCACCACGAAACCCACCACCGACCACCGACGACGCCCAAACCACGACCACGAAACGAAACCACCCCCGCCCCCGAGCGACCCACACCCCCCACCACACCACGCCACCCACCCCCACACAAACCGCCCACCACCACCACCCCCCACACCCCCCCGAAACGACCACCACCCACACACAACACGACCACCACGACGACAAAACGACGCCGACACCACCCACGCGACCACGACGACCGACGACCCACCCCACACGACGACGACAACACGACACCACCACGACGACCACCACCACCCCCACGGACGAGAAACGCCGACCAACCCCACCCGACGACGACGACCACCACGACCGACCACCCCACCACGACGACCACCACCACCCCCCCACGACGACGACACGACGGACGACCCCACCCACACGACGCCACCACCCACCACCCACCACCGACGACGACGACGACCACCCACCACGAGGAGGCCGACGACACCACCACACGACCCCAAACCCCGACCGACGACACCCCACGCGACCACCACCCCCCACGACACGACCACCACCACGACGACGACCCACCACCACCCACAACGACGACCCCCCAGGGACACACCACCCACGACACCACACCCCCACGCACACACCCCCCACCCCCCCACGACACACCCAACGACACACCACCCCCGCCACGGACTCCGAACGACGCGACCCACCACCACACGACAACCACGACCACCCCGACCCCCCCACCCCCACTGAGACGACGACGACGACCACCACCACCCACGCCCACCCCCACGACGACCACCCCGCGCCGACGACCAAATCGACGACACCACCAGAGGGGGGACGACGACCGCCCACCACCACGACCACCACCCACCACCAAGACACGACGACGGACGACGACCCAACGGCGACGCCCCCGACGACACCACCACCACAACCACCACGACACACTACGACCACCCCCACAAGACACACTACCACCACCACACCACCACAACGACACAACCCCCAACCCAACCACCCCAGGACACTACCACCACCACGCCACAACCACCACCACAACTACACACACACACACCACCCCACGACGACGACCACCACGACGACCACCACCCCCACCCGACGACGACGACTACGACACGACGACGGCGACGACTACGTACGACGACGACACTACTACTACTACCACCCCTCTCCTACTACTACTAATACTACTACTACCACCACCACCACTACTACAACTACTACCACCACCACCACTACCACCACCACCACCACTACTACTACTACTACTACTACCACCACTACTACTACTACTACTACTACTACTGCCACCACCACTTCCACCACTTCCAGTGCATTCGGAAAGTATTCAGACCCCTTCACTTTTTCCACATCAATCTACACACAATACCTCATAATGACAAAGCGAAAACAGACTTTTGATTTTTTTGTGCAAATGTATTCAAAATAAAAAACTGAAATCCCACATTTACATACACTACCATGTAATAAACAGAAAAGTGTTAAACAACTTCAAATATATTTTAGATTTGAGATTCTTAAAATAGCCACCCTACCTTGATTACAGCTTTGCACACTCTTGGCATTCTCTCAACCAGCTTCACCTGGAATGCTTTTCCAACAGTCTTGAAGGAGTTCCCACATATGCTGAGCACTTGTTGGCTGCTTTTCCTTCACTCTGTGGTCCGACTCATCCCAAACCGTCTAAATTGGGTTGAGGTCGGGGGATTGTGGAGGCCAAGTCATCTGATGCAACACTCCATCACTCTCCTTCTTGGTAAAATAGCCCTTACACAGCCTGGAGGTGTGTTGGGTCATTGTCCTGTTGAAAAACAAATGATAGTCCCACTAATCCCAAAGCAGATGGGATGGCGTATTGCTGCAGAATGCTGTGGTAGCCATGCTGGTTAAGTGTGCATTGAATTCTAAATAAATCACAGACAGTGTCACCAGCAAAGCACCCCCACACCATAACACCTCCTCCTCCATGCTTTACGGTGGGAAATACATATGCAGAGTTCATCTGTTCACCCACACCGCGTCTCACAAAGCCACGGCGGTTGGAACCCAAAATCTCCAGACCAAAGGACACATTTCCACCGGTCTAATGTTCATTGCTCGTGTTTCTTGGCCCAAGCAGGTCTCTTCTTCTTATTGGTGTCCTTTAATAGTGGTTTCTTTGCAGCAATTCGACCATCAAAGCCTGATTCACAAAGTCTCCTCTGAACAGTTGATGTTGAGATTTGTCTGTTACTTGAACTCTGTGAAGCATTTATTTGGGCTGCAATTTCTGAGGCTGGTAACTCTAATGAACTTATCCTCTGCAGCAGAGGTAACTCTGGGTCTTCCTTTCCTGTGGCGGTCCTCATGAGAGCCAGTTTCATCATAGCGCTTGATGGTTTTTGCGACTGCACTTGAAGAAACGTTCAAAGTTCTTGAATTTTTCCGGATTGGCTGACCTTCATGTCTTATAGTAATGATGGACTGTCATTTGTCTTTGCTTATTTGAGCTGTTCTTGCCATAATATGGACTTTGTCTTTTACCAATCATGTTTACTACATGATTCCATATGTGTTATTTCATAGTTTTGATGTCTTCACTATTATTATACAATGTAGAAAATAGTACAAATAAAGACAAACCCTAGAATGAGTAGATGTGTCCAATATTTTGACTGGTACTATACGTATTCAGACCCTTTACTCAGTACTTTGTTGAAGCACCTTTGGCAGCGATTACAGCCTTGAGTCTTCTTGGGTATGACGCTACAAGCTTGGCACATCTGTATTTGGGGAGTTTCTCCCATTCTTCTCTGCAGATCCTCTCAAGCTCTGTCAGGTTGGATGGGGAGCATCACTGCACAGCTATTCTCAGATCTCTCCAGAGATGCTCGATCGGGTTCAAGTCCGGGCTCTGGCTGGGCCACTCAAGGACATGCAGAGACTTGTCCCGAAGCCACTCCTGCATTGTCTTGGCTGTGTGCTTAGGGTTGTTGTCCTGTTGGAAGGTGAACCTTCGCCCCAGTCTGAGGTACTGAGCGCTCTGGAGCAGGTTTTCATCAAGGATCTCTCTGTACTTTGCTCCGTTCATCTTTCCCTCGATCCTGACTAGTCTCTCAGTCCCTGCCGCTGAAAAACATCCCCACAGCATGATGCTGCCACCACCATGCTTCACCGTAGGGATGGTGCCAGGTTTCCTCCAGACGTGACTCTTCGGCATTCAGGTCATAGAGTTCAATCTTGGTTTCATCAAACTAGAGAATCTTGGTTCTCATGGTCTGAGAGTCCTTTAGGTGCCTTTTGGCAAACTCCAAGCGGGCTGTCATGAGCCTTTTACTGAGGAGTGGCTTCCGTCTGGCCACTCTACCATAAAGGCCTGATTGGTGGAGTGCTGCAGAGATGGTTGTCCTTCTGGAAGGTTCTCCCATCTCCACAGAGGAACTCTTGCTCAGTTGTGCACCGGGGCCTCCCACTCCTCTTTCTATTCTGGTTAGAGCCAGTTTGCGCTGTTCTGTGAAGGGAGTAGTACACAGCGTTGTACAAGATCTTCAGTTTCTTGGCAATTTCTTGCATGGAATAGCCTTCATTTCTCAGAACAAGAATAGACTGACGAGTTTCAGAAGAAAGTTATTTGTTTCTGGCCATTTTGAGCCTTTAATCGAACCCACAATTGCTGATGCTCCAGATACTCAACTAGTCACAAGAAGGCCAGTTTTATTGCTTCTTTAATCAGCACAACAGTTTTCAGCTGTGCTCACATAATTGCAAAAGGGTTTTCTAATGATCAATTAGCCTTTTAAAATGATAAACTTGGATTAGCAAACACAACGTACCATTGGAACACAGGACTGATGGTTGCTGATAATGGGCCTCTGTACGGCCATGTAGATATTCCATTACAAATCAGCCGTTTCCAGCTACAATAGCCATTTACAACATTAACAATGTCTACACTGTATTTCTGATCAATTTGATGTTATTTTAATGGACAAAAAAAAGAAACAATTCTTAAGTGACCCCAAACTTTTGAACGGTAGTGTATATTGCATGGGGCCTATACTTGAGGACATATATTACATCCATATATTTAAATGAGAATGATACAGTCTACTACAGTAGGTAACACTGCAAGTGGTGATGTCATGTGGTGATGTCATGTGGTGATGTCATGTGGGGGATGTCATGTGGTGATGTCATGTGGTGATGTCATGTGGTGATGTCATGTGGGGGATGTCATGTGGTGATGTCATGTGGGGATGTCATGTGGTGATGTCATGCGGTGATGTCATGTGGCGATGTCATGTGGGGATGTCATGCGGTGATGTCATGCGGTGATGTCATGTGGGGATGTCATGTGGGGATGTCATGTGGCGATGTCATGTGGGGATGTCATGCGGTGATGTCATGCGGGGATGTCATGTGGCGATGTCATGTGAGGATGCCATGTGGGGATGTCATGTGGGGATGTCATGTGGTGATGTCATGCGGTGATGTCATGTGGGGATGTCATGTGGGGATGTAATGTGGGGATGTCATGTGGCGATGTCATGTGGGGATGTCATGCGGTGATGTCATGTGGCGATGTCATGTGGGGATGTCATGCGGTGATGTCATGCGGGGATGTCATGCGGCGATGTCATGTGGGGATGTCATGTGGTGATCAACATTGTCCAGATAGCAACACTGTAAAGCCAATATGCCCTGATGCAGTTGACCAGCTACATTGATGTAATGGAGAAATGAAAGACTACAGACACACTCAAATAAAAACTCATCTCCTACAAAAACACTCTGCTCCCTGTCTAATCCTGTCCTCTACAGCCCTGGTCTGTTACCAGTCTGGTCTGCTTGTCACTCTGCTCCCTGTCTAATCCTGTCCTTTACAGCCCTGGTCTGTTACCAGTCTGGTCTGCTTGTCACTCTGCTCCCTGTCTAATCCTGTCCTTTACAGCCCTGGTCTGTTACCAGTCTGGTCTGCTTGTCACTCTGCTCCCTGTCTAATCCTGTCCTCTACAGCCCTGGTCTGTTACCAGTCTGGTCTGCTTGTCACTCTGCTCCCTGTCTAATCCTGTCCTTTACAGCCCTGGTCTGTTACCAGTTGGTCTGCTTGTGACTCTGCTCCCTGTCTAATCTGTCCTTTACAGCCTGGTCTGTTACCAGTCTGGTTGCTTGTCACTCTGCTCCCTGTCTAATCCTGTCCTCTACAGCCTGGTCTGTTACAGTCTGGGTCTGCTTGTCTCTATGCTCCCTGTCTAATCCTGTCCTCTACAGACTGGTCTGTTACCAGTCTGGTTCTTGTCACTCTGGTCTCCTGTCATCCTGTCTCTACAGCCTGGTCTGTTACCAGTTGGTTGCTTGTCTCTCTGCTCCCTGTCTAATCCTGTCCTTACAGACCTGGTCTGTTACCAGTTGGTCTGCTTGTCACTTGCTCCCTGTCTATCCTGTCCTCTACAGCCCTGGTCTGTTACCAGTCTGGTCTGCTTGTCTCTCTGCTCCCTGTCTAATCCTGTCCTCTACAGCCCTGGTCTGTTACCAGTCTGGTCTGCTTGTCACTCTGCTCCCTGTTTAATCCTGTCCTCTACAGCCCTGGTCTGTTACCAGTCTGGTCTGCTTGTCACTCTGCTCCCTGTCTAATCCTGTCCTTTACAGCCCTGGTCTGTTACCAGTCTGGTCTGCTTGTCACTCTGCTCCCTGTCTAATCCTGTCCTCTACAGCCCTGGTCTGTTACCAGTCTGATCTCCCTGTTATCTCCCAGACCAACACTCTGTGCTTTGGATGAGGAGGAAGCTCGCATTTACTGGCCATTTAAACGCCAATATCTGACATCATAGCTCATCATGAAATGCTCTTACATACATTTCATATGTTGTATGTTTATTTCTAAAACTAACTTGTTATATAAAATAACATTTCATTCAAATTTCACTTTCGGGGTTATTACTGTATAAGTTAACTCAGAAGCGGAGGGTGAAATATATGTTTTTTAAACATTAATATAAGTATAGTTTCTACAATACTGTATGTCATCCATATGAGGAATCTCATTCAACACAGAAATGTGATACAATATGGCTGGCTGACATTTCAACATGCAATTTCCCTTCAATAATAGTATTTATCTCCTTTTCTAACCTCTGCTCTCACCTCTCGAACCCCTGCAAATTAAACTCATATTGCCAAGCCCGGTCCCCGTAGAGAAATAAATTAACTGGGAAAAGTGGAGTCATTCTCAAGGTCTCAAATATTTCAGCCAATCGTTGACAATCCACACTTCTGTCATTTTATAGTTCACACTGCTTAGTATGTAGGACCAGGAGTTTATTCCTGACCACGTTACCTGACAAAGAAAACCTCTGGGCCCTACGTATAGGCTATATAGGGATGAAGTATACATCATGCTATTATTCCCTTACGATTAAATCTGAAGCACAGAGTTGAGTAAACGTATAAGCACAAATCAATGAATCAGTCTATTTAGTAGAGCTCGCAGAGCAGAGCGGTCTCTGAGCAATCAGAGCAGCCACTGAAGTTTTCAAGGGTACGTCTCCTCCTCCTTAAACAAAGTTATTGTTAGAATGAAGTCAAAATACCTTTTTTATTAAAGGATGGGAGAGGCCTCAGCATCAATCTACTGCTCGTCAAAACACTGGTCCACTTTAACTACTGGGCTTTATTAAAGGATGGGAGAGGCCTCAGCATCAATCTACTGCTCGTCAAAACACTGGTCCACTTTAACTACTGGGCTTTATTAAAGGATGGGAGAGGCCTCAGCATCAATCTACTGCTAGTCAAAACACTGGTCCACTTTAACTACTGGGCTTTATTAAAGGATGGGAGAGGCCTCAGCATCAATCTACTGCTAGTCAAAACACTGGTCCACTTTAACTACTGGGCTTCAGTAAAGGATGGGAGAGGCCTCAGCATCAATCTACTGCTAGTCAAAACACTGGTCCACTTTAACTACTGGGCTTCAGTAAAGGATGGGAGAGGCCTCAGCATCACTCTACTGCTAGTCAAAACACTGGTCCACTTTAACTACTGGGCTTTATTAAAGGATGGGAGAGGCCTCAGCATCAATCTACTGCTCGTCAAAACACTGGTCCACTTTAACTACTGGGCTTTATTAAAGGATGGGAGAGGCCTCAGCATCAATCTACTGCTCGTCAAAACACTGGTCCACTTTAACTACTGGGCTTTATTAAAGAATGGGAGAGGCCTCAGCATCAATCTACTGCTAGTCAAAACACTGGTCCACTTTAACTACTGGGCTTTATTAAAGGATGGGAGAGGCCTCAGCATCAATCTACTGCTAGTCAAAACACTGGTCCACTTTAACTACTGGGCTAGAGTAAAGAATGGGAGAGGCCTCAGCATCAATCTACTGCTAGTCAAAACACTGGTCCACTTTAACTACTGGGCTTTATTAAAGGATGGGAGAGGCCTCAGCATCAATCTACTGCTAGTCAAAACACTGGTCCACTTTAACTACTGGGCTAGAGTAAAGAATGGGAGAGGCCTCAGCATCAATCTACTGCTAGTCAAAACACTGGTCCACTAACACTTCTCTGTCTCTCTCCTTAAGAAACGTTCTACGGACGACCACCAGACTACTAGATTCTCAAGGTCACTTCTACATTCGGTCAAAGTCACTGCTCATCTCTACGTGTGTGTGCGTGTACCCAGCATCTACAGAACAATGGTCTTACACGAAACTGAACGATTGCTGACCTGTAACTGGAGACTGGAGACAGATGGTTCATTGACAGCAATACGTTCCACGTCCATGCAGCTTCAGTTTGACAGTATGGTTGTAGTTACAATATGTAATTATTAAGAGTTTCTGACATGGAAACATTATACTCATGACTGAATAAATCTGTCAGTTTCTGACATGGAAACATTATACTCATGACTGAATAAATCTGTCAGTTTCTGACATGGAAACATTATACTCATGACTGAATAAATCTGTCAGTTTCTGACATGGAAACATTATACTCATCACTGAATAAATCTGTCAGTTTCTGACATGGAAACATTATACTCATGACTGAATAAATCTGTCAGTTTCTGACATGGAAACATTATACTCATCACTGAATAAATCTGTCAGTTTCTGACATGGAAACATTATACTCATCACTGAATAAATCTGTCAGTTTCTGACATGGAAACATTATACTCATGACTGAATAAATCTGTCAGTTTCTGACATGGAAACATTATACTCATGACTGAATAAATCTGTCAGTTTCTGACATGGAAACATTATACTCATCACTGAATAAATCTGTCAGTTTCTGACATGGAAACATTATACTCATCACTGAATAAATCTGACAATTTCCCCTTAATCACAAACGACTCACAAATCACCAGCCACAGGGGTGATAATACCCTTTTTTGGTTTGAAATGCTAAAAATAGAAACTACATTTGAAAAATATACACAATAATGTCTAGTCCGATTTCCACATATAGCAGCCTAGCATTAGCATAAATAGTATTCTTATAGATAGGAAACAGGGATACCTAGTCAGTTGTACAACTGACTGCATTCAACTGAAGTGTGTCTTCCACATTTAACCCAACCCCTCAATCAGAGAGGTGCGGGGGGCTGCCTTAATCGATATCCACGTCATCGGCACCCGGGGAACAGTGGCT
The DNA here is from genome assembly GCA_902810595.1 of Coregonus sp. 'balchen'. Lineage (NCBI taxonomy): Eukaryota > Metazoa > Chordata > Actinopteri > Salmoniformes > Salmonidae > Coregonus > Coregonus sp. 'balchen'. The sequence continues at coordinate 4,662,521 of LR778284.1, forward strand.
TAACTGCCTTGCTCAGGGGCAGAACCACAGATTTTTACCTTGTCAGCTCGGGGATTCGATCCAGCAACCTTTCGTTTACTGGCCCAACGCTCCTACCCGCCAGGCTACCTGCCGCCCGTGACGAGAAGTTCAGCTCTTTTAACTGACTTTGACTTTTAACTGACTGTAACTGACCTTTAACTGACTTCGGTCTTTTCGACTCGTTCAGTCAAAAGAACAAATCTTTCGACTCACTTCATTCATTTGAGTCAGTTATGCCCAGAGCATGCAGGACCCCACTACCGGTGAATGATGAACTGGAAATTCATGATTCTACAAGCCTCTCCTTCACCATAGGAGGCTTATTGGAACTGTCATTTGTGAATGAGACTTGTAAACCTGTGCTTTCAACTATGTACATTTGTTAATTGCTAGGCATACAAATACGATTATATCTTGATACATTTGAAACGAGGTCTAGTTCTGGCCGCAACCGGACTAGATTGTGAACGACTCTTGGCGGAATGCATTGCTTGACTGCAGTGGCGACCCAGAACCACACCTGTTTTGACAGACTAGTGTATAATCCCTAAGACTTGGGACAGGTCTGATCCATATTGGTCCTTTGTAGCTCAATTGGTAGAGCATGGCACTTGTAACGCCAGGGTAGTGGGTTCGATCCCCGGGACCACCCATACGTAAAAAATGTATGCACGCATGACTGTTAAGTCGCTTTGGATAAAAGCGTCTGCTAAATGGCATATTATATTATAATGCATTGCTTGACTGCAGTGGCGACCCAGAGCTCCACCTGTTCAGCCCAAAATAAAATATATATTTTTTGGCATGTTATTTTGTCATTAATACGTGTCACATATCAGTTTGCAAACAATGTAAATTAAAACAAATAATTGAGTTAATAAAGCCGCATACAAACATGGTCTCTTTTTTGTTTTCTTGAGTAAGGCAGCTCCAAAATGCAGGTGTTTCAGCCTAGCTCAGTGCTTTCTGTGGTGGTGGGGCAGCCAGCGGAACATAGGGGGTTGGTAATGTTCTCTAGTTGCGCCGGGATTGGCTCAGTGTTCTGTCACTCATGGGGACACTACGTCACCGCAACATCTGCGGGGAGAGCTCGAAAATTCAAGCTCCTTGGGTGCTGCCATAGAGTTACATTCAAATTATGTCAAATCACTTTATATGTACCGTAGCTTTCATTGGACTGATCATGTCAACATCATACTTTCAAAATCTTAGCTAGCAGTCGTCATCATGAATCAAGTCGACAATCTACTGGCAAATCCTTTTCAATCCTTGTCATATGAAGAGAAATTATAGATACAACGTCTCGGTGCTCTTCGGCCATAAACATCACACAACAAGTTGGAAATCTCAAATTCAACAAAGACTGGTTTGGAAGGAATCAGTGGCTAACTGCAAGCATTGCAAAGTAATCACTAGCCTGCTATTCAGTGGAGAGGGTGTGTGGTCCCAAGTCTGGGATTAAGGGTCTCTTTTCCAAGCTTAAAAGGATAAACATTCAACATTGGCCATGCTGTCAATCCAGCATGACTTCTGCCACATTTGAAACAACTGGAAACTGGGAAATCTCAGACTTCAGTGAGTTCAAGACAACTGGGAACACTGAAAAAAAACTAGCTCCGACTGGGAAAATACGTTTTCAACGGTCATCCAAGTCGGGAACTCGGGCCTCTTTCTAGAGCTCCAACCTGAAGATCACTGACGTCATGAGTCAACCTTGTTTTTTCCCCCCCGAGTTCCCAGTTGTCTTGAAAGCACCATAAATCCAGAGAATGCCAGACTTTGATGACAAAGTTTGATGACAACATTTGCCATGAAGGACCTCCGCACCACCTTCCTGTTCAAGTGAGCACAGCACAACAAGGTGAGTCCAAAAATGTATTCAATGCTGCTGCATAAATGATGTAATATGCCAGGGAGATATGTATACTGTAGCTAAGAAAGTAATACTAAGTGTATGTTGTGTAGTAAGCTGTTAGTAGCCCATGTGCCTCACCCTAATAATTTGCTCCCTTTTCCCCTCATAACTTAGTCTACTGTTCTGACTTGGTGGTGCACATTTAGCCACTAGCCTGTTTTAGATAAATGTCATCATTGAATATTGTAAGAGCTTTCATTGTCTGCTTATATGCCCCCTTTATTTATCCTACGGTTCTGACTTGGTGTCCAGGGAGAACACTGTAAGAACGGCCCATTTTCTGAATTCTTTCGCTGTACATTTCAAAAGTGCTGAACAAATAGTTATATTGACCACGTCCGTCCCAGCTCGCTCATTAATGTCTTAATCGGAATTACGGATTGCCTCTTATCCGCTCGTATTCCCCTTATGCCATAGTTTGTACATCTCAATTGTCAGTAGAAACCACATTTGTTCAAGCAAGTCAGCCATATCAGCTATATTTTTTTTAAAGGCAGTAAATGAGGCTGAATGAACTGTTTCGCTGCCAGTCAAGGCTCCGCTGATAGCCAGGTGTAGCAGTGGTAAGGTGTGGGGACTGCTGTTGAGACTCTGCTGTTGGGACAGCTTTATGGAGGCCCTAACAGTTTGTGGGCACCATTTGTCACCGTTATAGTGCAATTAATGTTATTGTTTAGTGTTGTGTTGTGTAGTGGCTTTGCTGGCATGCATCTAAAACATTGTAAAATTGCCACTGCTTGACTGCCATGAGCGTGATAAGCACAATGTTATTCGTGAACTGCAGCCCCCCCCCAAACTATCAGTTCTCCAGTTCGAGTTTGCAGAGCAGATCCGTGCATGTTTTGGTTCTACAAAGCTGTGCCCCATCATAACATTCAATAATCAATTCATTTAATTCATTCTGGCACCATGCCGATCAAATCATCAGTTCTAAACATGTATTTTCCTTCTATGTGATCATGATCTATTTCCCTGCCCGAGTACGGCAGACAGCTACAGCAGGATTAAGACCCCTTCCCCCGGCTCAGCGGCTCCATCCACACGCTGTCTGCCGTACTCGGGCAGGGAAATAGATCATGATCACATAGATTAATTTGATTGATTATTGAACGTGTATTAATTAGCAGCTCTAACGAACGACTAAAATGAACGAGTCGATCAGAAAAACAAATCATGACTCTCGAGTCAGTAAAAATAGTCATTCAAAAAATAATACATCATTTGCGAACTGCACATCACTAACTGATACGTGGCATGTAAAAAGGTATAAACCTTTCAGCTAACTATGTCTCAAAGTCTGTTTCATTTGGAGAGGAGGCGTTGAGATGGACTTCAAGACTTTCAAGGAACATCCATCCCTTAATGATCCTGTTATTACCATCCTAGGGTCCCTGGTGTCATTAATGTTGTGTTATTACCATCCTATGTCCCGGTGCATAATGTTTGTTATTCCATCCTAGTGTCCCTGGTGGTCATTAATGTTGTGTTATTGCCGTCTTAGGTCCCTGGGGTCATTAATGTTGTGTTATTAGCCGTCCTAGGGTCCCTGGTGTCATTAATGTTGTGTTATTACCATCCTAGGTCCCTGGTGTCATTAATGTTGTGTTATTACCATCCTAGTGTCCCTGGGGTCATTAATGATGTGTTTACCATCCTAGTGTCCCTGGTGTCATTAATGTTGTGTTATTACCGTCCTAGTGTCCCTGGTGTCATTAATGTTGTGTTATTACCATCCTAGGGTCCCTGGTGTCATTAATGTTGTGTTATTACCATCCTAGGTCCCTGGTGTCATTAATGTTGTGTTATTACCATCCTAGGGTCCCTGGTGTCATTAATGTTGTGTTATTCCATCCTAGTGTCCCTGGTGTCATTTATGTTGTGTTATTACCGTCCTAGGGTCCCTGGTGTCCTTAATGTTGTGTTATTACCATCCTAGTGTCCCTGGTGTCATTAATGTTGTGTTATTACCATCATAGTGTCCCTGGTGTCATTAATGTTGTGTTATTACCATCCTAGGGTCCCTGGTGTCATTAATGTTGTGTTATTCCATCCTAGGTCCCTGGTGTCCATTAATGTTGTGTTATTACCATCCTAGGGTCCCTGGGGTCATTATGTTGTGTTATTACCATCCTAGTGTCCCTGGTGTCATTAATGTTGTGTTATTACCATCCTAGGGTCCCTGGTGTCATTAATGTTGTGTTATTACCATCCTAGGGTCCCTGGTGTCATTAATGTTGTGTTATTACCATCCTAGTGTCCCTGGTGTCATTAATGTTGTGTTATTACCATCCTAGTGTCCCTGGGGTCATTAATGTTGTGTTATTACCATCCTAGTGTCCCTGGTGTCATTAATGTGTGTTTATTACACATCCTAGTGGTCCCTGGTGTCATTAATGTCTGTTATTACCATCCTAGTGTCCCTGGGTCATTAATGTTGTGTTATTACCATCCTAGGGTCCCTGGGTCTTAATGTTGTGTTATTACCATCCTAGGTCCCTGGTGTCCTTAATGTTGTGTTATTACCGTCCTAGTGGTCCCTGGTGTCTTAATGTTGTGTTATTACCATCCTAGTGTCCCTGGTGTCATTAATGTTGTGTTATTACCATCTAGTGTCCCTGGGTCATTAATGTTGTGTTATTACCATCCTAGGTCCCTGGGGTCATTAATGTTGTGTTATACCGTCCTAGTGGTCCCTGGGTGTCATTAATGTTGTGTTATTACCATCCTAGGGTCCCTGGTGTCATTTATGTTGTGTTATTACCATCCTAGTGTCCCTGGTGTCCTTAATGTTGTGTTATTACCATCCTAGTGTCCCTGGGGTCATTAATGTTGTGTTATTACCATCCTAGGGTCCCTGGGGTCATTAATGTTGTGTTATTACCATCCTAGTGTCCCTGGTGTCATTACTGTTCCTGTTATTACCATCCTAGTGTCCCTGGTGTCATTAATGTTGTGTTATTACCATCCTAGGGTCCCTGGTGTCCTTAATGTTGTGTTATTACCATCCTAGGTCCCTGGTGTCCATTAATGTTGTGTTATTACCATCCTAGGGTCCCTGGTGTCATTAATGTTGTGTTATTACCATCCTAGTGTCCCTGGTGTCATTAATGTTGTGTTATTACCATCCTAGTGTCCCTGGTGTCATTAATGTTGTGTTATTACCATCCTAGTGTCCCTGGTGTCATTAATGTTGTGTTTAGTACCATCCTAGGTGTCCCTGGTGTCCATTAATGGTTGTGTTATTACCATCCTAGTGTCCCTGGTGTCATTAATGTTGTGTTATTACCATCCTAGTGTCCCTGGGGTCATTAATGTTGTGTTATTACCATCCTAGTGTCCCTGGTGTCATTAATGTTGTGTTATTACCATCCTAGTGTCCTGGTGTCATTAATGTTGTTGTTATTACCATCCTAAGGGTCCCTGGTGTCATTAATGTTGTGTTTATTTACCATCCTAGGGTCCCTGGTGTCATTAATGTTGTGTTATTCCATCCTAGGGTCCCTGGTGTCATTATGCTTGTGTATTACCATCCTAGTGTCCCTGGTGGTCATTAATGTTGTGTTATTACCAGTCCTAGGGTCCCTGTGTCCTTAATGTGTGTTATTACGTCCTAGGTCTGGTTTTCCTATGTACATGTTATTACCAAAAAGGTCCATGGTCCAGGTTACGTATAAACCACCTATAGGTCAGGGTACAATGGATAACAGTCCAGGCATATGTACCTCTGTTATAATTTGTAAATTACCCATCTGCATGCTCCCTGAGCAGATAATATTGTAATGAATGTCACATAGATGCCCAGACGCATAAAGTGGATGTTTGAAAGGGCACCGTTTACTTAATTACCTGGTTAACCGGTAAGGTCCGGTTCATGTTTATTATTAACCTACTATATAACTGGTTAAACCAGGTACGGTGTCATTATGTTATTATTATTACTAGTCCTGGGTAAACCAGGTCAGTATGTCTGTATTACATCTAGAGCCCTGTAGTATAACTGTGGTTTAACACCAGGTCCGAGTCTTATTTGTTATTACCAGCCTTACTTAAAGTGCGAATTAATACATAGAGGTTGGTTCTATAAGTTGGCCACTGGTCCATGATGTACATTTAATGTTTAGTCATTTAGTAACGTTCTTAGTTCCCAGAGCATAATTGTTATCATCTAGGGTGGTGCATAATTTATTATTATTTTTATTTAATTATGTTTATACATCTGGCCCCCATGGAAATCGTATACCCACACCCTGGCAATGATGGTTCTACCAATCCTAGTCCCTGGCTTCTTAATTGATACCATAGGTCCCGGTGTCATTAGTTGTGTATACCATCTACGGTCCTGGTGTCATTAATGTTGTGTTATTACCATCCTAGGGTCCCTGGTGTCATTAATGTTGTGTTATTACCATCCTAGGGTCCCTGGGGTCATTAATGATGTGTTATTGCCGTCCTAGTGTCCCTGGGGTCATTAATGTTGTGTTATTACCATCCTAGGGTCCCTGTGTCCTTAATGCTCCTGTTTACGTCCATGTTGTTTTCCTATTGTACATGTTATTCCAAAGAAAGGTCAGTCCAGGTACGACAAACAGCCTATAGGTCAGGTACAATGGATAAACAAGTCCAGGCATCATGTAACCTCTGTATAATCAGCTAAATTACCCCACTGTGCATTGCTCCCTGAGCAGCATAATACTAGAATGAATGTCCACATTAGAATGAACACAGACCAGCAATAACAGTGGACTGTTCTGAAAGACAACCGTTTATAACCTCTAATATAACCTGGTTAAACCAGGTACAGTCATTCATGTTAATCTATTAACCTACTAATATAACCTGGTTAAACCAGGTACAGTCATTCATGTTAATCTATTAACCTACTAATATAACCTGGTTAAACCAGGTACAGTCATTCATGTTAATCTAGCAGCCTACTAGTATAACCTGGTTAAACCAGGTACAGTCATTCATGTTAATCTAGCAGCCTACTAAAGTGCAGAATAATACATAGAAGTTGTATCAATATGCATGCGTACCATATTTACATTTACATTTTAGTCATTTAGTAGACGTTCTTATCCAGAGCGACTTACAGTTAGTGAGTGCATACATTATTATTATTTTTTATTTAATTTTTTTATACTGGCCCCCCATGGGAATCGAACCCACAACCCTGGCATTGCAAACGCCATGCTCTACCAACTGAGCTACATCCCTGCCGGCCATTCCCTCCCCTACCCTGGATGACGCTGGGCCAATTGTGCGCCGCCCCATGGGTCTCCCGGTCGCGGCCGGCTACGTTAGAGCCTGGATTCTAACCAGGATCTCTAGTGGCACAGTTAGCACTGCGATGCAGTGCCTTAGACCACTGTGCCACTCGGGAGGTTGTGGCTAAATAAAGGTATAAATACCATATGTCCCCATACCGTATGTTGATATGGCTGGGAGACAGTTCAGGCAGTCATTTTACAACCCTGGCAGGAGGCTTGTCAGCTGTAACAGTAACCCATAGTTCAGAACAATAGGTTCAGACACTATAGTGTTGATAAATGAACTACGCTCTGTTCTCTGAGGAGATCTCCAATGATATGCTCACTCTCTCCCTCTATTTCTCACCTCGTTCTCTCTCTCTCTCTCTCTCTTCCCCCCCCCTCCCACCTCGTCTCTCTCTCTCTCCTCTCTCCTCTCTCTCTCTCTCTCTCTCTATTCTCACCTCGTCTCTCTCTCTCTCTCTTCCCCCCCCTCCCCACCTCGTCTCTCTCTCTCTCTCTCTCTCTCTCTCTCTCTATATATATTTCTCACCTCGTCTCTCTCTCTCTCTCTCTCTCCCCCCCTCCCAACCCCGGCTCTCCCTCCATTTCTCTTCAGCATGGGGTTGGGTAAGGGGGCGGAGCCTAATTTCCAGGGCGCCTGTGGACATGACTGTGATTGGACGAGACGGTGCAGAGCCAGATCAAAGTGCTGGAGCAGAGAGCAGATAAGGCTGACTGACTGCTGCTACACTGAGCTATGCTGAGAGATGGGACTGATCTGACTGACTGCTGCTACACTGAGCTATGCTGAGAGATGGGACTGGGACTGACTGCTGCTCCACTGAGCTATGCTGAGAGATGGGACTGCTCTGACTGACTGCTGCTACACTGAGCTATGCTGAGAGATGGGACTGATCTGACTGACTGCTGCTACACTGAGCTATGCTGAGAGATGGGACTGATCTGACTGACTGCTGCTACACTGAGCTATGCTGAGAGATGGGACTGATCTGACTGACTGCTACTACACTGAGCTATGCTGAGAGATGGGACTGATCTGACTGACTGCTACTACACTGAGCTATGCTGAGAGATGGGACTGATCTGACTGACTGCTGCTCCACTGAGCTATGCTGAGAGATGGGACTGGGATGACTGACTGACTGCTGCTACACTGAGCTATGCTGAGAGATGGGACTGATCTGACTGACTGCTGCTACACTGAGCTATGCTGAGAGATGGGACTGCTCTGACTGACTGCTGCTACACTGAGCTATGCTGAGAGATGGGACTGCTCTGACTGACTGCTGCTACACTGAGCTATGCTGAGAGATGGGACTGGGACTGACTGCTGCTACACTGAGCTATGCTGAGAGATGGGACTGCTCTGACTGACTGCTGCTACACTGAGCTATGCTGAGAGATGGGACTGATCTGACTGACTGCTGCTACACTGAGCTATGCTGAGAGATGGGACTGATCTCTATTGGAAGGGCTTTTCATTACAACAATAGGCTTAGTCTAGTTCCGAGAAACCATCCCATCTCAAATACATAGCAGCAAGAGTGTCTTTACACGGGATAAATGATACAGAATATTTATTCAGCCAAAATATGCACGTGAAACCAAGTCTAAAACAGAAAACAATAGGAGCACGGTTCAGTATATTGCAGAAATAATGTGGATATCTGTCAGTTGGTAATATGGCATCACCAGTTGTAAATGTTTCCGATTGTTTAATGTGTGCTGGCACTTGAATGTAATTTTCTACACACTAATATTAGACAGAGGTATTGCAAATTTAGCCTACATGGAGAGAACAGAGAAAATGTACTGTAGTCTACATGGAGAGGACAGAGCAAATATACTGTAGTCTACATGGAGAGAACAGAGCAAATATACTGTAGTCTACATGGAGAGGACAGAGCAAATATACTGTAGTCTACATGGAGAGGACAGAGCAAATATACTGTAGTCTACATGGAGAGGACAGAGCAAATATACTGTAGTCTACATGGAGAGAACAGAGCAAATATACTGTAGTCTACATGGAGAGAACAGAGCAAATATACTGTAGTCTACATGGAGAGAACAGAGCAAATATACTGTAGTCTACATGGAGAGGACAGAGCAAATATACTGTAGTCTACATGGAGAGGACAGAGCAAATATACTGTAGTCTACATGGAGAGAACAGAGCAAATATACTGTAGTCTACATGGAGAGGACAGAGCAAATATACTGTAGTCTACATGGAGAGGACAGAGCAAATATACTGTAGTCTACATGGAGAGAACAGAGCAAATATACTGTAGTCTACATGGAGAGAACAGAGCAAATATACTGTAGTCTACATGGAGAGAACAGAGCAAATATACTGTAGTCTACATTGAGAGGACAGAGCAAAGTAGTCTACATTGAGAGGACAGAGCAAATATACTGTAGTCTACATTGAGAGGACAGAGCAAATATACTGTAGTCTACATGGAGAGAACAGAGCAAATATACTGTAGTCTACATGGAGAGAACAGAGCAAATATACTGTAGTCTACATGGAGAGAACAGAGCAAATATACTGTAGTCTACATTGAGAGGACAGAGCAAAGTAGTCTACATTGAGAGGACAGAGCAAATATACTGTAGTCTACATGGAGAGAACAGAGCAAATATACTGTAGTCTACATTGAGAGGACAGAGCAAAGTAGTCTACATTGAGAGGACAGAGCAAATATACTGTAGTCTACATTGAGAGGACAGAGCAAATATACTGTAGTCTACATGGAGAGGACAGAGCAAATATACTGTAGTCTACATTGAGAGGACAGAGCAAATATACTGTAGTCTACATGGAGAGAACAGAGCAAATATACTGTAGTCTACATGGAGTCTATAATGCAAATATACTGTAGTCTACATAGAGAGAACAGAGCAAATATACTGTAGTCTACATGGAGAGGACAGAGCAAATATACTGTAGTCTACATAGAGAGGACAGAGCAAATATACTGTAGTCTACATAGAGAGGACAGAGCAAATATACTGTAGTCTACATGGAGAGAACAGAGCAAATATACTGTAGTCTACATAGAGAGAACAGAGAAAATATACTGTAGTCTACATGGAGTCTACAGAGCAAATATACTGTAGTCTACATGGAGAGGACAGAGCAAATATACTGTAGTCTACATGGATAGGACAGAGCAAATATACTGTAGTCTACATGGAGAGAACAGAGCAAATATAATGTAGTCTACATGGAGAGAACAGAGCAAATATACTGTAGTCTACATGGAGAGAACAGAGCAAATATACTGTAGTCTACATGGAGAGAACAGAGCAAATATACTGTAGTCTACATGGAGAGAACAGAGCAAATATACTGTAGTCTACATGGAGAGGACAGAGCAAATATACTGTAGTCTACATGGAGAGAACAGAGCAAAGCAAATGTACTGTGGTCTACATGGAGAGAACAGAGCAACTATACTGTAGTCTACATAGAGAGAACAGAGCAAATATACTGTAGTCTACATTGAGAGGACAGAGCAAATATACTGTAGTCTACATGAGAGCTCTGGACATAGAAATAGAATAGGTCTCAGAAGAGAAAGATGACAGATGTTGAGCTGAAGCTTTAATCTGAGAATGTGAGTTAGTGAAAACATGAGTAAAATGAGAGAGAGAGCAAGAGAGCAAGGGAGCAAGAGAGATGTTATTCTGTTGGGATGAATTATCCTCTTTGCAACGGTCCAGAAGGGAAATGCCAGTAAAAAACCGAGGGGAAAAACTTGCAGGGAACCTGGAATGCGAGGAAGGGCCAAGTGTTGAAGTCAGTGACTCCAGACACGACACAAACCAAGAGACAGGATCCTTCTTCCACTGACTGACATCAAACTGCAGAGCTTTTCTTAGGGTTGTCCTTGTACTATAGAGATTGTCTAGTGGGTTACCTACGTGAATACTATGAAGACAGCATGAGGCACCATAGCATCAGAAAAAGAGCTCCTGATTTGAGATGTATGATCCTTTATGGTGAAACTCACTGTATGATCCTCAAGAGAAGACAGGCTATGTGCACACTGCCCACACAATGAAGTGGAAACCGAGCAGAACGTCCTAACCTCCTGCTAACTGTATGACCATATTAGAGACACATACAGTGGGGAAAAAAAGTATTTAGTCAGCCACCAATTGTTCAAGTTCTCCCACTTAAAAAGATGAGAGAGGCCTGTAATTTTCATCATAGGTACACGTCAACTATGAAAGACAAATTGAGAAAAAAAAATCCAGAAAATCACATTGTAGGATTTTTAATGAATTTATTTGCAAATTATGGTGGAAAATAAGTATTTCTTCACCTACAATCAAGCAAGATTTCTGTCTCTCACACACCTGTAACTTCTTCTTTAAGAGGCTCCTCTGTCCTCCACTCGTTACCTGTATTAATGGCACCTGTTTGAACTTGTTATCAGTATAAAAGACACCTGTCCACAACCTCAAACAGTCACACTCCAAACTCCACTATGGCCAAGACCAAAGAGCTGTCAAAGGACACCAGAAACAAAATTGTAGACCTGCACCAGGCTGGGAAGACTGAATCTGCAATAGGTAAGCAGCTTGGTTTGAAGAAATCAACTGTGGGAGCAATTATTAGGAAATGGAAGACATACAAGACCACTGATAATCTCCCTCGATCTGGGGCTCCACGCAAGATCTCACCCCGTGGGGTCAAAATGATCACAAGAACGGTGAGCAAAAATCCCAGAACAACACGGGGGGACCTAGTGAATGACCTGCAGAGAGATGGGACCAAAGTAACAAAGCCTACCATCAGTAACACACTACGCAGGCAGGGACTCAAATCCTGCAGTGCCAGACGTGTCCCCCTGCTTAAGCCAGTACATGTCCAGGCCCGTCTGATGTTTGCTAGAGTGCATTTGGATGATCCAGAAGAGGATTGGGAGAATGTCATATGGTCAGATGAAACCAAAATAGAACTTTTTGGTTAAAACTCAACTCGTCGTGTTTGGAGGACAAAGAATGCTGAGTTGCATCCAAAGAACACCATACCTACTGTGAAGCATGGGGGTAGAAACATCATGCTTTGGGGCTGTTTTTCTGCAAAGGGACCAGGACGACTGATCCGTGTAAAGGAAAGAATGAATGGGGCCATGTATCGTGAGATTTTGAGTGAAAATGTCCTTCCATCAGCAAGGGCATTGAAGATGAAACGTGGCTGGGTCTTTCAGCATGACAATGATCCCAAACACACCGCCCGGTCAACGAAGGAGTGGCTTCGTAAGAAGCATTTCAAGGTCCTGGAGTGGCCTAGCCAGTCTCCAGATCTCAACCCCATAGAAATTCTTTGGAGGTAGTTGAAAGTCTGTGTTGCCCAGCGACAGCCCCAAAACATCACTGCTCTAGAGGAGATCTGCATGGAGGAATGGGCCAAAATACCAGCAACAGTGTGTGAAAACCTTGTGAAGACTTACAGAAAACGTTTGACCTGTGTCATTGCCAACAAAGGGTATATAACAAAGTATTGAGAAACTTTTGTTATTGACCAAATACTTATTTTCCACCATAATTTGCAAATAAATTCATAAAAAATCCTACAATGAGATTTTCTGGATTATTTTTTCTCATTTTGTCTGTCATAGTTGACGTGTACCTATGATGAAAATTACAGGCCTCTCTCATCTTTTTAAGTGGGAGAACTTGCACAATTGGTGGCTGACTAAATACTTTTTTTCCCCACTGTACGTAGCCCATAATATGTGACTTGCGTCAAGAAACTAGGCGTATGTCGCACGTCACTAATTCACAGGAGAGCCATTTGAGCCTCTTATCAAAATATGTTTTTTGGGCAGAAATGCCTTCTGGAACATGTGAACTTTCATGTGCCTTACTAACAAACGTGTATGCCATCTGTAAATACAAATTAAAATAGTTGAATAACAAGTGTAGTTGGTTTAGCCACGGAAAAATATGGGAACCTTCCCACTAGCCATGATTGGCTGAGATAATGGATGGGCTGGACATGCCGAGAGAGAGAGAGAGTTTGGATTGGTCTGCCATGTAGCACGCTTCTGTCTATAACATGAGCTGCTGAGTAGTGTATGTGTGGATAATCCTGTCTGCCGCGGCTTTAAAAATATATATATCATGAAGAACTGAAAAAGGTTTGCTACTGCTCTCAACATTGATGCCCTGAAGTTAACTATCGACAAAAAGCTCAGTGGGAAAACGTCGTGATGGACTACTTCCTGGAGGACGATCGTGCCATGCTGACTCTGAAAATTAATCAGACAATTAGGAAATCCCTGATTTAGTTTTTAAAAAACATTTTCATTTGACCAGATATTGTAGAGTCTTCTGATGACAGGGAAGAAAACAGTGTCGTTGTCACGGAAGAAGTTGACCGAGTTTTGAAATCAGTGGAATGCCCGGTGGAAGCAGAGAGATGGCGCAGTGGTCTAAGGCACTGCATCGCAGTGCTAGCTGTGCCACTAGAGATCCTGGTTCGAATCCAAGCTCTGTCGTAGCCGGCTGCGACCGGGAGACCCATGGGGCGGCGCACAATTGGCCCAGCGTCGTCTAGGGTAGGGGAGGGAATGGCCGGCAGGGGATGTAGCTCAGTTTGTAGAGCATGGCGTTTGCAACGCCAGGGTTGTGGGTTCGATTCCCACGGGGGGGTATGAAAAAAAAAAAAAAAAGTTATGTATGCACTAACTGTAAGTCGCTCTGGATAAGAGCGTCTGCTAAATGACTAAAATGTAAATGTAACTGATTGCCAAATGCGGAGTCCAAAAAGAGAACACAGAAAGAAGGATGTTGCATAAAACACCTGTCTCAGGATTACATCTTCCAACTACCGTCCATGACAGAGGGAGAAGCGTTCATATCCATGAATACGGGTAAGAGTCTAGCTACATTTTCAGATATTATAGGTTTCAAATTATTATAATTTTTACAGCAAGAAGAGTGTTGCAACATAGTGGAAGTTGTCAGTTGTGTTACGACGGAGTAAAGGAATTAGATCTGGGAATTACCAGGGACCTCAAGATATGATATAATCACCGTACTGAGGTGCTGATACGATATGAATAGTGATTCTCACGATTCTATATGTATTTGTTTTCGATACTGTGATTTTTATTGTGATTTGATGTTTCAAACATTTTGCTCACTGAGTACACAAAACATTAAGAACACCTGCTGTTTCCATGACAGACTGACAAGGTGAATCCAGGTGAAAGCTGTGATCCCTTTATCTTTATATATCCCTTATACCCCCTCCTCTCCTCTTATACCCCCTCCTCTCCCCTCCGCTCCCCTCCTCTCCTCTTATATCCCCTTCTCTCCCGTCCCCTCCTCTCCTCCTCCTCTCCTCCCTCCTCCTCCCTCCTTCACTCCCTCCTCCTCCATCCTCCACTCCTCCTCCTCCCCTCTCCTCCTCCTCTCCTCTCCTCCACTCCCTCCTCCTCCTCTCCTCCTCCTCTCCTGTGATCCCTTTATCTTTTTATATCCCTTTATACCCCCTCCTGCACAAGGCTGGGATGGGCTACAGGACAATAGGCAAGCAGCTTGGTGAGAAGGCAACAACTGTTGGCGCAATTATTAGAAAATGGAAGAAGTTCAAGATGACGGTCAATCACACTCGGTCTGGGGCTCCATGTCATGTCAGGTTATGTGGTCTGATGAGACAAAAATATAGCTTTTTGGTCTAAACTCCACTCGCCGTGTTTGGAGGAAGAAGAAGGATGAGTACAACCCCAAGAACACCATCCCAACCGTGAAGCATGGAGGTGGAAACATCATTCTTTGGGGATGCTTTTCTGCAAAGGGGACAGGACGACTGCACCGTATTGAGGGGAGGATGGATGGGGCCATGTATCGCGAGATCTTGGCCAACAACCTCCTTCCCTCAGTAAGAGCATTGAAGAAGGGTCGTGGCTGGGTCTTCCAGCATGACAACGACCCGAAACACACAGCCAGGGCAACTAAGGAGTGGCTCCGTAAGAAGCATCTCAAGGTCCTGGAGTGGCCTAGCCAGTCTCCAGACCTGAACCCAATAGAAAATCTTTGCAGGAAGCTGAAAGTCCGAACTTTGCCAGCGACAGCCCCGAAACCTGAAGGATCTGGAGAAGGTCTGTATGGAGGAGTGGGCCAAAATCCCTGCTGCAGTGTGTGCAAACCTGGTCAAGACCTACAGGAAACGTATGATCTCTGTACTTGCAAACAAAGGTTTCTGTACCAAATATTAAGTTCTGCTTTTCTGATGTATCAAATACTTATGTCATGCAATAAAATGCAAATTAATTACTTAAAAATCATACAATGTGATTTTCTGGATTTTTGTGTTAGATTCCGTCTCTCACAGTTGAAGTGTACCTATGATAAAAATGACAGACCTCTACATGCTTTGTAAGTAGGAAAACCTGCAAAATCGGCAGTGTATCAAATACTTGTTCTCCCCACTGTACATACAGTGGGGAAAAAAAGTATTTAGTCAGCCACCAATTGTGCAAGTTCTCCCACTTAAAAAGATGAGAGAGGCCTGTAATTTCATCATAGGTACACGTCAACTATGACAGACAAAATGAGAAAAATTAAATCCTGAAAATCACATTGTAGGATTTTTAATGAATTTATTTGTAAATTATGGTGGAAAATAAGTATTTGGTCAATATCAAAAGTTTCTCAATACTTTGTTATATACCCTTTGTTGGCAATGACACAGGTCAAACGTTTTCTGTAAGTCTTCACAAGGTTTTCACACACTGTTGCTGTTATTTTGGCCCATTCCTCCATGCAGATCTCCTCTAGAGCAGTGATGTTTTGGGGCTGTCGCTGGGCAACACGGACTTTCAACTCCCTCCAAAGATTTTCTATGGGGTTGAGATCTGGAGACTGGCTAGGCCACTCCAGGACCTTGAAATGCTTCTTACGAAGCCACTCCTTCGTTGCCTGGGCAGTGTGTTTGGGATCATTGTCATGCTGAAAGACCCAGCCATGTTTCATCTTCAATGCCCTTGCTGATGGAAGGAGGTTTTCACTCAAAATCTCACGATACATGGCCCCATTCATTCTTTCCTTTACACGGATGAGTCGTCCTGGTCCCTTTGCAGATAAACAGCCCCAAAGCATGATGTTTCCACCCCCATGCTTCACAGTAGGTATGGTATTCTTTGGATGCAACTCAGGATTCTTTGTCCTCCAAACACGACAAGTTTAGTTTTTACCAAAAAGTTCTATTTTGGTTTCATCTGACCATTTGACATTCTCCCAATCCTCCAAATGCACTCTAGCAAACTTCAGACGGGCCTGGACATGTACTGGCTTAAGCAGGGGGACACGTCTTGTACTGCAGGATTTGAGTCCCTGGCGGCGTAGTGTGTTACTGATGGTAGGCTTTGTTACTTTGGTCCCAGCTCTCTGCAGGTCATTCACTAGGTCCCCCCGTGTGGTTCTGGGATTTTTGCTCACCGTTCTTGTGATCATTTTGACCCGACGGGGTGAGATCTTGCGTGGAGCCCCAGATCGAGGGAGATTATCAGTGGTCTTGTATGTCTTCCATTTCCTAATAATTGCTCCCACAGTTGATTTCTTCAAACCAAGCTGCTTACCTATTGCAGATTCAGTCTTCCCAGCCTGGTGCAGGTCTACAATTTTGTTTCTGGTGTCCTTTGACAGCTCTTTGGTCTTGGCCATAGTGGAGTTTGGAGTGTGACTGTTTGAGGTTGTGGACAGGTGTCTTTTATACTGATAACAAGTTCAAACAGGTGCCATTAATACAGGTAACGAGTGGAGGACAGAGGAGCCTCTTAAAGAAGAAGTTACAGGTCTGTGAGAGCCAGAAATCTTGCTTGTTTGTAGGTGACCAAATACTTATTTTCCACCAAATTTGAAAATAAATTCATAAAAAATCCTACAATGTGATTTTCTGGATTTTTCTTTCTCAATTTGTCTGTCATAGTTGACGTGTAACTATGATGAAAATTACAGGCCTCTCTCATCTTTTTAAGTGGGAGAACTTGCACAATTGGTGGCTGACTAAATACTTTTTTCCCCCCACTGTACATACATACATACATACATACATTCATACATACACAGTAAAAAACCCAAAATTGATGTAAAAAGTGATTAAATATGAACAACATTAAATAATTTAAATGACTGTAAGACATGATTAAACTAATTGAAGTCAGTATGAAAGTCTTGATGCTTGGGATGTGCAGCTATACTGTACTGTTCCCTCTACAACACTCCATTTACAAATAGCCTGTTCATCTCTTGTCGTCATTCGTTGCCCTTGTCATGTGAGGCCCAATCTGAGCGACTGACAACATCAGCCATTTCAACTGATGAACTACTGAAAAAGACTATTATTTTCTACCACACGACCGACCGACAGAACAAGAGAGCGTCAACAATATCTCTCTATGCAAATCACTCTGAAGAGCTAATGACTTCAAAGCTGAGCTGGGAGCAGAGCTGACAAGACTTCAGGATGAGGGTTATTGAGATTCAGCTCAACTAGATGTTTCACAGCACTAAACCTATCCCAGTGGTCTAGTCTTCATTCTCCCCTACACCCCAAAGCCCTCCTCTCTTCTCCTCCCTCGTCTCTCCTCTCAGTTCTATTTCTCTCTGTGTTGAACCAGGTAGGCCATGCCATGCAGCCTATCCATATCAATGACAGTATGCAGTGGCTGTGCTCTATACATTTGAACGCAGAGAAAGAGCGATAGAGAGAGAGAGAGAGAGAGGGGGGAGAGAGAGAGATCGAGAGCGGAGAATCACAGATAGAGAGAGAGAGCGAGACGCGGTGCTAGTGGAGAGAGTGGGAGCCAGAGAGACCAAGCCGGCAGATGAAGAGACAGCCCTGAGAGGCCTAGAGGGACAGTGGGGCGCCATAGAGAGCACACAGATACCTCACCCAGTGGGACAAATAGAGGTGGGGGAAATAGAGATAGAGGGGAGACAGGGGAGAATGGGGGAAAGAGGGGAGATTTTTTTAAAAAAAAAAAAAAAATTTTTTTGGGGGAAAATTTAAAATTGAAAAAACAATTTTTTTAAAAAAAAAAAAAAAAAAAAAAAAAAAGGGGGGGGGGTTTAAATACTTTTTTAAAAAATTTTTAAAAAATTTTTTTAAAAACCCAATTTTTGGGTTTTATAAAAGTTTTTCGTGTTGCGGGGGAGTGCATTTTTCCTTGGGGGGGGTTTTTAAAACTTTGCCTAAAAACCCTTTTAAAAAAGGAAGGGGGAAAGGCCCGATGGGGAATGGAGGACCCCCAAACAGAAAAGAGAAAGGAAAAAGGGGACAAAAACGAGCCCGAAAGAAAAGAGAGGAAAAAACCCCAAAAACCCCAAGAGGAAGAAAAGGAGGGGGAGAGAGGAAGATTTAGGAGAGGGAGGGGAGATTTCCCCAAATAGGTTTCCACCCTAAACCATCCCCCCTTTGGTTTTTAAGTTTATTCTCCTAACCAACCTCCTCCCCCCCTTTTTGGGGGGTTTATTTTTTGGGAAAAGGTTGGAATTTAAGGGGGAAAAAAAAGGGGGGGAAGGGGGGAGGGGGGGTAAATTTGGGGGGGAAAGAAAGAGGGGAAAAGAGGGGAGAAAAGGAAAAGGGGGGAGAAGAGGGGGAGAGAGGAGGGGGAAGGGGGAGAGAAAGGGGGAGAAAGAGGGGAGAAGGGGGAAGGAGGGTGGAGATGGGAAGGGTGGAGAATATGGGGGCTTAGAGGGGTTTAGGGGGATGAGAAAGAACTTTAAATGTGTGGAAAATAGAGGTGGAGATTTGAGGTGGGAAAGAGGGGAGAAAAGGGGAGAATGAGGGGGGGAAGGGGGGAAAAAATAGAGGTGGGAATAGAGGTGGAAAATAGAGGGGAAAATAGAGGGGGAGAATAGGGGTTTTGGAGAAGAGGGGGAGAAAGGTGGGAGGAGAGGTGGAGAAAAGAGGTGGAGAAATAGGGGGGGGAGTAGAGGTGGAAAAAGGGAGGTGGAGATTAGAGGTGGGAATAGAGGTGGAGTTTTGAGGGGAAAAAGAGGTGGAAAAAGGGGGAAAGAGGTGGAGAATAGAGGTGGAAATTAGAGGTGGGGGGAAGAGGTGGGAAAAAGAGGTGGAGAAAGGGGGTGGAAAAAGAGAGGGGGGGAAAGGGGTGGGAGATTAGAGGGGGGGAATAAAAATAGAGGTGGGATTAGAGGGGAGAAAAGAGTGGAGGAATAGGGGGGAGAGGAGGGGTTGGGAATGAGGGGGGAGAGGAGAGGGAGAATAGAGGGGGGAGATAGAGGTGGGATTAGAGGGGAGAAAAGGGTGGAGGTTGGGGGAGATTAGAGGGGGGAGTTTTGAGGGGAGAAGAGGGAGAAAGGGGGGAATGAGGGGAGTTTAGAGGGGGAGAGGAGAGGTGGAGAAAAGAGGTGGGAGGAAAAAGAGGTGGAGGGGAGGTGGAGAATAGAGGGGGGGGAGATTAGGGGGGAGAAGAGTGGAAAATAGGGGGAAATGAGGTGGAGAAGAGGTGGAGAAAGAGGTGGAGAAGAGGGGAAATAGAGGTGGGAAGAGGTGGAGAATAAGGGGGGGGAAAAAGGGGGAGATGAGGTGGAGAATAGAGGTGGAGTTTTAGGGGTGGAGAATAAGGGGTTGGGGGAGAGGGGGGAGGAGAGGTGGAAAATGAGGGGAGAGGGGGAGAGGGGGGGGGAAAAGGGGGGGTGGAGAGGAGGGTGGAGAATGAGGTGGAGAATAAGGTGGAGATTAGAGGTGGAGAAAGAGGTGGAATTTGAGGGGGGGGATGGGGTGGAGATTTAGAGGGGGGAAAAAGGGGGAAAAAAGGTGGAGAATAGAGTGGGAAGAGGTGGAGAATAGGGTGGGGGAAAAATAGAGGTGGGATAGAGGTGGAGAAAAGAGGTGGGAGGAAAGAGGGGGAAAGAATAGAGGGGGAGAAGAGGGGGGGAGAGGAAAGAGGTGGAGAAAGAGGTGGAGATTAAGGGTGGAGAGGAGGGTGGAGAAAATAAATAGAGGGGAGATTAGAGGGGAGAATAGAGGTGGGAAAAGAGGGGGAAAAAGGGTGGAAAATTTGAGGTGGGGAGGGGGGTGGGAATAGGTTAGAGGGGGGAAAAATAGGGGGAAAATAGAGGTGGAATTAGAGGGGAATTAGAGGTGGAGAGGAGGGGGTGGAGGGGGGGGAAAAGAGGTGGAAGGAGAGGTGGAGAATAGAGGTGGGATAGAAGGTGGGGGAAGAGGTGAAAAAATAGGTGGGAAAAGAGGGGGAGTAGAGGTGGAGAGGAGGGGTCGAAATAGGGTGGGTTAGAGGGGGAGAGGAGGGGGGGGGAAAATTTAAGGTGGAAAAAGGGGGGAATAGAGGGGAAAAGGGGGTGGAGAGGAGAGGTGGAAAAAAGAGGGGGGAGGAATAGAGGTGGAGAAAGAGGGGAGATTAGAGGGGGAAAAGAGGTGGAGAGGAGGGGGGTGGAGAATAGGGGTGGAGAAAGGGGGGGAATAGAGGTGGAGTTTAGAGGTGGGGGGGAGAGGTGGAGAATGAGGTGGAGAATAGGAGGTGGAGTTTAGAAGGGGGGGTGGAGAAAAGAGGGGAGAATAGAGGGGAGAATAGGTGGAGAAAGGGGGGGAAAAAGGGGGGGAAAGAGGAGAGGTGGAGAAGAGGTGGGAATAGGGTGGGGAGAATAGAGGTGGAGGAAGAGGTGGAGAATAGGGGGGAGAATAGAGGTGGGGGGAATAGAGGTGGGGGAAGAGGGGGGGGAGGGAAAATGGAGAATAGAGGTGGAGAAGGGGGGAAAGATAGAGGGGGGGAAATAGAAGAATAGAGGTGGAAAAAGAGGGGGGGAGAAAAATGAGGGGGAAAAAGAGGGGGGGAAAAGGGGTGGGAGAGGAGGGTGAAAATAGAGGTGGAGAGGAGGGGGGGGAAATAGAGGTGGAGAATAGAGGGGTGGAGATTGGGTGGGGGAAATTTAGAGGGGGGGGGAAAAGGGGGGGAAAATAGAGGGGGAAAGAGGGGAAAATGGGGGGGGAAAGAGTAAAGGGGTGGAGAATAGAGGTGGAGGGGGGAAAAATGAGGGAGAAAAGGTTGGGGGGAAAAAAAGGGGTGGGGAAAAAAAAAAATAAAAAGATGTGGAATTAGGGGTGGAGAATAGAGGGGGTTGAGGAGAGGGGGAGGAGAGGGGGAGAATAGAGGGGGGGGAAATAGGGGTGGAGAATAGAGGGGGAGAATAGAGGGGAAATTTAGAGGTGGAGAATTAGAGGTGGAGAATAGAGGTGGAATAGGAGAGGTGGAGATTCGAGGTGGAGAGGAGAGGTGGAGAATAGAGGTGGAGATTAGAGGTGGAGAATAGAGGTGGAGATTAGAGGTGGAGATTAGAGGTGGAGATTAGAGTGGAGAGGAGAGGGTGGAGAATAGAGGTGGAGATTAGAGGTGGAGAATAGAGGTGGAGAGGAGAGGTGGAGAGGAGAGGTGGAGAGGAGAGGTGGAGAATAGAGGTGGAGAATAGAGGTGGAGATTAGAGGTGGAGAATAGAGGTGGAGAGTAGAGTGGAGAGGGATGAGATGGGAGGAGAGAAGGGACGAGAGGGAGGAGATGGGAGGGGAGGAGAGGAGAGGAAATGAAGAAGAGGAGAGGAGAAGGGAAGAGAGGAAATGAGAGAAGGAGGAAGTAGCGGAGAACAGGAGAGGAGGAGAGAGGAAGCACATCTAATCAGTCTGGCGGTGATGGTCTCTATCTCTGTTTGAAGGCTGCTGTTGCCTCCATTCATACTGTGAGATATGGACAGAGGTGCAGATTAACAGAGGGAGCTCATGCTGATATTAACTAGGGGATTACCCGAGGGCGTAGTCATGGGATTATTAACTAGGACATTATACAGAGGGAGTTCATGGGATATTACACTAGGAGATTAACTAGAGTGAGGTCCATGGGATATTAAACTAGGAGATTAACAGCGGGAGTCAATGGGTAATTTAACTAGGAGCTTACCAGAGGGAGTCATGAGATATTAATCGGGAGATAAACAGGGGAGTCAGGATATTAACCTAGGAGATTCACAGAGGGATTCAGTGTGGGATATTAACTAGGAGATTAAACAGAAGGATTCATGGGATATTAAACTAGGAGATTAACAGAGGGGAGTCATGGGATATTAACTAGGAGATTAACAGAGGGAGTCATGGGATATTAACTAGGAGATTAACAGAGGGAGTCATGGGATATTAACTAGGAGATTAACAGAGGGAGTCATGGGATTAAGAGTAGGAGTCATGATTAACTAGGAGATTAACAGAGGGAGTCATGGGATATTAACTAGGGGATTAACAGAGGGAGTCATGAGATATAGAGACAGTCACAGCCATAGAGATGTTCACAGCACTACACAACACAGTCACAGCCATAGAGATGTTCACAGCACTACACAACACAGTCACATCCATAGAGATGTTCACAGCACTACACAACATAGTCACAGCCATAGAGATGTTCACATCACTATACAACCCAGTCACAGCCATAGAGATGTTCACAGCACTGCACAACAGGAGACATACAGCAGGGGAGTGGTTCATTGGTTCAGCTCACAACCCTGATGTAATGTGTTGTAGACAAACACCACAAACCACCACGTCAAGCTCCATGCTATTTCTGCCACAGCAAGAATAACAACCACTTTTCTGTTCTTGTGAGCAAATAAACAAGAAGAACAAGAGGAATTGTGTTGTCCCATAACCTTGTAATTCACTTCCATCTAGTTTGAAGGTTACAAACATTCAGCTAGAAATAATGGTATAAACTGGAAGCCACTGGAAACCTGAAGTCAGCCATACACTTCATCTTCATCTTGGTCTCAAAATAAGAAAGTGTAGACGGGCCCCGTGTAGCTCAGTTGGTAGAGCATGGCGCTTGCAACGCCAGGGTTGTGGGTTCGATTCCCACGGGGGGCCAGTATGATTTTTTTATTTTTATAATGTAAGTCGCTCTGGATAAGAGCATCTGCTAAATGACTACAATTTAAAATGTAGATGGATAGATTTTCTCAGAATGTCATTTCAGAGAGTGACCTCCCTCCCTCCCTATCACCCTGACAACATTCACAGCCAATGTCATATCTTATAACATCAAAGTTATATCATCTTTAAGATGAATGGTCCTCATCATTTAATCATTAAGGCCTGAGCCCACAGTCAAGATAGGATATATCCAGGAGGAGCACCAACTTTCCAATACCAATCTTCCTTATGTCTGCCTGTTCGTTTGCAAGTTCACCATCATGATTCAACTTAGCAAAATAAGTCATTTTATAACAGAGAAAGACAAAAAAATAAGTTACAGCACATGAATGCTCAATATCTAGCCTTAGAAAGCAGTTACAGCACATGAAGGCTCAATATCTAGCTTTATATAGAACTGCAAAAAAAAAACAAAAAAAAACAGAAGTTAGCTAGTATTTTTCTGTCGCATTCAACAACACAGTATCCAGCGATTCAAACATGCACTACCACTGGATACTTATATAAATATAAATTATTTAGCGCTTCCTGTGTACCTGTGGGTTTACTGGGTGCTATAGAGCTGGTAGTGGAAGTCCAATGACAGGGGTTCTCCTTTTGCATTAACAAACACATCAAATGGTATTTTATCAAAAACTACAGATTGCAAAACACCCAAAGAAAAACTTGCAGTTACACAGGTCAAACATAGGCACAAGGTAAGCATTAAAGAAAGGACATTTTGACAAGTATTGAATGACAGTGACTCAATGTAGTCGGAGATACACTCATCGCAACTCAACTCCATTGAGATGTACACTGAGCGTACAAAACATTAAGAACACCTGCTCTTTCCATGACAGACTGACCAGGTGAATCCAGGTGAAAGATATGATCCCTTATTGATGTCACCTGTTAAATCCACTTCAATCAGTGTAGATGAAGGGGAGGAGACAGGTTAAAAAATATATGTTTAAGCTGAGACAATTGAGACATGGATAGTGTATGTGTGCCATTCAGAGGGTGAATGGGCAAGACAAAATATTTAAGTGCCTTTGAACAGGGTATGGTAGTAGGTGCTAGGTGCACCGGTTTGTGTCAAGAACTGCAATGCTGCTGGGTTTTTCACGCTCAACAGTTTCCTGTGTGTATCAAGAATGGTCCACCACCCAAAGGACATCCAGCCAACTTGACACAACTGTGGGAAGCATTGGAGTCAACATGGGCCAGCATCCCTGTGGAACGCTTTCAACACCTTGTAGAGTCCCTGCCCTGACAAATTGAGGCTCTTCTGAGGGCAAAAGGGGGGGGGGGGCAACTCAATATTAGGAAGATGTTCATGATAATTTGTACACTCAGTGTATATCGTGGAGTTGAGTTCTCAGCTAGGTCCCTTGGGGCTCTCTGGGCCTGTCTATTGCAACAGTTTGAAGAAACAGAGAGAGATGACAAATGGACGGAATTAGGGAGTCACTGATGCAATAGAGGAAATGCTATACTTAAACAATAAGGCACAAGGGGGTGTGGTATATGGCCAATATACCACAGCTAAGGGCTGTTCTTAAGCACGACACAACGCAGAGTGCCTGGATACAACCCTCAGCCGTGGTATATTGACCATATATCACAAACCCCCGAGGTGCCTTATTGCTATTATAAACTGGTTACCAGGGGTGGCAGGTAGCTTAGTGGTTAAGAGCGTTGTGCCAGTAACCGAAAGGTCGCTGGTTCTAATCCCCGAGCCAACTTGGTGAAAAATCTGTCGATGTGCCCTTGAGCAAGGCACTTAACCCTAATTGCTCCTGTAAGTCGCTCTGGATAAGAGAGTCTGCTAAATAATGTAAATGTAACTAGAACAGTAAAAAATAAATGTTTAGTCATACCTGTGGTATACCACGGCTTTCAGCCAATCAGAATACAGGGCTTGAACCACTCAGTTTATAATATGGAATATGGCAGTAGTTCTCATCATTCTCTGAACCCAACCCACACTACCCTCTCGCCTGCCGCTGATCACTAGGACTATGTTCTGATTAATCTCCCTAAGTACCCCCTGTGGATAGGCCAGGTACCCCTGGGGTCCTAGGTACCCCCTGTGGATAGGCCAGGTACCCCTGGGGTCCTAGGTACCCCCTGTGGATAGGCCAGGTACCCCTGGGGTCCTAGGTACCCCCTGTGGATAGGCCAGGTACCCCTGGGGTCCTAGGTACCCCCTGTGGATAGGCCAGGTACCCCTGGGGTCCTAGGTACC
The DNA here is from genome assembly GCA_902810595.1 of Coregonus sp. 'balchen'. Taxonomy (NCBI): domain Eukaryota; kingdom Metazoa; phylum Chordata; class Actinopteri; order Salmoniformes; family Salmonidae; genus Coregonus; species Coregonus sp. 'balchen'. Next base: position 4,687,945 of record LR778284.1, read on the forward strand.
CCCTGTGGATAGGCCAGGTACCCCTGGGGTCCTAGGTACCCCCTGTGGATAGGCCAGGTATCCCTGGGGTCCTAGGTACCCCCTGTGGATAGGCTAGGTACCCCCTGTGGATAGGCCAGGTACCCCTGGGGTCCTAGTACCCCCTGTGGATAGGCCAGGTACCCCTGGGGTCCTAGTACCCCAGGTCCAGAACGACTGGAGTAAGATACTCTAATGTACAGTATTATACATGTAGGGTTTACAGTATGGAGTATGATACTGCACAGTATTATGGGTAGTCACATCACATAACATCTAACATTCAAAGATAATCTATGTTATTGGATGAGGCTTTACATAGAACCATCACTAATATGAAGCCCATCACATCCAGTCATATGAGAGTTGTCTTTATTCCTTCCAGTAGACTACTGCTATGTGGTCCCCCTAAAGCCCAACAACCCTCTCCCTATTCATGTAGACCACTTCATCTACTAGGACAGAACTACAGGAGGGTACAGTAAAGAGCCTATTTTGCTACGCTCAAATGGTGCAGTTCATTCACACTCTAAATACATCCTAATTGACTGCAGTCTACTCACTTTCAGATAAAACAAACATCATTTAACAGTGAGTCATCTGCTGACCCCTACAACTTCTCCCCCCTGGGGGAGTAGAGGTGTGAGAATAAACAATGAAGGTGACAGAGGTGTCTCTGTTGTCATGGCAACATAGGATTATGATTTATTAATCTACAGTACTATGTCTACCCTGCTCATATTCCACACAAACTCTTTGTTCCCCAGGGAGACATGGTCATGTAACATAACACTGGAGAGATGTTGTGTTCAGCCTGAAACAGTCCTGACTGGAGAAAACAGCACTGGGTCATGTTCAGACATGCAGCTGAGAGCGAGAGCGAGAGAGATAGAGCGAGAGCGAGACAGAGAGAGAGAGAGAGAAAGAGAGAGAGAGAGAGAGACAGAGAGAGAGAGAGAGAGAGAGAGAGAGAGAGAGAGAGAGAGAGAGAGAGAGACAGAGAGACAGAGAGACAGAGAGACAGAGAGACAGAGAGACAGAGAGACAGAGAGACAGAGACAGAGACAGAGACAGAGACAGAGAGAGAGAGAGAGAGAGAAACATTTAGACCCAACCAAATCATGAGAAAACAACAAGAGAATTACTTGACACATTGGAAAGAATTAACAAAAAAACAGAGCAAACTAGAATGCTATTTGGCCCTAAACAGAGAATACACAGTGGCAGAATACCTGACCACTGTGACTGACCCAAACGTAAGGAAAGATTTGACTATGTACAGACTCAGTGAGCATAGCCTTGCTATTGAGAAAGGCCGCTGTAGGCAGACCTGGCTCTCAAGAGAAGACAGGCTATGTGCACACTGCCCACAAAATGAGGTGGAAACTGAGCTGCACCTCCTAACCTCCTGCCAAATGTAGAGACACATATTTCCCTCAGATTACAGAGATCCAGAATTTGAAAACAAACTCAATTTTGATAAACTCCCTTATCTACTGGGTGAAAAAGCACAGTGTGCCATCACAGCAGCAATATTTGTGACCTGTTGCCACAAGAAAAGGGCAACCAGTGAAGAACAAACACCATTGTAAATACAACCCATATTTATGTTGATTTTCCCATTTGTACTTTAACTATTTGCACATTGTTATAACACTGTATATATACATTGGGGAGAACAAGTATTTGATACACTGCCGATTTTGCAGGTTTTCCTACTTACAAAGCATGTAGAGGTCTGTAATTTTTATCATAGGTACACTTCAACTGTGAGAGACGGAAGCTAAAACAAAAATCCAGAAAATCACATTGTATGATTTTTAAGTAATTAATTTGCATTTTATTGCATGACATAAGTATTTGATACATCAGAAAAGCAGAACTTAATATTTGGTAAAGAAACCTTTGTTTGCAATTACAGAGATCATACGTTTCCTGTAGGTCTTGACCAGTTTGCACACACTGCAGCAGGGATTTTGGCCCACTCCTCCATACAGACCTTCTCCAGAACCTTCAGGTTTCGGGGCTGTCGCTGGGCAATATGGACTTTCAGCTCCCTCCAAAGATTTTCTATTGGGTTCAGGACTGGAGACTGGCTAGGCCTCTCCAGGACCTTGAGATGCTTCTTACGGAGCCACTCCTTAGTTGCCCTGGCTGTGTGTTTCGGGTCGTTGTCATGCTGGAAGACCCTGTCACGACCCATCTTCAATGCTCTTACTGAGGGAAGGAGGTTGTTGGCCAAGATCTCGCAATACATGGCCCCATCCATCCTCCCCTCAATACGGTGCAGTCGACTTGTCCCCTTTGTAGAAAAGCATCCCCAAAGAATGATGTTTCCACCTCCATGCTTCACGATTGGGATGGTGTTCTTGGGGTTGTACTCATCCTTCTTCTTCCTTCAAACACGGCGAGTGGAGTTTAGACCAAAAAGCTCTACATGACCTTCTCCAATTCCTCCTCTGGATCATCCAGATGGTCATTGGCAAACTTCAGACGGGCCTGGACATGCGCTGGCTTGAGGAGGGGGACCTTGCGTGCGCTGCAGGATTTTAATCCATGACGGCATAGTGTGTTTCTAATGGTTTTCTTTGAGACTGTTGTCCCAGCTCTCTTCAGGTCATTGACCAGGTCCTGCCGTGTAGTTCTGGGCTGATCCCTCAACTTCCTCATGATCATTGATGCCCCACGAGGTGAGATTTTGCATGGAGCCCCAGACCGAGGGTGATTGACCGTCATCTTGAACTTCTTCCATGTTCTAATAATTGCGCCAAAAGTTGTTGCCTTCTCACCAAGCTGCTTGCCTATTGTCCTGTAGCCCATCCCAGCCTTGTGCAGGTCTACAATTTTATCCCTGATGTCCTTACACAGCTCTCTGGTCTTGGCCATTGTGGAGAGGTTGGAGTCTGTTTGATTGAGTGTGTGGACAGGTGTCTTTTATACAGGTAACGAGTTCAAACAGGTGCAGTTAATACAGGTAATGAGTGGAGAACAGGAGGGCTTCTTAAAGAAAAACGAACAGGTCTGTGAGAGCCGGAATTCTTACTGGTTGGTAGGTGATCAAATACTTATGTCATGCAATAAAATGCAAATGAATTACTTAAAAATCATACAATGTGATTTTCTGGATTTTTGTTTAGATTCCGTCTCTCACAGTTGAAGTGTACCTATGATAAAAATTACAGACCTCTACATGCTTTGTAAGTAGGAAAACCTGCAAAATCGGCAGTGTACCAAATACTTGTTCTCCCCACTGTAAGTGCGATACGTGCTACTTTGTTCTTGACCAACTGCAATTTACCAATGTCCCTCTTTGCCGCACATGACCACACAGCTGGGCAGTAGTCCAGGTGCGACCAAACTGGGGCATGTAGGACCTGTCCGGTCGACTGAGATGTCAAGAAGGCAGAGCAGCGCCTTAGCATGGACAGACCTCTTCCCATTTTTAGCAACCATTGAGTCTATATGTTTTGACCATGACAGTTTGCTATCTAGGGTTACACCCAGCAGTTTAGTCTCCTCAACTTGCTCAATCGCCACATTATTCAATAATATATCTAAATGAGGTTTAAGGTTGAGCGAGTGATTTGTCCCAAAAATGATTATTTACGTTTTTGGGATATTTAGCACCAACCTATTGCTTAGTTACCCATCCTAAAACTGACTGGAGCTCTATGTTAAGGGTGTCAGTTATTTATTGTACTGTTGCGGCCGACAAGTATGCTGGTGAGTCGTCAGCGTACATGGACACACAGGCTTTATTCAAGGTCAGAGGAAGGTCATTAGTAAAAGCAAAATAAAATAATAGCCCTAGCCAGCTGCCATGTGGTACACCACATTAACGAAAACCTTCTGTTTTCTATTAGATATGTAACTCTCAATCCATAATAAGGCAGAGGATGCAAATCCATAACACCTATGTTTTTTTTTTTCAACAATAGGTTATGATCAATGACATCAAAAGCTGCACTGAAGTCTAACAGAACATCGCCCACAGTCTTCTTACTATCAATTTCTTTCAGCCAGTCATCAGTCATTTGTGTCAGTGCCGAGCATGTTGGGTGCCCTTCCCTATAAGCATGCTGAAAGTCTGTTATTAATTAGTTTTCTGTAAAATAACTTTATATTTGATCAAACACATTTTTTCTCCAAAAGTTTGCTAAGCACTTGTCACAGGCTGATTGGTCGGCTGTTTGAACCATTAAAGGGTGATCTGCTATTTTGGGGAATGACCTTTGCCTCCCTCCATATCTGAGGGCACACACCGTCTTCTAGGCAAAAATGGAAGATGTGGCAAACAGGAGTCACAATGTATTCCGCTACCAACCTCAGCAATTTACCATCCAGGTTGTCGGTACCAGGTGGTTTGTCCTTATTTATAGACAGCAGCAATCGTTTCACCTCTTCCACACTAAGTTTGTGGAACTCAAAACTACAGCGCTTCTCTTTCATTATTTGGTACATTATGCATAAATATGAAGGCTCAGATGGACTCCAGCCTTCTGAGCTGTGTCCTCCTCTGGTTCTGTTCACCAGGCAGGTCTCTGTGATGCCAGATGGACTCCAGCCTTCTGAGCTGTGTCCTCCTCTGGTTCTGTTCACCAGGCAGGTCTCTGTGTTGCCAGATGGACTCCAGCCGTCTGAGCTGTGTCCTCCTCTGGTTCTGTTCACCAGGCAGGTCTCTGTGTTGCCAGGTTGACTCCAGCCTTCTGAGCTGTGTCCTCCTCCTCTGGTTCTGTTCACCAGGCAGGTCTCTGTGTTGCCAGATGGACTCCAGCCTTCTGAGCTGTGTCCATCTGAGCCAGTACAATAAATAATTAGAAAGGCCTGTTCGCTAAAGTGTTTTAGGGAGCGTTTGACAGTGATGAGGGGTGGTCGTTTGACCGCGGACCCATTACGGACACAGGCAATGAGGCAGTGATCGCTGAGATCCTGGTTGAAGACAGCAGAGGTTTATTTAGAGGGTAAATTAGTCAGGATGATATCTATGAGGGTGCCCATGTTTACGGATTTAGGGTTGTACCTGGTAGGTTCCTTGATGATTTGTGGGAGATTGAGGGCATCTAGTTTAGATTGTAGGATTGCTGGGGTGTTAAGCATATCCCAGTTTAGGTCACCAAGCAGTACGAACTCTGAGGATAGATTCACATATGGTGTCCAGGGCACAGCTGGGGGCTGAGGGGGGGTCTGTAGCAAGCAGCAACAGTGAGAGACTTATTTCTGGAAAGGTGGATTTTTAGAAGTAGAAGCTCAAACTGTTTGGGCACAGACCTGGATAGTATGATAGAGCTCTGCAGGCTCTCTCTACAGTAGATTGCAACTCCACCCCCTTTGGCAGTTCTATCTAGATGGAAAATGTTGTAGTTGGGGATGGACATTTCTGAATCTTTGGTGGCCTTCCTAAGCCAAGATTCAGACACTGCTAGAACATCAGGGTTGGCGGAGTGTGCTAACGCAGTGAATAACTCAAACTTAGGGAGGAGGCTTCTGATGTTAACATGCAAGAAACAAAGGCTTTTACGGTTACAAAAATTAACAAATGATAGCGCCTGGGGAGCAGGAGTGATACTGGGGGCTGCAGGGCCTGGGTTAACCTCTACATCACCAGAGGAACAGAGGAGGACTAGAATAAGGATACGGCTAAAGGCTTTAAGAACTGGTCTTCTAGTGCGTTGGGTACAGAGAATAAAAGGGACAGATTTCTGGGCGTTGTAAAATAGATTCAAGGCATTATGTACAGACAAGGATATGGAAGGGTATGAGTACAGTGGAGGTACACCTAAGTGTTGTGTAACAATGAAAGAGATAACATCACTGGAGGCACCGATTGAGCCGGTCTCCGCGTGTATTGGGGGGTGGGACAAAGGAGTTATCTGAGGCAGGTTGAGCTGGACTGGGGGCTCTACAGTGAAATAGTACAATAAGAACTAACCGAAACAGCAATAAGCAAGGCATATTGACATTGGAGAGAGGCATTAATCAATCACAGGTGTTATTCGAGAGAGCTAAGAAAACAGCTGTTAATGGTGACGAAAGTTTGAGCTGAGGCTAAACAGATAAACAGGATGGGGTACCGTATAAAGGAACAGTCCAGCAGGCATCAGCTGTATAGCTGAGTGATCATAAGGTCTAGTGAACAGCAATAGGTGAGTCCGGGAGCAGTTCAGTGGCTGCTACGCTACAGGCGAGCTGGAGGCACGGCTGTTGATTGCGTGTGCTAGCGGGTCGGAGCTAGCAGATGGATCTTCGTGGTCGTCGCAATGGGAAGCCTGTTGAAACCACATCAGACGATTACGTCGGCAGACCAGTTGTGATGGATCAGCGGGGCTCCGTGTCAACACTAGGAGGTCCCGTCCGGTTGACAGAGAGGTAGATAGCCGGGAGATGGGCCTGGCTCGAGGCTAGCTCACGGCTAACTGGTGCTTGTTTTGGGACAGTGGTGATTAGCCAACAACAACAACAGCCATTCGGTTGCAGCTAGCTAGTTGCGATGATCCGTTGTTAAGGTCCAGTGATTCCGGCAGAAAATCCGATATGCTCTGGGTCGATAGCGCGCTGTGCTGACTGCAGACTGGACGATAATTGCTGGCTGGTAGGTAGTGCTGGCCACGGACAATGGTGAATATGCACCAATTTGTAAGTCGCTCTGGATAAGAGCGTCTGCTAAATGACGTAAATGTAAATGTAAATGTGAAGACCGCTAACGGTGGCTAATAGCAAGTAGCTAGTTAGCTGGCTAGTTTCAACCGGAGGTTCTGGATAAAAAAGTTATAAAGAAATAATAGAATCCGTTCCACATTGGGTGAGGCGGGTTGCAGGATAGTGTATTTAGTTAAAGGACGGAAATGTGAGATTGAGCGATATATACGAAAAAGACACAAAAAAAAAAAGAAAAAACAGTCTATTTACACGAGGACACGACAGAACACACGACCACACTGCTACGCCATCTTGGGCTGAGAATGGGCTTCATCACGTTGGCAGACAAGACCAGTTAATGTCTAGCAATCTTAAAAATGTATTATGGTGGGGTTGATTTTTATTTCTGCTCCGTCGTCAGATTCCCAAAGCAGATATTTTGTGACTTCATCTGTCAGCTTTTTATCATGTTCTTCCTAAAAATGTCTTCTGTTTGTTCGTTTTTAGTTTCCCAGCCCTCTATTCCTACAGTCTCTGATTCATGAGTCATAGAGAAATGATGTCGTTGTAGTTTTGTATATTCCTAGTGTGTTATTATGTTTAGGTGAGAGAAATGATGTAATGATGTCATTGTAGTTCTGATCGAAGTGATGTAACTCTAGTGCTGACTCCAGGCCAGAATGTCTTGGCTCAGGACAGACATGGAGGGCTTGTGCCAAGTCTGTTAACTCTCTCTCACACACACACACACACACACACACACACACACACACACACACACACACACACACTGTGAAACACTAGAATTACACAATAATATTTGCTTTCAATCTTGTTTATTTTAGATAATTAACTAACTCGTATGATTAAAATAATTTGAGAAAACTACACAACTACAGTAATTATATTTTTAAAGTTACAACTAAACAATGATTTAAATCAATAAGATAACATTTTGTATGTCAGACTTGACTTCCTTCATCTGGTATTTGATGTCTTCCTATTAGCATTTGTAGAGTCGGTTGATCCTCAGGATGTCAGTGGTGGACAACCCCTGTCTCTGGCCGATGGACACGTTGGGGTTGGGGATGGGGGTGATGGAGTCCTTTCCATTGATGGAGAAGGCTGTTTTTCCATAGTGCATGACGGAGCTGTAGTCATAGGGAGTGTTGAGGTTGTTGGTGTTTGATTTATCGAAGTTGTAGGCACTGTTAGCGTCGATGTTACTCCAGTTGATCCTGACGTACTGGTCACGGTCGCTCCTGGTTTGTTCGTGCTGGAAACCCAGAGCGTGGAGAGTCTCGTGCTGAACGATGCCGAAGTAAACGCAGCCGTCCCTTTGGAGAGAGACCACCTGTTGGCCTCCCACTCTCCCAAGAGAGGACCAGCACCCGTCTCTGGGCTCATAGCTGATGAAGTCAACCTGATTCCGACGAGGCACGAAGCGAATGCAGGTCTTGGAAGGGAAGGCCTGGAGGGCGTTCTCAATGATCTGCTTGTCGGAGGAAGTGAAGCTACTGCTCACTGTGTAAGGCACTTCAACCTTTCCGTTAGGGCCTTTGCTCCAGAAGCACCCTGAACTGTAAAATAAGATTCAGGTGGTTAGTAAATTATATTGGAAAATACAAATATTTTGACATAAGAAATATACATTTGTTATCTTTACTTGAATATAATTAGTACTTTAGTTCACTTGTTTAACCAATCTGAACTATATATCTCAACATTAGATACATGTAAAAACAACTACAAGGTAAACTGTGTTTAATTTACAAAATGTTCAACATATTTCTCTCAATTTACTAATGTTAAGATCTTGCAACAACTTGCCACATGTCTCTTGTTTTTAGAGCATTGTGGGTAATTCCACCTTCATTGACTTCATAATCCTATAATACAATGTCGTATGCATGTTTAAAGGACGAAAATTATATTGTATTAGTATTAAGCAACTTGTTGTGCTTTGAGGTGTGAACGGATATCGAAACCGTCAGTCAAATTGATGTTCAATGATGAGACAAACAATTCCCACCATCACCGCTGTTAATGACACTGGCTAATGGAGCATCCTGCACTGCTGCAGTTCTACCTCCATTTACTGCTAGTGGAATGAGCACTGTGCTCAACAACACCTGCTAATGTAGGTGAAAATGCCCATTGTTCAAAATTAATACACAATCTCCAAAAGTAACTAATCAGAAAGATGAAGCAAATGTAATTTATGAAAACAGTTTTGGAATTGATACAAAGTGAAGTATATTATACATAAAAATACCTCATGTTGGAAATACTCAAAAAGGCTGATGCAAATAGTTTTAAAAGTAGAACTCGCAAAATATTGTTTTTTAGTGTGTGTGGGTGTTGTACCTAAAGCAAATCATGGCATTTCTGGTTGTTGGTGCCAGCAGGTCTCCCTCCAGCAGAAACTGACTGGAGCCGTTATTAGTGGTCAGAATTCTCTCAGTGAAGTCTACAACCTCAGGGTTGTCTATTAGGATCTCCGGTCCACTTCCATCCTCCACGAGAGGGTTGGCCTGAGAGATGTCCAGGAGGAGGAGGAGGAGGAGGAGGGTGAGAGAGGTGCTATGCTCCATCTTCAGTGTGTGGAGAGGAGAGACTCTGGATGGCTCCTTGGATCTGGCAGTGGAGATGCTCTAGATGGGCTTCTTGGTCCTGGTGATGCTTTGGAGAGGCTCCTTGATGTGTGATTCTGTCTGGTCAGTCCTGGCCTTTTTATATAGTCCTATACAGGTGTGTCTGCAGGAGGATTAAGGGTTGGGGTCCATGTTGTTAGTCCTAAATAAACCTCTGAAGGGAGGGCTCCACCACCAAACCCACTGTTTCTACATGGTTTTAATCCATACGGGTCCATATACACCTGGCCATGCCTACTCAACAAACACGTCACACACACACACACACACACACACACACACACGCACACACACACACACACACACACACACACACACACACACACACACACACACACACACACACACACACACACTGTAATGACTCTACTGCAATGATGTTTTGAGGAACGTGTCAGATTGTCACTGCAGGGGATGAAGTAGACTGCGTCCTGAATGGCCCCCTATTCCCTATATAGTAGTGTGATAAAGTAGTGTACTATGTAGGGAATAGGGTGCCATTTGGGACGCAATCATAGTGTCAATGGTTTTCCGATTATAAAAGATATGACTGATCCACTAGGTACCGGTTTACATCATTGGTGTGTTTGTTAGATTATTGTCTAACAGTTGGGAATACAAGTACACATTACAATGCTGATGCATACTTAGGGCAGGCCAGGCCACTGGTCAAATATTGGCACTTTGCCATTTCCTGTTTTGGCAAATACTATAGGACAGGTAGAGTCACAAGGTAACAAGTTGTTCAGACAAACTCACCATTTAATGTTTGTCTGGAAATATTAATCTAATGTATTGGAAGAAATATGTTGGTTATAGATTGTGATAGTTGTGCCTGTATAGCTTAGGCCAGCATTAGTGGAAAAAATAACAAACACCTCCAAGCTGCTTCCTTGGGTTGAACATTGGACTCCAATATACCTTGATCATCTACTGATTTCATGATGCCTTGCACATTCATAACATTTTTGACATGTGTTTTTCTGGATTTTTTTGTTGATATTCTGTCTTTAACTGTTTAAATAAACCTACCATAAAAATTATAGACTGATCATTTCTTTGGTCAGTGGGCAAACGTACAAAATCAGCAGATACATTTTACCTTCACTGTATATGTCATGATATTTTGGCCATATCGCTCAGCCCTTGTGTATAATTGACGTATAAATGTATCTTAATTTTAATTCTGCTATGTTTGAAGGGGGCCTTCCACCAACTGCTGTTTTCAGATCAAGCCATAGGTTTTCCAAGTGATTTAGATCTGGACTCAACACCGGCCATTCCAGAACAGTCCAGTGTTTATTTTTTAACCATTACTGGTTGCTTTTCTATGTGTGTTATGTCTTTTCTTGCTGAAAGCCCTTCGATGGAGACCCTGTTTTTGGACACTGGGTTGAACATAGGACACCAAAACACGTTGATAATCTACTGATTTCATGATGCCTTGCACGTTCAAGGCCCCCCAGTACAGGAGGCAGCAAAGCAACCCCACATCATGGGAGACCCATGGGGCGGCGCGCACAATTGGCCCAGCGTCGTCCAGGGTAGGGGAGGGAATGGCCGGCAGGGGATGTAGCTCAGTTGGTAGAGCATGGCGTTTGCAACGCCAGGGTTGTGGGTTTGATAAAATAATGTATGCACTAACTGTAAGTCGCTCTGGATAAGAGCGTCTGCTAAATGACTAAAAATGTAAAATGTAATTATGGAACCTCCCCCATGTTTGATTGTGAGGAGGGTGATCTTTTCTTTGAATGCTTCATTTGGTTTCTGGTAAAACATGTGACAAAGACCTCTAATTTTGTTCAATCGGAAAAGAGAACATTTCTCCCAGGATTTAGGCTTGTTTAGGTGGGTTTTTGCTACGTTTAATCAGGGTTTCCTGTATCTCTTTCAGCAGTGGGGTCTTGCTATGTTTACCAACGACCAAATGAATCATTCAAAAGAAAAGATCACCTTCCTTACAATCAAACATGGGGGAGGTTCAATAATTCTGTGGGGTTGCCAAACAGGAAATGGCAAAGTGCCAATATTTGACCAGTGGCCTGGCCTGCCCTAAGTATGCATCAGCATTGTAATGTGTACTTGTATTCCCAACTGTTAGACAATAAGCTACCAAACACACCAATGATGTAAACCGGTACCTATTGGATCAGTCATATCTTTTATCATCGGAAAACCATTGACACTATGATTGCGTCCCAAATGGCACCCTATTCCCTACATAGTACACTACTTTAGCACACTACTATATAGGGAATAGGGTGACATTCAGGACGCAGCCTACTTCATCCCCTGCAGTGACAATCTGACACGCTCCTCAGCACATCATTGCAGTAGAGTCTCATTGCAGTAGAGTCATTACAGTGTGTGTGTGTGTGTGTGTGCGTGTGTGCGTGTGTGTGTGTGTGTGTGTGTGTGTGTGTTTGTGTGTGTGTGTGTGTTTGTGTTTGTGTGTGTGTGTGTGTGTGTGTGTGTGTGTGTTTGTGTGTGTGTGTGTGTGACGTGTTTGTAGAGTAGGCATGGTCAGGTGTAAATGGACCCGTATGGATTAAAACCATGTAGAAACAGTGGGTTTGGTGGTGGAGCCCTCCCTTCAGAGGTTTATTTAGGACTAACAACATGGACCCCAACCCTTAATCCTCCTGCAGACACACCTGTAGAGGACTGTATAAAAAGGCCAGGACTGACCAGACAGAATCACACATCAAGGAGCCTCTCCAAAGCATCACCAGGACCAAGAAGCCCATCTAGAGCATCTCCACTGCCAGATCCAAGGAGCCATCCAGAGTCTCTCCTCTCCACACACTGAAGATGGAGCATAGCACCTCTCTCACCCTCCTCCTCCTCCTCCTCCTCCTGGACATCTCTCAGGCCAACCCTCTCGTGGAGGATGGAAGTGGACCGGAGATCCTAATAGACAACCCTGAGGCTGTAGACTTCACTGAGAGAATTCTGACCACTAATAACGGCTCCAGTCAGTTTCTGCTGGAGGGAGACCTGCTGGCACCAACAACCAGAAATGCCATGATTTGCTTTAGGTACAACACCCACACACACTAAAAAACAATATTTTGCGAGTTCTACTTTTAAAACTATCTGCATCAGCCTTTTGAGTATTTCCAACATGAGGTATTTTTATGTATAATATACTTCACTTTGTATCAATTCCTAAACTGTTTTCATAAGTTACATTTGCTTCATCTTTCTGATTAGTTACTTTTGGAGATTGTGTCTTAATTTTGAACAATGGCATTTTCACCTACATTAGCAGGTGTTGTTGAGCACAGTGCTCATTCCACTAGCAGTAAATGGAGGTAGAACTGCAGCAGTGCAGGATGCTCCATTAGCCAGTGTCATTAACAGCGGTGATGGTGGGAATTGTTTGTCTCATCATTGAACATCAATTTGACTGACGGTTTCGATATCCGTTCACACCTCAAAGCACAACAAGTTGCTTAATACTAATACAATATAAGTTTCGTTCTTTAAACATGCATACAACATTGTATAATAGGATTATGAAGTCAATGAAGGTGGAATTACCCACAATGCTCTAAAAACAGAGACATGTGGCAAGTTGTTGCAAGAACTTAACATTAGTAAATTGAGAGAAATATGTTGAACATTTTGTAAATTAAACACAGTTTACCTTGTAGTTGTTTTTACATGTATCTAATGTTGATATATATATATATATATATATATAGTTCAGGTTGGTTAAACAAGTGAAGTAAAGTACTAATTATATTCAAGTAAAGATAACAAATGTATATTTTTTATGTCAAAATATTAGTATTTTCCAATATAATTTACTAACCAGCTGAATGTTATTTTCCAGTGCAGGGTGCTTCTGGAGCAAAGGCCCTAATGGAAAGGTTGAAGTGCCTTACACAGTGAGCAGTAGCTTCACTTCCTCCGACAAGCAGATCATTGAGAACGCCCTCCAGGCCTTCCCTTCCAAGACCTGCATTCGCTTCGTGCCTCGTCGGAATCAGGTTGACTTCATCAGCTATGAGCCCAGAGACGGGTGCTGGTCCTCTCTTGGGAGAGTGGGAGGCCAACAGGTGGTCTCTCTCCAAAGGGACGGCTGCGTTTACTTCGGCATCGTTCAGCACGAGACTCTCCACGCTCTGGGTTTCCAGCACGAACAAACCAGGAGCGACCGTGACCAGTACGTCAGGATCAACTGGAGTAACATCGACGCTAACAGTGCCTACAACTTTGATAAATCAAACACCAACAACCTCAACACTCCCTATGACTACAGCTCCGTCATGCACTATGGAAAAACAGCCTTCTCCATCAATGGAATGGACACCATCTCCCCCATCCCCAACCCCAACGTGTCCATCGGCCAGAGACAGGGGTTGTCCACCACTGACATCCTGAGGATCAACCGACTCTACAAATGCTAATAGGAAGACATCAAGTCACAGGAGAAAAGCCTGGAAAAGACCAGATGAAGGAAGTCAAGTCTGACATACAAAATGTTATCTTATTGATTTAAATCATTGTTTAGTTGTAACTTTAAAAATATAATTACTGTAGTTGTGTAGTTTTCTCAAATTATTTTAATCATACGAGTTAGTTAATTATCTAAAATAAACAAGATTGAAAGCAAATATTATTGTGTAATTCTAGTGTTTCACAGTGTGTGTGTGTGTGTCTGTGTGTGTGTGTGTGTGTGTGTGTGTGTGTGTGTGTGTGTGTGTGCGTGTGTGTGTGTGTGTGCGTGTGTGTGTGTGCGTGTGTGAGATAGAGAGAGAGTTAACAGACTTGGCACAACCCCTCCATGTCTGTCCTGAGCCAAGACATTCTGGCCTGGAGTCAGCACTAGAGTTACATCACTTCTGTCAGAACTACAATGACATCATTACATCATTTCTCTCACCTAAACACAATAACACACTAGGAATATACAAAACTACAACGACATCATTTCTCAATGACTCATGAATCAGAGACTGTAGGAATAGAGGGCTGGGAAACTAAAAACGAACAAACAGAAGACATTTTAGGAAGAAAATTATAAAAAGCTGACAGATGAAGTCACAAAATATCTGCTTTGGGAATCTGACGACAGAGCAGAAATAAAAATCAACCCCACCATAATACATTTTTAAGATTGCTAGACATTAACTGGTCTTGTCTGCCAACATGATGAAGCCCATTCTCAGCCCAAGATGGCGTAGCAGTGTGGTCGTGTGTTCTGTCGTGTCCTCGTGTAAATAGACCGTTTTTTCTTTTTTTGTGTGTCTTTTTCGTATATATCGCTCAATCTCACATTTCCGTCCTTTAACTAAATAAACTGTCCTGCAACCCGCCTTCACCCAATGTGGAACGGATTCTATTATTTCTTTATAACTTTTTATCCAGAACCTCCGGTTGAAACTAGCCAGCTAGCCAGCTAACTAGCTACTTGCTATTAGCCACCGTTAGCGGTCTTCACCATTGTCCGTGGCCTGCACTACCTACCAGCCAGCTCTAGCCTGGACAATTATCGGCCAGTCTGCAGTCAGCACAGCGCGCTATCGACCCAGAGCATATCTGATTTTCTGCCGGAATCACTGGACCTTAACAACAGGATCATCGCAACTAGCTAGCTGCAACAGAATGGCTGTTGTTGTTGTTGGCTAATCACCACTGTCCCAAAACAAGCACCAGTTAGCCTTGAGCTAGCCTCGAGCCAGGCCCATCTCCCGGCTATCTACCTCTCTGTCAACCGGACGGGACCTCCTAGTGTTGACACGGAGCCCCGCCGATCCATCACGACTGGTCTGCCGACGTAAACGTCTGATGAGGTTTCAACAGGCTTCCCATTGCGACGACCACGAAGATCCATCTGCTAGCCCCGGCCCGCTAGCACATGCAATCAACAGCCGTGCCTCCTGCTCGCCTGTGCTTTAACAGCCACCGAACTGCTCCCGGACTCACCTATTGTTGTTCACTGGACCTTATGATCACTCAGCTACACAGCTGATGCCTGCTGGACTGTTCCTTTACACGGTACCCCATCCTGTTTATCTGTTTAGCCTCAGCCCAAACTTTCGTCGTCATTACCAGCTGTTTTCTTAGCTCTCTCGAATAACACCTGTGATTGCTTTATGCCTCTCTCCCATGTCAATAAGCCTTGCCTATTGCTGTTTCGGTTAGTTCTTACTGTACTTTTCACTGTAGAGCCCCCAGTCCCGCTCAACCTGCCTCAGATAGCTCATTTGTCCCACCCCCAATACACGCGGAGACCGGCTCAATCGGTGCCTCCAGTGATGCTATCTCTTTCATTGTTACACAACGCTTAGGTGTACCTCCATTGTACTCATATCCTTCCATATCTTTGTCTGTACATAATGCCCTGAATCTATTCTACAACGCCCGGAAATCTGCCCCTTTTATTCTCTGTACCCAACGCACTAGAAGACCAGTTCTTAAAGCCTTTAGCCGTATCCTTATTATAATCCTCCTCTGTTCCTCTGGTAATGTAGAGGTTAACCCAGGCCCTGTAGCCCCCAGTATCATTCCTGCTCCCCAGGCGCTATCATTTGTTGACTTTTGTAACCGTAAAAGCCTTGGTTTCTTGCATGTTAACATCAGAAGCCTCCTCCCTAAGTTTGAGTTATTCACTGCGTTAGCACACTCCGCCAACCTTGATGTTCTAGCAGTGTCTGAATCCTGGCTTAGGAAGGCCACCAAAAATTCAGAAATGTCCATCCCCAACTACAAAACTGTTTGTCCAGATAAAACTGCCAAAGGGGGCGGAGTTGCAATCTACTGTAGAGATAGCCTGCAGAGCTCTATCACACTATCCAGGTCTGTGCCCAAACAGTTTGAGCTTCTAATTCTTAAAATCCACCTTTCCAGAAATAAGTTTATCACTGTTGCCGCTTGCTACAGACCCCCCTCAGACCCCAGCTGTGCCCTGGACACCATATATGAATTGATTGCACCCCCATCTATCCTCAGAGTTCGTACTGCTTGGTGACCTAAACTGGGATATGCTTAACACCCCAGCCATCCTACAATCTAAACTAGATAACCTCAATCTCCCACAAATTATCAAGGAACCTACCAGGTACAACCCTATATCCGTAAACATGTGCACTCTCATAGATATCATCCTGACTTACCTAATTTAACCTCTAAATAAACCTCTGCTGTCTTCAACCAGGATCTCAGCGATCACTGCCTCATTGCCTGCGTCCGTAATGGGTCCGCGGTCAAACGACCACCCCTCATCACTGTCAAACGCTCCCTAAAACACTTTAGCGAGCAGGCCTTTCTAATTGACCTGGCCCGGGTATCCTGGATGGATATTGACCTCATTCCGTCTGTAGAGGATGCCTGGTTGTTCTTTAAAAGTGCTTTCTTCTCCATCTTAAATAAGCATGCCCCTTTCAAAAAGTTCAGAACTAAGAACAGATATAGCCCCTGGTTCACCCCAGACTTGACTGCCCTTGACCAGCACAAAAACATCCTGTGGCGTACTGTATTAGCATCAAACAGTCCCCGTGATATGCAACTTTACAGGGAAGTCAGGAACCAATATACACAATCAGTTATGAAAGCAAAGGCTAGCTTTTTCAAACAGAAATTTACATCCAGTAGCACTAACTCCAAAAAGTTTTGGGACACTGTAAAGTCCATGGAGAATAAGAGCACCTCCTCCCAGCTGCCCACTGCACTGAGGCTAGGAAACACTGTCACCACTGATAAATCTATGACAATCGAGCATTTCAACAAGCATTTTGCAATGGCTGGCCATGCTTTCCACCTGGCTACCCCTACCCCGGCCACCAGCTCTGCACCCTCCGCTGCAACTTGCCCATGCCCCCCTCATTGGTCACCACAGCAACACCCACCCGTAGTATGCGCTCCAGCAGGTATATCTCACTGGTCATCCCCAAAGCCAACACCTCCTTTGGCCGCCATTCCTTCCAGTTCTCCGCTGCCAATGACTGGAACGAACTGCAAAAATCTCTGAAGCTGGAGACACTTATCTCCCTCACTAACTTTAACATCAGTTGTCAGAGCAGCTTACCGATCACTGCACCTGTACACAGCCCATCTGTAATTAGCCCACCCAACTACCTCATCCCCATATTGTTTTTTATTTTGCTCATTTGCACCCCATTATCTCTATTTGCACATCATCTTTTGCACATCTATCTCTCCAGTGTTAATACTAAATTGTAATTATTTTGCACTATGACCTATTTATTGCCTTACCTCCATAACTTACTACATTTGCACACACTGTATATAGATTTTATATTGTGTTATTGACTGTACGTTTTGTTTATTCCATATGTAACTATGTGTTGTTGTTGTTTTTAATCGCACTGCTTTGCTTTATCTTGGCCAGGTCGCAGTTGTAAATGAGAACTTGTTCTCAACTGGCTTATCTGGTTAAATAAAGGTGAAATAAAATAAAATAAAATAATCATCACTTCAACAAAGTGGAGTCACATGTTCCCAAAATTGCAGGTTTCTCCTCACAAAAAGTTCTAAAGGGCTGTGCATTGAATCGTATGTCATATAGACTATAACAAGACTACACGTTCTGCAGACATGCACGTGTACCGGTAATTCATCTTTCTTTCCCTATACCTCCACCGAACAGGCTGCTCTCTCCTCCTCTCCCTCTCCTCTCCAGCCCTCAGCCCCTGCCCCAGACAGCTGCCCAATCTCTCCAAGCATCACAATATCAATTAGAGATTCATAGTTTAAAGAGTGTCAACTCCTGGTTGGACCAAGCTCAGACGGCTGGAGTCCATCTGGCATCACAGAGACCTGCCTGGTGAACAGAACCAGAGGAGGACACAGCTCAGAAGGCTGGAGTCCATCTGAGCCTTCATATTTATGCATAATGTACCAAATAATGAAAGACAAGCGCTGTAGTTTTGAGTTCCACAAACTTAGTGTGGAAGAGATGAAACGATTGCTGCTGTCTATAAATAAGGACAAACAACCTGGTACCAACAACCTGGATGGTAAATTGCTGAGGTTGGTAGCGGAATACATTGTGACTCCTGTTTGCCACATCTTCCATTTTTGCCTAGAAGACGGTGTGTGCCCTCAGATATGGAGGGAGGCAAAGGTCATTCCCCAAAATAGCAGATCACCCTTTAATGGTTCAAACAGCCGACCAATCAGCCTGTGACAAGTGCTTAGCAAACTTTTGGAAAAAAATGTGTTTGATCAAATATAAAGTTATTTTACAGAAAACTAATTAATAACAGACTTTCAGCATGCTTATAGGGAAGGGCACCCGACATGCTTGGCACTGACACAAATGACTGATGACTGGCTGAAAGAAATTGATAGTAAGAAGATTGTGTGGCGATGTTCTGTTAGACTTCAGTGCAGCTTTTGATGTCATTGATCATAACCTATTGTTGAAAAAAATAACATAGGTGTTATGGATTTGCATCCTCTGCCTTATTATGGATTGAGAGTTACATATCTAATAGAAAACAGAAGGTTTTCGTTAATGTGGTGTACCACAGGGCAGCTGGCTAGGGCTATTATTTTATTCTGCTTTTACTAATGACCTTCCTCTGACCTTGAATAAAGCCTGTGTGTCCATGTACGCTGATGACTCACCAGCATACTTGTCGGCTGCAACAGTAAAACAAATAACTGACACCCTTAACATAGAGCTCCAGTCAGTTTTAGGATGGGTAACTAAGCAATAGTTTCGAGCTAAATATCCCAAAAACGTAAATAATCATTTTTGGGACAAATCTTTCGCTCAACCTTAAACCTCATTTAGATATATTATTGAATAATGTAGCGATTGAGCAAGTTGAGGAGACTAAACTGCTGGGTGTAACCCTAGATAGCAAACTGTCATGGTCAAAACATATAGACTCAATGGTTGCTAAAAATGGGAAGAGGTCTGTCCATGCTAAGGCGCTGCTCTGCCTTCTTGACATCTCAGTCGACCGGACAGGTCCTACATACCCCAGTTTGGTCGCACCTGGACTACTGCCCAGCTGTGCGGTCATGTGCGGCAAAGAGGGACATTGGTAAATTGCAGTTGGTCAAGAACAAAGTAGCACGTATCGCACTTAGATGTACACAGAGGGCAAGTGTCAGTAACATGAATGTCAATCTCGCCTGGCTCAAAGTTGAGGAGAGATTGACTGCATCACTATTGGTCTTTGTGCGAGGTGTGGTGCTGTTGAAGGTGCTGAACTGTCTGCTCAAGCAGTTGGCACACTGTTCTGACACTCATCGGTACCACACAAGACATGCCACCAGAGGTCTCTTCACAGTCCCCAGGTCCAGAACAGAGGCTGGGAAACACACAGTATTAAATACAGCCATGACTACATGGAACTCTCTGCCACCCCAGGTAACTCAAGCTAGCAATAAAAGTGAATTTAAAAAGAAATTATAAAAGAACACCTTACTGCAAAAAAGGGACTGTGAAGAGACAGACATTTTCTATATCTTGTATTGTAATTTACACTGTACAGTCGTGGTCAAAAGTTTTGAGAATGACACAAGTATTGTTCTTCACAAAGTTTGCTGCTTCAGTATTTTTAGATATTTTTGTCAGATGGTACTATGGTATACTGAAGTATAATTACAAGCATTCCATAAGTGTCAAAGGCTTTAATTGACAATTACATTAAGTTTATGCAAAGAGTCAATATTTGCAGTGTTGACCCTTTTTTTTCAAGACCTCTGCAATCCGCCCTGGCATGCTGTCAATTAACTTCTGGGCCACATCCTGACTGATGGCAGTCCATTCTTGCATAATCAATGCTTGGAGTATGTCAGAATTTGTGGGTTTTTGTTTGTCCACCCGCCTCTTGAGGATTGACCACAAGTTCTCAATGGGATTAATGAGAGAATCACTGACATGATGGCAGCTGGTCCTTTTGTGGCAGGGCTGAAATGCAGTGGACATTTTTGGGGGGGATTAAGTTCATTTTCATGGCAAAGAGGGACTTTGCAATTAATTGCAATTTATCTGATCACCCTTCATAACATTCTGGAGTATATGCAAATTGCCATCATAAAAACTGAGGCAGCAGACTTTGTGAAAATTAATATTTGTGTCATTCTCAAAACTTTTGACCACGACTGTATTATGTATTAGACCTAGATATTGTGTGAACATACTGATACAGTGCATTCAGAAAGTATTCAGACCCCTTCCCTTTTTCCACATTTTGTTACGTTACAGCCTTTTATCTAAAATGGATAAAATAAATTAAAATCCTCATCAATCTACACACAATACCCCAGAATGAATATGCAAAAACAGGTTTTTAGAAATG
The DNA here is from genome assembly GCA_902810595.1 of Coregonus sp. 'balchen'. Taxonomy (NCBI): domain Eukaryota; kingdom Metazoa; phylum Chordata; class Actinopteri; order Salmoniformes; family Salmonidae; genus Coregonus; species Coregonus sp. 'balchen'. The sequence continues at coordinate 4,708,541 of LR778284.1, forward strand.
TTTGCAAATGTATTCAAAATAAAAACAGAAATACCTTATTTAAGGAATTATTTCATAGACCCTTTGCTATGAGACTCAAAATTAAGCTCAGGTGCATCCTGTTTCCATTGATCATCCTTGAGATGTTTCTACAACTTGATTGGAGTCCACCTGTGGTAAATTCAATTGATTGGATATGATTTGGAAAGGCACACACCTGTCTATATTAGGTCCCAGAGTTGACAGTGCATGTCAGAACAAAAAACAAGCCATGAGGTCGAAGGAATTGTCCGTAGACCTCCGAGACAGGATTGTGTTGAGGCACAGATCTGGGGAAGGGTACCAAAAAAATTATGCAGCATTGAAGGTCCCCAAGAACACAGTGGCCTCTTCCTAGAGCTGGCCTCCCAGCCAACTGAGCAATCGGGGGAAAAGGGCCTTGGTCAGGGAGGTAACCAAGAACCCGATGGTCACTCTGACAGAGCTCTAGAGTTCCTCTCTGGAGATGGGAGAACCTTCCAGAAGGACAACCATCTCTGCAGCACTTCACCAATCAGGTCTTTATGGTAGAGTGGCCAGACGGAAGCCACTCCTCAGTAAAAGGCACATGACAGCCCACTTGGAGTTTGCCAAAAGGCACCTAAAGGACTCTCAGACCATGAGAAACAAGATTCTCTGTTCTGATGAAACCAAGATTGAACTCTTTGGCCTGAATGCCAAGTGTCATGCCTGGAGGAAACCTGGCACCATCCATACGGTGAATCACGGTGGTGGCAGCATCATGCTGTGGGGATGTTTTTCAGCGGCAGGGACTGGGAGACTAGTCAAGATCGAGGGAAAGATGAAAGGAGCAATGTACAGAGAGATCCTTGATGAAAACCTGCTCCAGAGCGCTCAGGACCTCAGACTGGGGTGAAGGTTCACCTTCCAACAGGACAACGACCTTAAGCACACAGCCAAGACAACGCAGGAGTGGCTTCGGGACAAGACTCTGAATTTCCTTGAGTGGCCCAGCGAGTGCCCGGACTTGAACCCAATCTAACATCTCTGGAGAGACCTGAAAATAGCTGTGCAGCAATGCTCCCCATCCAACCTGACAGAGCTTAAGAGGATCTGCAGAGAAGAATGGGAGAAACTCCCCAAATACAGGTCTGGCCAAGCTTGTAGCGTCATACCCAAGAAGACTCGAGGCTGTTATCGCTGCCAAAGGTGCTTCAACAAAGTACTGAGTAAAGGGTCTGAATACTTATGTAAATGTCATATTAATTTTTTTTATTTTAATAAATTAGTAGAAATGTCTAAAAACCTGTTTTTGATTTGTCATTATGCGGTATTAAGGGGTATTGTATGTAGATTGATGAAGGAAAAAATGTAATCAATTTTAGAATAAGGTAACGTAATAAAATGTGGAAAAAGTCAAGGGGACTGAATACTTTTCGAAGGCACTGTATGTGTTGCCAACCTAGGGTCATGCAATACTCATTAAGCAAATGTTTTACATTTATTATTCAAAAACATAACATACAGTCAAATTTGAACAATATCATACAGTGAGGGAAAAAAGTATTTGATCCCCTGCTGATTTTGTATTTTTGCACACAGACAAAGAAATGATCAGTCTATAATTTTAATGGTAGCTTTATTTGAACAGTGAGAGACAGAATCATTTTTAAAAAATCCAGAAAAAAACATGTCAACATTTTTATAAATTGATTTGCATTTTAATGAGGGAAATAAGTATTTGACCCCCTCTCAATCAGAAAGATTTATTTTATACAGGTAACGAGCTGAGATTAGGAGCACACTCTTAAAGGGAGTGCTCCTAATCTCAGTTTGTTACCTGTATAAAAGACATGTCCACAGAAGCAATCAATCAATCAGATTCCAAACTCTCCACCATGGCCTAGACCAAAGAGCTCTCCAAGGATGTCAGGGACAAGATTGTAGACCTACACACGGCTGGAATGGGCTACAAGACCATCGCCAAGCAGCTTGGTGAGAAGGTGACAACAGTTGGTGCGATTATTCACAAATGGAAGAAACACAAAAGAACTGTCAATCTCCCTCGGCCTGGGGCTCCATGCAAGATCTCACCTTGTGGAGTTGCAATGATCATGAGAACGGTGAGGAATCAGCCCAGAACTACATGGGATGATCTTGTCAATGATCTCAAGGCAGCTGGGACCATAGTCACCAAGAAAACAATTGGTAACACACTACGCCGTGAAGGACTGAAATCCTGCAGTGTCCGCAAGGTCCCCCTGCTCAAGAAAGCACATATACATGCCCGTCTGAAGTTTGCCAATGAACATCTGAATGATTCAGAGGAGAACTGGGTGAAAGTGTTGTGGTCAGATGAGACCAAAATCAAGCTCTTTGGCATCAACTCAACTCGCCGTGTTTGGAGGAGGAGGAATGCTGCCTATGACCCCAAGAACACCATCCCCACCTTCAAACATGGAGGTGGAAACATTATGCTTTGGGGGTGTTTTTCTGCTAAGGCGACAGGACACCTTCACCGCATCAAAGGGACGATGGACGGGGCCAAATCTTGGGTGAGAACCTCCTTCCCTCAGCCAGGGCATTGAAAATGGGTTGTGGATAGGTATTCCAGCATGACAATGACCCAAAACACACGGCCAAGGCAACAAAGGAGTGGCTCAAGAAGAAGCACATTAAGGTCCTGGAGTGGCCTAGCCAGTCTCCAGACCTTAATCCCAAAGAAAATCTGTGGAGGGAGCTGAAGATTCGAGTTGCCAAATGTCAGCCTCGAAACCTTAATGGCTTGGAGAAGATCTGCAAAGAGGAGTGGGACAAAATCCCTCCTGAGATGTGTGCAAACCTGGTGGCCAACTACAAGAAACGTCTGACCTCTGTGATTGCCAACAAGGGTTTTGCCACCAAGTACTAAGTCATGTTTTGCAGAGGGGTCAAATACTTATTTCCCTCATTAAAATGCAAATCAATTCATAACATTTTTTACATGCGTTTTTCTGGATTTGTTTTGTTGATATTCTGTCTTTAACTGTTCAAATAAACCTACCATTAAAATTATAGACTGATCATTTCTTTGTCAGTGGGCAAATGTACAAAATCAGCAGGGGATCAAATACTTTTTACCTTCACTGTATATGTCATGATATTTTGGCCATATCGCTCAGCCCTTGTGTACAATTGACGTATAAAGTGATCTTAATTTTAATTCTGCTATGTTTGAAGGGGGCCTTCCACCAACTGCTGTTTTCAGATCAAGCCATAGGTTTTTCAAGTGATTTAGATCTGGACTCAACACCAGCCGTTCCAGAACAGTCCAGTGTTTATTTTTTAACCATTTACTGGTTGCTTTTCTATGTGTGTTATGTATTTTCTTGCTGAAAGCCCTTCGATGGAGACCCCGTTTTTGGACACTGGGTTGAACATAGGACACCAACACACCTTGATAATCTACTGATTTCATGATGCCTTGCCGTTCAAGGCCCCCCAGTACAGGAGGCAGCAAAGCAACCCCACATCATTATGGAACCTCCCCCATGTTTGATTGTGAGGAGGGTGCTCTTTTCTTTGAATGCTTTATTTATTTTTCCGGTAAAACATAGCGCATATTTTTATTGACAAAGACCTCTAATTTCGTTCAATCGGAAAAGAGAACATTTCTCCCAGGATTTAGGCTTGTTTAGGTGGGTTTTTGCTACGTTTAATCAGGGTTTCCTGTATCTCTTTCAGCAGTGGGGTCTTCCTATGTTTACCAACGACCAAATGAAGCATTCAAAAGAAAAGAGCACCCTCCTTACAATCAAACATGGGGGAGGTTCCATAATGATGTGGGGTTGCTTTGCTGCCTCTGGTACTGGGGGGCCTTGAATGTGCAAGGCATCATGAAATCAGTAGATTATCAAGGTATATTGGAGTCCAATGTTCAACCCAAGGAAGCAGCTTGGAGGTGTATGTTATTTAGCCGTTTTCCACTAATGCTGGCCTAAGCTATATAGGCACAAAGCCCTGGCTCTGGGGACTCTTATATGTTGAGCCAGGGTGTGTAGGGTCTATGTTTTGTGTTCTATGTTCAGTTTCTAGTTCATGTGTTTTCTATGTTGGCCGGGGTGGTTCCCAATCAGAGGCAAGGTGAATCAGCTGTTGCTTGTTGTCTCTGATTGGGAACCATACATAGGCAGCCTTTTGTGCACTTGTCATTTGTGGGATCTTGTTCCGTGTAGGTTTGTGTATGACCGAGGACTTCACGTTTCATTTTGTTGTTGTTGTAATTGTTGTTTGAAGTACTCTATTAAAGAGATGTATATCACGCTGCGCCTTGGTCCGCTCATTATGACGATCGTGACACACAACTATCACAATCTATAACGAACATATTTCTTCCAATACATTCGATTAATATTTCCAGACAAACATTAAATGATGAGTTTGTCTGAACAACTTGTTAACTTGTGACTCTACCTGTCCTATAGTATTTGCCAAAACAGGAAATGGCAAAGTGACAATATTTGACCAGTGGCCTGGCCTGCCCTAAGTATGCATCAGCATTGTAATGTGTACTTGTATTCCCAACTGTTAGACAATAAGCTACCAAACACACCAATGATGTAAACCGGTACCTAGTGGATCAGTCATATCTTTTATCATCGGAAAACCATTGACACTATGACTGCATCCCAAATGGCACCCTATTCCCTACATAGTACACTACTTTAGCACACTACTATATAGGGAATAGGGTGACATTCAGGACGCAGTCTACTTCAACCCCTGCAGTGACAATCTGACACGCTCCTCAAAACATCATTGCAGTAGAGTCATTACAGTGTGTGTGTGTGTGTGTGTGTGTGTGTGTGTGTGTGTATGTGTATGTGTATGTGTGTGTGTGTGTGTGTGTGTGTGTGTGTGTGTGTTTGTGTGTGTGTGTGTGTGTGTGTGTGTGTGTGTGTGTGTGTGTGTGTGTGTGTGTGTGTGTGTGTGTATGTGTTTGTGTGTGCGTGTGTGCGTGTGTGTGTGTGATGTGTGTGTGTGTGTGTGTGTGTGTGATGTGTGTGTGATGTGTGTGTGTGTGTGTGTGTGTGTGTGTGTGTGTGTGTGTGTGTGTGTGTGTGTGACGTGTTTGTTGAGTAGGCATGGCCAGGTGTAAATGGACCCGTATGGATTAAAACCATGTAGAAACAGTGGGTTTGGTGGTGGAGCCCTCCCTTCAGAGGTTTATTTAGGACTAACAACATGGACCCCAACCCTTAATCCTCCTGCAGACACACCTGTATAGGACTATATAAAAAGGCCAGGACTGACCAGACAGAATCACACATCAAGGAGCCTCTCCAAAGCATCACCAGGACCAAGAAGCCCATCTAGAGCATCTCCACTGCCAGATCCAAGGAGCCATCCAGAGTCTCTCCTCTCCACACACTGAAGATGGAGCATAGCACCTCTCTCACCCTCCTCCTCCTCCTCCTCCTCCTGGACATCTCTCAGGCCAACCCTCTCACGGAGGATGGAAGTCGACCGGAGATCCTAATAGACAACCCTGAGGCTGTGGACTTCACTGAGAGAATTCTGACCACTAATAACGGCTCCAGTCAGTTTCTGCTGGAGGGAGACCTGCTGGCACCAACAACCAGAAATGCCATGATTTGCTTTAGGTACAACACCCACACACACTAAAAAACAATATTTTGCGAGTTCTACTTTTAAAATTATTTGCATCAGCCTTTTGAGTATTTCCAACATGAGGTATTTTTATGTATAATATACTTCACTTTGTATCAATTCCAAAACTGTTTTCATAAGTTACATTTGCTTCATCTTTCTGATTGGTTACTTTTGGAGATCGTGTATTAATTTTGAACAATGGCATTTTCACCTACATTAGCAGGTGTTGTTAAGCACAGTGCTCATTCCACTAGCAGTAAATGGAGGTAGAACTGCAGCAGTGCAGGATGCTCCATTAGCCAGTGTCATTAACAGCGGTGATGGTGGGAATTGTTGGTCTCATCATTGAACATCAATTTGACTGACGGTTTCGATATCCGTTACACCTCAAAGCAATACTAATACTATACTAATACAATACTAATACAATATAATTTTCGTCCTTTAAACATGCATACAACATTGTATTATAGGATTATGAAGTCAATGAAGGTGGAATTACCCACAATGCTCTAAAAACAAGAGACATGTGGCAAGTTGTTGCAAGAACTTAACATTAGTAAATTGAGAGAAATATGTTGAACATTTTGTAAATTAAACACAGTTTACCTTGTAGTTGTTTTTACATGTATCTAATGTTGATATATATATATATATATATATATAGTTCAGGTTGGTTAAACAAGTGAAGTAGAGTACTAATTATATTCAAGTAAAGATAACAAATGTATATTTTTTATGTCAAAATATTAGTATTTTCCAATATAATTTACTAACCACCTGAATCTTATTTTACAGTTCAGGGTGCTTCTGGAGCAAAGGCCCTAATGGAAAGGTTGAAGTGCCTTACACAGTGAGTAGTAGCTTCACTTCCTCCGACAAGCAGATCATTGAGAACGCCCTCCAGGCCTTCCCTTCCAAGACCTGCATTCGCTTCGTGCCTCGTCGGAATCAGGTTGACTTCATCAGCTATGAGCCCAGAGACGGGTGCTGGTCCTCTCTTGGGAGAGTGGGAGGCCAACAGGTGGTCTCTCTCCAAAGGGACGGCTGCGTTTACTTCGGCATCGTTCAGCACGAGACTCTCCACGCTCTGGGTTTCCAGCACGAACAAACCAGGAGCGACCGTGACCAGTACGTCAGGATCAACTGGAGTAACATCGACGCTAACAGTGCCTACAACTTTGATAAATCAAACACCAACAACCTCAACACTCCCTATGACTACAGCTCCGTCATGCACTATGGAAAAACAGCCTTCTCCATCAATGGAATGGACACCATCTCCCCCATCCCCAACCCCAACGTGTCCATCGGCCAGAGACAGGGGTTGTCCACCACTGACATCCTGAGGATCAACCGACTCTACAAATGCTAATAGGAAGACATCAAGTCACAGGAGAAAAGCCTGGAAAAGACCAGATGAAGGAAGTCAAGTCTGACATACAAAATGTTATCTTATTGATTTAAATCATTGTTTAGTTGTAACTTTAAAAATATAATTACTGTAGTTGTGTAGTTTTCTCAAATTATTTTAATCATACGAGTTAGTTAATTATCTTAAATAAACAAGATTGAAAGCAAATATTATTGTGTAATTCTAGTGTTTCACAGTGTGTGTGTGTGTGTGTGTGTGTGCGTGTGTGTGTGTGAGATAGAGAGAGAGTTAACAGACTTGGCACAACCCCTCCATGTCTGTCCTGAGCCAAGACATTCTGGCCTGGAGTCAGCACTAGAGTTACATCACTTCTGTCAGAACTACAATGACATCATTACATCATTTCTCTCACCTAAACACAATAACACACTAGGAATATACAAAACTACAACGACATCATTTCTCAATGACTCATGAATCAGAGACTGTAGGAATAGAGGGCTGGGAAACTAAAAACGAACAAACAGAAGACATTTTAGGAAGAAAATGATAAAAAGCTGACAGATGAAGTCACAAAATATCTGCTTTGGGAATCTGACGACAGAGCAGAAATAAAAATCAACCCCACCATAATACATTTTTAAGATTGCTAGACATTAACTGGTCTTGTCTGCCAACATGATGAAGCCCATTCTCAGCCCAAGATGGCGTAGCAGTGTGGTCGTGTGTTCTGTCGTGTCCTCGTGTAAATAGACCGTTTTTTCTTTTTTTGTGTGTCTTTTTCGTATATATCGCTCAATCTCACATTTCCGTCCTTTAACTAAATAAACTGTCCTGCAACCCGCCTTCACCCAATGTGGAACGGATTCTATTATTTCTTTATAACTTTTTATCCAGAACCTCCGGTTGAAACTAGCCAGCTAGCCAGCTAACTAGCTACTTGCTATTAGCCACCGTTAGCGGTCTTCACCATTGTCCGTGGCCAGCACTACCTACCAGCCAGCTCTAGCCTGGACAATTATCGGCCAGTCTGCAGTCAGCACAGCGCGCTATCGACCCAGAGCATATCGGATTTTCTGCCGGAATCACTGGACCTTAACACCGGATCATCGCACCTAGCTAGCTGCAACCGAATGGCTGTTGTTGTTGTTGGCTAATCACCACTGTCCCAAAACAAGCACCAGTTAGCCTTGAGCTAGCCTCGAGCCAGGCCCATCTCCCGGCTATCTACCTCTCTGTCAACAGGACGGGACCTCCTAGTGTTGACACGGAGCCCAGCTGATCCATCACAACTGGTCTGCCGACATAATCGTCTGATGTGGTTTCAACAGGCTTCCCATTGCGACGACCACGAAGATCCACTGCTAGCCCCGGCCCGCTAGCACACGCAATCAACAGCCGTGCCTCCTGCTCGCCTGTGACGTAGCAGCCACTGAACTGCTCCCGGGCTCACCTATTGCTGTTCACTGGACCTTATGATCACTCAGCTACACAGCTGATGCCTGCTGGACTGTTCCTTTATACCGTACCCCATCCTGTTTATCTGTTTAGCCTCAGCCCAAACTTTCGTCGCCATTACCAGCTGTTTTCTTAGCTCTCTCGAATAACACCTGTGATTGATTTAATACCTCTCTCCCATGTCAATATGCCTTGCTTATTGCAGTTTCGGTTATTTCTTATTGTACTATTTCACTGTAGAGCCCCCAGTCCAGCTCAACCTGCCTCAGATAGCTCTTTTGTCCCACCCCCAATACACGCGGAGACCGGCTCAATCGGTGCCTCCAGTGATGTTATCTCTTTCATTGTTACACAACACTTAGGTGTACCTCCACTGTACTCATACCCTTCCATATCCTTGTCTGTACATAATGCCTTGAATCTATTTTACAACGCCCAGAAATCTGTCCCTTTTATTCTCTGTACCCAACGCACTAGAAGACCAGTTCTTAAAGCCTTTAGCCGTATCCTTATTCTATTCCTCCTCTGTTCCTCTGGTGATGTAGAGGTTAACCCAGGCCCTGTAGCCCCCAGTATCACTCCTACTCCCCAGGCGCTATCATTTGTTAATTTTTGTAACCGTAAAAGCCTTGGTTTCTTGCATGTTAACATCAGAAGCCTCCTCCCTAAGTTTGAGTTATTCACTGCGTTAGCACACTCCGCCAACCCTGATGTTCTAGCAGTGTCTGAATCCTGGCTTAGGAAGGCCACCAAAAATTTAGAAATGTCCATCCCCAACTACAACATTTTTTGTCTAGATAGAACTGCCAAAGGGGGCGGAGTTGCAATCTACTGTAGAGATAGCCTGCAGAGCTGTATCATACTATCCAGGTTTGTGCCTAAACAGTTTGAGCTTCTACTTCTAAAAATCCACCTTTCCAGAAATAAGTCTCTCACTGTTGCTGCTTGCTACAGACCCCCCTCAGCCCCCGAGCTGTGCCCTGGACACCATATGTGAATCTATCCTCAGAGTTCGTACTGCTTGGTGACCTAAACTGGGATATGCTTAACACCCCAGCCGTCCTACAATCTAAACTAGATGCCCTCAATCTCCCACAAATTATCAAGGAACCTACCAGGTACAACCCTAAATCCGTAAACATGGGCACCCTCATGGATATCATCCTGACTAATTTACCCTCTAAATAAACCTCCGCTGTCTTCAACCAGGATCTCAGCGATCACTGCCTCATTGCCTGTGTCTGTAATGGGTCCGCGGTCAAACGACCACCCATCATCACTGTCAAACGCTCCCTAAAACACTTTAGCGAACAGGCCTTTCTAATTGACCTGGCCCGGGTATCCTGGATGGAAATTGACCTCATTCCGTCAGTAGAGGATGCCTGGTTGTTCTTTAAAAGTGCTTTCCTCTCCATCTTAAATAAGCATGCCCCTTTCAAAAAATTCAGAACTAAGAACAGATATAGCCCCTGGTTCACCCCAGATTTGACTGCCCTTGACCAGCACAAAAAAATCCTGTGGCGTACTGTATTAGCATCGAACAGCCCCCGTGATATGAAACTTTAAAGGGAAGTCAGGAACCAATATACACAATCAGTTAAGAAAGCAAAGGCTAGCTTTTTCAAACAGAAATGTACATCCTGTAGCACTAACTCCAAAAAGTTTTGGGCTAGGAAACACTGTCACCACCGATAAATCTACGATAATCGAGAATTTCAACAAGCATTTTGCAACGGCTGGCCATGCTTTCCACCTGGCTACCCCTACCCCGGCCACCAGCTCTGCACCCTCCGCTGCATCTTGCCCATGCCGCCCCCCCCCCACCCCTCCCCTCCCCTCCCCTCCCGCTTCTCCTTCACCCAAATTCAGACAGCTGATGTTCTGAAAGAGCTGCAAAATCTGGACCCCTACAAATCAGCTGGGCTAGACAATCTGGACCCTTTCTTTCTAAAATTAGCCACCGAAATTGTCGCAACCCCTATTACTAGCCTGTTCAACCTCTCTTTCGTATCGTCTGAGATCCCCAGAGATTGGAAAGCTGCCGCGGTCATCCCCCTCTTCAAAGGGGGTGACACTCTAGACTCAAACTGTTACAGACCTATATCCATCCTGCCCTGCCTTTCGAATGTTTTTGAAAGCGAAGTTAACAAAACAGATCACCGACCATTTCGAATCCCACCGTACCTTCTCCGCTATGCAATCTGGTTTCCGAGCTGGTCATGGGTGCACCTCAGCCACGCTCAAGGTCCTAAACGATATTATAACCGCAATCGATAAAAGACAGTACTGTGCAGCCGTCTTCATCGACCTGGCCAAGGCTTTCGACTCTGTCAATCACTGCATTCTTATTGGCAGACTAAATAGCCTTGGTTTCTCAAATGACTGCCTCGCCTGGTTCACCAACTACTTCTCAGATAGAGTTCAATGTGTCAAATCGGACGGCCTGTTGTCTGGACCTCTGGCAGTCTCTGTGGGGGTGCCACAGGGTTCAATTCTCGGGCCGACTCTATTCTCTGTGTATATCAATGATGTCGCTCTTGCTGCTGGTGACTCTCAGATCCACCTCTACGCAGGCGACACCATTTTGTATACATCTGGCCCTTCATTGGACACTGTGTTAACAAACCTCCAAACGAGCTTCAATGCCATACAACACTCCTTCCATAGCCTCCAACTGCTCTTAAACGCTAGTAAAACTAAATGCATGCTCTTCAATCGAATGCTGCTTGCACCCGCCCGCCTGACTAGAATCACTACTCTCAGTGGGTCTGACTTAGAATATGTGGACAACTTCAAATACCTAGGTGTCTGGTTAGACTGTAAACTCTCCTTCCAGACTCACATTAAGCATCTCCAATCCAAAGTTAAATCTAGAATCGGCTTCCTATTTCGCAACAAAGCCTCCTTCACTCATGCTGCCAAACATGCCCTCGTAAAACTGACTATCCTACCGATCCTTGACTTCGGCGATGTCATTTACAAAATAACCTCCAATACTCTACTCAGCAAATTGAATGTAGTCTATCACAGTGCCATCCGTTTTGTCACCAAAGCCCCATATACTACCCACCATTGTGACCTGTACGCTCTTGTTGGCTGGCCCTCATTACATATTCGTCGCCAAACCCACTGGCTCCAGGTCATCTATAAATCACTCCTAGGCTAATCCCCGCCTTATCTTAGCTCATTGGTCACCACAGCAACACCCACCCGTAGTATGCGCTCCAGCAGGTATATCTCACTGGTCATCCCCAAAGCCAACACCTCCTTTGACCGCCATTCCTTCCAGTTCTCTGCTGCCAATGACTGGAACGAACTGCAAAAATCTCTGAAGCTGGAGACACTTATCTCCCTCACTAACTTTAAGCATCAGTTGTCAGAGCAGCTTACCGATCACTGCACCTGTACACAGCCCATCTGAAATTAGCCCACCCAACTACCTCATCCCCATATTGTTTTTTATTTTGCTCATTTGCACCCCATTATCTCTATTTGCACATCATCTTTTGCACATCTATCTCTCCAGTGTTAATACAAAATTGTAATTATTTTGCAATATGACCTATTTATTGCCTTACCTCCATAACTTACTACATTTGCACACACTGTATATAGATGTTCTATTGTGTTATTGACTGTACGTTGTGTTTACCCAATATGTAACTCTGTGTTGTTGTTGTTTTTAAATCGCACTGCTTTGCTTTATCTTGGCCAGGTCGCAGTTGTAAATGAGAACTTGTTCTCAACTGGCTTCTTACCTGGTTAAATAAAGGTGAAATAAAAATAAATAAATAAATTAAATCATCACTTCAACAAAGTGGAGTCACATGTTCCCAACATTGCAGGTTTCTCCTAACAAAAAGTTTTAAAGGGCAGTGCATTGAATCGTATGTCATATAGACTATAACAAGACTACACGTTCTGCAGACATGCACGTGTACCGGTAATTCATCTTTCTTTCCCTATACCTCCACCGAACAGGCTGCTCTCTCCTCCTCTCCCTCTCCTCTCCAGCCCTCAGCCCCTGCTCCAGACAGCTGCCCAACCTCTCCAAGCATCACAATATCAATTAGAGATTCATAGTTTAAAGAGTGTCAACTCCTGGTTGGACCAAGCTCAGACGGCTGGAGTCCATCTGGCATCACAGAGGCCTGCCTGGTAAACAGAACCAGAGGAGGAGGACACAGCTCAGAAGGCTGGAGTCAACCTGGCATCACAGAGACCTGCCTGGTGAACAGAACCAGAGGAGGACACAGCTCAGAAGGCTGGAGTCCATCTGGCATCACAGAGACCTGCCTGGTGAACAGAACCAGAGGAGGACACAGCTCAGAAGGCTGGAGTCGACCTGGCAACACAGAGACCTGCCTGGTGAACAGAACCAGAGGAGGAGGACACAGCTCAGGAGGCTGGAGTCAACCTGGCAACACAGAGACCTGCCTGGTGAACAGAACCAGAGGAGGAGGACACAGCTTGTGTTTGACAGTGTTTGTTTAATGGGGCATTTTACTTTTTCCACTTACCACCATTTCTATGGTCTCAACATCCTATAAGCAGGGTTGTGTTTAAAACGCATCGTAATATCCCATCTTGTACTACAATACTTGTGGAGTGGAAGAAATTGGATTTGGTATTCTTATAGTAGAGATACACTCTGTGTGGCTAAGAGGCGAGTAGTGGTAAAACTAGCCAGGCATATTCAATAACGTTTACCGTAAAACATTCAGTACATCGCTATACATAGTTCACTTCAATACAAAATAAAATCCCCTATCTAGATGGTACAGTCCTGCCAAAGCATGATAGAGGCATATTAGCAATTCATGTGTCTTGTCTTTAACCATCTACATACTGTATACATCTCTATACCAATGTAACATATGGATAATAACTTGATAATACCTCATAAAGATGCATTAGCAAGGTTCTAATGTCGTCTGCAGTCCCTGTGGGTCAGATAACGGGCAGGACAGCAGAGGCAAGTCACAGGCAGTTTAACTAATGCCTCGCCGAGCTCATCTGGACAGATGGAATCAACTCTAGTCCTCACAGCATGTAATGTAGCAACACTAAGATACAGGGAAGCAGACGTTACCGTGTGGAGAGGGATGTAGCTCAGTTGGTAGAGCATGGTGTTTGCAACGCCAGGGTTGTGGGTTCGATTCCCACGGGGGGCCAGTATGAAAAAAATAATGTATGCACTCACTAACTGTAAGTCGCTCTGGATAAGAGCATCTGCTAAATGACTAAAAATGTTAAAAAAAAAAAAAAAGCTCAGTGGAGTGTAGTAGGGTATCCACAGTGGGTAATAGGGTATTCACATGGGGTAATAGGGTAGTAGGGTATTCACAGTGGGTAATAGGGTATTCACATGGGGTAATAGTGTATTCACAGGGTGCAATAGGGTATTCACAGGGGGTAACAGGGTATTCACAGGGGGTAATAGGGTATTCACATGGGGTAATAGTGTAGTAGGGTATTCACAGTGGGTAATAGGGTATTCACAGGGGGCAATAGGGTAGTAGGGTATTCACAGTGGGTAATAGGGTATTCACATGGGGTAATAGTGTATTCACAGGGTGCAATAGGGTATTCACAGGGGGTAACAGGGTATTCACATGGGGTAATAGGGTATTCACATGGGGTAATAGTGTAGTAGGGTATTCACAGTGGGTAATAGGGTATTCACAGGGGGCAATAGGGTAGTAGGGTATTCACAGTGGGTAATAGGGTATTCACATGGGGTAATAGTGTATTCACAGGGTGCAATAGGGTATTCACAGGGGGTAACAGGGTATTCACATGGGGTAATAGGGTATTCACATGGGGTAATAGTGTAGTAGGGTATTCACAGTGGGTAATAGGGTATTCACAGGGGGCAATAGGGTAGTAGGGTATTCACATGGGGTAGTAGGGTATTCACATGGGGTAGTAGGGTATTCACAGTGGGTAATAGGGTATTCACATGGGGTAATAGTGTAGTAGGGTATTCACAGTGGGTAATAGGGTATTCACAGGGGGCAATAGGGTAGTAGGGTATTCACATGGGGTAGTAGGGTATTCACATGGGGTAGTAGGGTATTCACAGGGGGTAATAGGGTATTCACGGGGGTAATAGGGTAGTAGGGTATTCACAGGGGGTAATAGAGTATTCATAGGGGGTAATAGGGTATTCACAGGGGGTAATAGGGTATTCACAGGGGGCAATAGGGTAGTAGGGTATTCACATGGGGTAGTAGGGTATTCACATGGGGTAGTAGGGTATTCATATAGAGTAATAGGGTATTCACAGGAGGTAATAGGGTAGTAGGGTATTCACATGGGGTATTAGGGTATTCACAGGGGTTAATAGGTTAGTAGGGTACTCACATGGGGTAATAGGGTATTCCCAGGGGGTAATAGAGTATTCACAGGGGGTAATAGGGTAGTAGGGTATGCACATGGGGTAGTAGGGTATTCACAGGGGGTAATAGGGTAGTAGGTTATTCACATGGGGTAATAGGGTATTCACAGGGGGTAATAGGGTAGTAGGGTATTCACAGGGGGTAATAGAGTAGTATGGTATTCACAGGGGGTAATAGGGTATTCACAGGGTGTAATAGGGTAGTAGGGTATTCACAGGGAGTAATAGAGTAGTAGGGTATTCACAAGGGTTAATAGGGTATTCACAGGGGTAATAGAGTAGTAGGGTATTCACATGGGGTAATAGGGTATTATTCACAGAGGGTAATAGGGTATTCACATGGGGTAATAGGTTAGTAGGGTATTCACAGGGGGTAATAGAGTGGTAGGGTATTCACAGGGGGTAATAGAGTAGTAGGGTATTCACAGGGGGTACTAGTGTAGTAGGGGAGACAAACACTAACTGTATAAGAACATAGGTGTAATGGTAAATGAACATAAGGCAGTATATAGTAGTACTGTATTAATCCCCAAGGGTACAGTCATGTGATAGGGGCAGTATACAGTAGTACTGTATTAATCCCCAAGGGTACAGTCATGTGATAGGGGCAGTATATAGTAGTACTGTATTAATCCCCAAGGGTACAGTTATGTGATAGGGGCAGTATATAGTAGTACTGTATTAATCCCCAAGGGTACAGTCATGTGATAGGGGCAGTATATAGTAGTACTGTATTAATCCCCAAGGGTACAGTCATGTGATAGGGGCAGTATATAGTAGTACTGTATTAATCCCCAAGGGTACAGTCATGTGATAGGGGCAGTATATAGTAGTACTGTATTAATCCCCAAGGGTACAGTCATGTGATAGGGGCAGTATATAGTAGTACTGTATTAATCCCCAAGGGTACAGTCATGTGATAGGGGCAGTATATAGTAGTATTGTATTAATCCCCAAGGGTACAGTCATGTGATAGGGGCAGTATATAGTAGTACTGTATTAATCCCCAAGGGTAAAGTCATGTGATAGGGGCAGTATATAGTAGTACTGTATTAATCCCCAAGGGTACAGTCATGTGATAGGGGCAGTATATAGTAGTACTGTATTAATCCCCAAGGGTACAGTTATGTGATAGGGGCATTATATAGTAGTACTGTATTAATCCCCAAGGGTACAGTCATGTGATAGGGGCAGTATATAGTAGTACTGTATTAATCCCCAAGGGTACAGTCATGTGATAGGGGCAGTATATAGTAGTATTGTATTAATCCCCAAGGGTACAGTCATGTGATAGGGGCAGTATATAGTAGTACTGTATTAATCCCCAAGGGTACAGTCATGTGATAGGGACAGTATATAGTAGTACTGTATTAATCCCCAAGGGTACAGTCATGTGATAGGGACAGTATATAGTAGTACTGTATTAATCCCCAAGGGTACAGTCATGTGATAGGGGCAGTATATAGTAGTACTGTATTAATCCCCAAGGGTACAGTCATGTGATAGGGGCAGTATATAGTAGTACTGTATTAATCCCCAAGGGTACAGTCATGTGATAGGGGCAGTATATAGTAGTACTGTATTAATCCCCAAGGGTACAGTCATGTGATAGGGGCAGTATATAGTAGTACTGTATTAATCCCCAAGGGTACAGTCATGTGATAGGGGCAGTATATAGCAGTACTGTATTAATCCCCAAGGGTACAGTAATGTGACAGGGGCAGTATATAGTAGTACTGTATTAATCCCCAAGGGTACAGTCATGTGATAAGTAACCAAAGAAGGGAGAGAAGCACTGAGCTAAGGGACCAGGCTTGGTCTGTCATGCTAGTAGTTCGGTTGTTGGTCCAGGATGCTTTGCTGTCCAAAGGGTGTTGGTGCAGCTGGGTGTCTGTGAGAGGAGGGAGAAAATCACTAAGAAATAAACAAATCTACAATCTGTTATTAAACACTGTGTTTATTAGCCTTTATGTTGCATACATACACACCAGAGAGCACCAGCCTTTGTTTTAACAATAAATAGCAATCCTGTGTAATCCACTCGGATTGTACCTAGTCGAAGTGTCGCAAGACTACATCACGCACTGTTTGCATTCGCCCCCATCCTCTATGGAAGTGGCACTGCAGGCCTAGGTATGTACAATGTACAGTGAGGGAAAAAAGTATTTAATCCCCTGCTGATTTTGTACGTTTGCCCACTGACAAAGAAATGATCAGTCTATCATTTTAATGGTAGGTTTATTTGAACAGTGAGAGACAGAATAACAAAAAAATCCAGAAAAATGGATGTCAAAAATGTTATAAATTGATTTGCATTTTAATGAGGGAAATAAGTATTTAACGCCCTCTCAATCAGAAAGATTTCTGGCTCCCAGGTGTCTTTTATACAGGTATCGAACTGAGACTAGGAGCACACTCTTAAAGGGAGTGCTCCTAATCTCAGTTTGTTACCTGTATAAAATACACCTGTCCACAGAAGCAATCAGTCAATCAGATTCCAAACTCTCCACCATGGCCAAGACCAAAGAGCTCTCCAAGGATGTCAGGGACAAGATTGTAGACCTACACAAGGCTGGAATGGGCTACAACACCATCGCCAAGCAGCTTGGTGAGAAGGTGACAACAGTTGGTGCGATTATTCGCAAATAGAAGAAACACAAAATAACTGTCAATCTCCCTCGGCCTGGGGCTCCATGCAAGATCTCACCTCGTGGAGTTGCAATGATCATGAGAACGGTGAGGAATCAGCCCAGAACTACACGGGAGGATCTTGTCAATGATCTCAAGGCAGCTGGGACCATAGTCACCAAGAGAACAATTGGTAACACACTATGCCGTGAAGGACTGAAATCCTGCAGTGCCCACAAGGTCCCCCTGCTCAAGAAAGCACATATACAGGGCCGTCTGAAGTTTGCCAATGAACATCTGAATGATTCAGAGGAGAACTGGGTGAAAGTGTTGTGGTCAGATGAGACCAAAATCGAGCTCTTTGGCATCAACTCAACTCGCCGTTTTTGGAGGAGGAGGAATGCTGCCTATGACCCCAAGAACACCATCCCCACCGTCAAACATGGAGGTAGAAACATTATGCTTTGGGGGTGTTTTTCTGCTAAGGGGACAGGACAACTTCACCGCATCAAAGGGATGATGGACGGGGCCATGTACCGTCAAATCTTGGGTGAGAACCTCCTTCCCTCAGCCAGGGCATTGAAAATGGGTTGTGGATGGGTATTCCAGCATGACAATGACCCATAACACACGGCCAAGGCAACAAAGGAGTGGCTCAAGAAGAAGCACATTAAGGTCCTGGAGTGGCCTAGCCAGTCTCCAGACCTTAATCCCATAGAAAATATGTGGAGGGAGCTGAAGGTTCGAGTTGCCAAACGTCAGCCTCGAAACCTTAATGACTTGGAGAAGATCTGCAAAGAGGAGTGGAACAAAATCCCTCCTGAGATGTGTGCAAACCTGGTGGCCAACTACAAGAAACGTCTGACCTCTGTGATTGCCAACAAGGGTTTTGCCACCAAGTACTAAGTCATGTTTTGCAGAGGGGTCAAATACTTACTTCCCTCATTAAAATGCAAATCAATTTATAACATTTTTGACATGCGTTTTTCTGGATTTTTTTGTTGTTATTCTGTCTCTCACTGTTCAAATAAACCTACCATTAAAATTATAGGCTGATCATTTCTTTGTCAGTGGGCAAACGTACAAAATCAGCAGGGGATCAAATACTTTTTTCCCCTCACTGTAGCTAGCTAGCTAAATAGATACATTGTACTATCACACGTAGCATACTGCAGAGTAATACCGTATTGCAGGACTGCACCTTATTGCAAGCAATTGTAACAGCTGTCCTCATTTCAAATAAATTTTGAACAATTCACAAAAGACAGACAGCCACACAACGGCTAGCTAGCTAAACAGATACACATACCTCTCTTGAGCGTTTCTTTCCTCATATAAGCTAATCTTTCAACTGGCTGAAGCGATCCTCTCCTCGCTTTGATGATAGGTTGTGTATTTCTCTGTCTCTTCTCAGCCGTCTCCTCTATTCTGTTCAGTCTCCACTGGTGCAAAATGAAAAGCACGGCACAAACCAACCTACCTCTACCAGCACGTCTCCCTCCTCCACACTTAAAAATGCCAGTCACCGAGGATCACGCCAACAACGTCGCATCATTGGTCGCTTTCTTAAAATCGTCACTGGCAGTTTTTTCCCTCGAATTAATCCTAGTGCTGTTTCCAGTTCCACGGCAAATGGAAAACAAGCAAAGAACCAACCGGGCTAGTTGGGGCTGGTTCCGGCCCGGCACGGTTTGCTTCCTCTAGTGGAAATGCGCCATTAGTTACTTACTCATTATTCTTTTCCAAATTCTTCAAGTTCTGTCAAATTGGTTGTTGATCGTTGCTAAGACAACAATTTGTAAGTCTTGCCTTATATTTTCAAGCATATTTAAGTCAAAACTGTAACTCGGCCACTCAGGAACATTCACTGTCTTCTTGGTAACCAACTCCAGTGTATATTTGGCCTTGTGTTGTAGGTTATTGTCCTGCTGAAAGGTGAATTCGTCTCCCAGTGTCTGGTGGAAAGCAGACTGAACCAGGTTCTCCTCTAGGATTTTGCCTGTGCTTAGCT
Organism: Coregonus sp. 'balchen'; assembly: GCA_902810595.1. NCBI lineage: Eukaryota > Metazoa > Chordata > Actinopteri > Salmoniformes > Salmonidae > Coregonus > Coregonus sp. 'balchen'. The sequence continues at coordinate 4,728,044 of LR778284.1, forward strand.
CCATTCCATTTATTTTTTATCCTGAAAAACTTCCCAGTCCTTAATGATTACAAGCAACCTCCCTGGTTTTGTGGTTGAATCTGTGTTTGAAATTCACTGCTCGACTGAGGGACCTTACACATAATTCTATGTGTGGGGTACAGAGATGAGGTAAATTCATGTTAAACATTATTATTGCACACAGAGTGAGTCCATGCAACTTATTATGTGACTTTTTAAGCACTTTTTATTTTACATCTGAATTTATTTAGGCTTGGCATAACAAAGGGGTTGAATACTAATTGAATCAAGACATTTCAGCTTTTCATTTTTTAATTAATTTGTAAACATTTAGAAAAACATTATTCCACTGACATTATGGGCTATTGTGTGTAGGCCAGTGACAAAAAAAAATCTTACATTAACCAATTTTTTTATTCAGGCTGTAAGACAACAAAATGTGGAAAAAGTCAAGGGGTGTGAACACTTTCTGAAGGCACTGTACATGACGTTGTGCATTATTCAAGTGTGTTCAGTGGTGTAGTAGTAGTGACTGGAAAAGTGGGTATACTCTACTTTCGCCAAACATTTCCCAAACGGCCAGCCCCGCGAAGGAAAGGTGCCCGATGAGAAAAATGTGATAACAAACAGTGACATAAATCCCATATTGATCTTTCACAGTCAGGCCAACCCAAGCTGTACTGTGCAGCAGGCCTACTACTGAAATAGATAAATGAGACTGTCAACGGAGTCAGAAATTCCCAGGTTTCTGACTTTCCCCTATTTCTTTCAGGAATTTGCTCTCAAAGTCACAGTTTTATAATAGAAAAACAACCAAATTGGATGTTCTAAGTCCACAACGATGCTTAAACCACATCAGGTGGACACCTTTCAGGTCTGAAAAAAAAGTAACACATTTAGATTTTTGAGTGTAGTTACCCTTTAATTCAACTGTGCAGGCACCTAGCACTGTTGTTTGGTTAGTGGTGTCTCTGTAGTGTACATGAGATGGAGTTTGCTAAACAAATGGCTACTGGATTGATGCAAATAATCCTGACATATCATTCTGCCAGGTAGGCTACTTTGTAGCTAGTTAACTTTTAACTGAGAAGGTTTTTGGAAAAGCCTTTCCATCTACCAGAAGACGGTTAGGCCTAGCATTAGCATCGCTATATTTCTCCTGTTCCTTAATTGTTTGAAACCTGGACGTTTTACTACATATTATGAGACATGTCTTACCTTGCTTCAAAGTAGCCTATAGCCAAAATCCCACCATAGCAACGTGGAGGCAATTATTTTATAAAGACTTCCTCATATGCGTTCTCCTGTTCTATTGGTTTTCTTTCATTGTCTCGCAGCCAAAGGCATTATCCCAGTCATATTAGCAACCCCATGATAGTTATTGCTTCTTTAGATCTCCCCACTTTCTAGATTTTTAACGGATATTTCCATCTCTGTCCATGAAACCGTTTTTTTCCGTAGCATTTTGGAACATTCGCCCAGAGGCTTACCGCCGTGCGCACATTGCTGCCCTTAGAATGTGGAGAAAGAAATAAATAACAGTTTATTAGCATTTTAAGCTAAACATTCTGATCTGTGTCGTCACCCTTATTAATCGATACGGTGTTGACCTCCACTACACTACTTTGATATGCATCGTGGGGATTAGGAAGTGAGTATACGCAATGCCCACAAACAAAAACAAAAAAAGTGGCTATACGGCAAACTGTACACCTGCCTATACCCTCCACTACACCACTGAGTGGGTTACCTTCTGTGCAGTATGAGTGGGGAGCTAACATGATTTAGCCCAGACTCCCAGTGAGTGGGGAGGTAACATGATGCTGACCAGACTCCCAGTGAGTGGGGAGCTAACATGATGCAGACCAGACTCCCAGTGAGTGGGGAGATAACATGATGCAGACCAGACTCCCAGTGAGTGGGGAGCTAACATGATGCAGACCAGACTCCCAGTGAGTGGGGAGATAACATGATGCAGACCAGACTCCCAGTGAGTGGGGAGCTAACATGATGCAGACCAGACTCCCAGTGAGTGGGGAGCTAACATGATGCAGACCAGACTCCCAGTGAGTGGGGAGGTAACATGATTTAGCCCAGACTCCCAGTGAGTGGGGAGCTAACATGATGCTGACCAGACTCCCAGTGAGTGGGGAGCTAACATGATGCTGACCAGACTCCCAGTGAGTGGGGAGGTAACATGATGCAGACCAGACTCCCAGTGAGTGGGGAGGTAACCTGATGCAGACCAGACTCCCAGTGAGTGGGGAGCTAACATGATTTAGCCCAGACTCCCAGTGAGTGGGGAGCTAACATGATTTAGCCCAGACTCCCAGTGAGTGGGGAGCTAACATGATGCAGACCAGACTCCCAGTGAGTGGGGAGCTAACATGATGCAGACCAGACTCCCAGTGAGTGGGGAGCTAACATGATGCAGACCAGACTCCCAGTGAGTGGGGAGCTAACATGATGCAGACCAGACTCCCAGTGAGTGGGGAGCTAACATGATGCAGACCAGACTCCCAGTGAGTGGGGAGCTAACATGATGCAGACCAGACTCCCAGTGAGTGGGGAGCTAACATGATGCAGACCAGACTCCCAGTGAGTGGGGAGCTAACATGATGCAGACCAGACTCCCAGTGAGTGGGGAGCTAACATGATGCAGACCAGACTCCCAGTGAGTGGGGAGGTAACATGATGCGGACCAGACTCCCAGTGAGTGGGGAGGTAACATGATGCAGACCAGACTCCCAGTGAGTGGGGAGCTAACATGATTTAGCCCAGACTCCCAGTGAGTGGGGAGCTAACATGATTTAGCCCAGACTCCCAGTGAGTGGGGAGCTAACATGATTTAGCCCAGACTCCCAGTGAGTGGGGAGCTAACATGATTTAGCCCAGACTCCAGTGAGTGGGGAGCTAACATGATTTAGCCCAGACTCCCAGTGAGTGGGGAGCTAACATGATTTAGCCCAGACTCCCAGTGAGTGGGGAGGTAACATGATTTAGCCCAGACTCCCAGTGAGTGGGGAGCTAACATGATGCAGACCAGACTCCCAGTGAGTGGGGAGCTAACATGATGCAGACCAGACTCCCAGTGAGTGGGGAGCTAACATGATGCTGACCAGACTCCCAGTGAGTGGGGAGCTAACATGATTTAGCCCAGACTCCCAGTGAGTGGGGAGCTAACATGATGCAGACCAGACTCCCAGTGAGTTGGGAGGTAACATGATGCAGACCAGACTCCCAGTGAGTGGGGAGCTAACATGATGCAGACCAGACTCCCAGTGAGTGGGGAGGTAACATGATGCAGACCAGACTCCCAGTGAGTGGGGAGATAACATGATGCAGACCAGACTCCCAGTGAGTGGGGAGCTAACATGATGCAGACCAGACTCCCAGTGAGTGGGGAGGTAACATGATTTAGCCCAGACTCCCAGTGAGTGGGGAGCTAACATGATTTAGCCCAGACTCCCAGTGAGTGGGGAGCTAACATGATTTAGCCCAGACTCCCAGTGAGTGGGGAGCTAACATGATGCAGACCAGACTCCCAGTGAGTGGGGAGCTAACATGATGTAGACCAGACTCCCAGTGAGTGGGGAGCTAACATGATTTAGCCCAGACTCCCAGTGAGTGGGGAGCTAACATGATGCTGACCAGACTCCCAGTGAGTGGGGAGCTAACATGATTTAGCCCAGACTCCCAGTGAGTGGGGAGCTAACATGATTTAGCCCAGACTCCCAGTGAGTGGGGAGCTAACATGATGCAGACCAGACTCCCAGTGAGTGGGGAGCTAACATGATGCAGACCAGACTCCCAGTGAGTGGGGAGCTAACATGATTTAGCCCAGACTCCCAGTGAGTGGGGAGGTAACATGATGCAGACCAGACTCCCAGTGAGTGGGGAGCTAACATGATGCAGACCAGACTCCCAGTGAGTGGGGAGCTAACATGATTTAGCCCAGACTCCCAGTGAGTGGGGAGGTAACATGATGCAGACCAGACTCCCAGTGAGTGGGGAGCTAACATGATGCTGCCCAGACTCCCAGTGAGTGGGGAGCTAACATGATGCAGACCAGACTCCCAGTGAGTGGGGAGCTAACATGATGCAGACCAGACTCCCAGTGAGTGCAGTGGTGCCTCAGGACAGACTAGCGGCAGCAATTAGCGGAGCTAAAGGGGACATCGGCTGCGCTGATAAACAGACATGATCCTCTCTTAAATCAGTAGATGACGTGAGACACATTTGATAGAAGTAGCAAACTATTTTTCATGTTATAGCTTCGGAAAAAGTACAGAAGTTTCGGTATACCGTGCAACACTACCACAGAATTCATATCAAACCATGGAACCAGACTCTGTCACCAGTGAGGCTTGGGCCTGCCAAGCCAGCCAGCCCACTGAGGGGTTCACTGCAGCCCAAAATAATTGTGACCCAGAAGACTAAACCAGTTCTCAGTTGGTGAGAGGGACATTCACTTCACTGGGTAGGGACATGGAGGTACAGAACATCATCACCCAGTTTAAAGATCCAAACAAGGTCACCATGTACCAAGTACACCAAGTACAGAAAACAGCTTTTACTGTCACTATGTGGCAAGTACTGCATCTAAACTTTTACTGAAGTTCTCAAGCTATATTTTTCTAATCTTTTAAAAGCAAAACTAGTTAAAATTAGTATCCAGAGGCATGTAGGCTATGAGCACTCAATCAAGAAAGGCCTACTCAGGCAGGCCAGAAAGACAGACACACAGCTTTCTTTCTCCAGGCAGGCCAGAAAGACAGACACACAGCTTTCTTTCTCCAGGCAGGACAGAAAGACAGACAGACAGCTTTCTTTCTCCCGGCAGGACAGAAAGACAGACACACAGCTTTCTTTCTCCAGGCAGGACAGAAAGACAGACACACAGCTTTCTTTCTCCCGGCAGGACAGAAAGACAGACACACAGCTTTCTTTCTCTGGGCAGGACAGAAAGAGAGACACACAGCTTTCTTTCTCCCGGCAGCTCAGGTGACATCTTTAGTTACAGTGGTGAACATAACCCCTGGAGAACACCACACCACAGTCTCTCGAAACCATGAGTCTGCAGCCTGACCAGGAGAGGGCTTTAGACCTACCACTGCACCAGTGTTACTACCAGCCTGACTAGGAGAGGGCTTTAGACCTACCACTGCACCAGTGTTACTACCAGCCTGACTAGGAGAGGGCTTTAGACCTACCACTGAACCAGTGTTACTACCAGCCTGACTAGGAGAGGGCTTTAGACCTACCACTGCACCAGTGTTACTACCAGCCTGACTAGGAGAGGGCTTTAGAACTACCACTGCACCAGTGTTACTACCAGCCTGACTAGGAGAGGGCTTTAGACCTACCACTGAACCAGTGTTACTACCAGCCTGACTAGGAGAGGCTTTAGACCTACCACTGCACCAGTGTTACTACCAGCCTGACTAGGAGAGGGCTTTAGACCTACCACTGCACCAGTGTTACTACCAGCCTGACTAGGAGAGGGCTTTAGACCTACCACTGCACCAGTGTTACTACCAGCCTGACTAGGAGAGGGCTTTAGACCTACCACTGCACCAGTGTTACTACCAGCCTGACTAGGAGAGGGCTTTAGACCTACCACTGCACCAGTGTTACTACCAGCCTGACCAGGAGAGGGCTTTAGACCTACCACTGCACCAGTGTTACTACCAGCCTGACTAGGAGAGGGCTTTAGACCTACCACTGCACCAGTGTTACTACCAGCCTGACCAGGAGAGGGCTTTAGACCTACCACTGCACCAGTGTTACTACCAGCCTGACTAGGAGAGGGCTTTAGACCTACCACTGCACCAGTGTTACTACCAGCCTGACTAGGAGAGGGCTTTAGACCTACCACTGCACCAGTGTTACTACCAGCCTGACTAGGAGAGGGCTTTAGACCTACCACTGCACCAGTGTTACTACCAGCCTGACTAGGAGAGGGCTTTAGACCTACCACTGCACCAGTGTTACTACCAGCCTGACTAACTTACTTACTTACTTTATTGTCCCCATGGGGAAATTTTGTTGCAGTGTCATGTACACATTTAAAGTGGCGTTAAATACAAAACAAGATTGACAATACAACTTTCAATAACAGTCACGCACCAATAAAAGTAAGAAATAAAACATTTAAAACATTTAAAACAAAGACTAGCCTGCTGGCCTTACGGGGTCAATGGGAACATTTGCCCGAGCTATTTAAGAGGGATATCACAACTGGCACAAATGATTGTCTCGTTCTATTTTTCCTGCTGAGGGGTGCCCTATACCTACGCCCAGAGGGGAGTAATTCAAAGTCCAGGTACAGGGGGTGACTTGGGTCTAAAATGATTTTGTGAGCCTTACGGAGGGCCCTGACCTTAAAGATCTCATCCAGGCCTGTCTGTTTGACTCCAAGTACCTTACTTGCTGTGGTAATAATCCTTCTCAGCATGTTTCTCTGACTGACAGTGGCATTGCCAAACCAACAAACAATACAAAAAGTTAAAATACTCTCATAAAGGATTTGTAAAACAGAGTCAATATAGTACAGTCTATATTAAAAGAACCCAACTTTTTTTAGAAAGTACAGTCTCTGTTGGCTCTTTTTGTAGATCTGGTCTGTACATTTACTCCACTGAAGCTTACTGTCCAAAAACCCCAGATATTTATTTTCCTCTAAATTATGGAGAGGGTTTAACCAAACCACTGCACCAGTGTTACTACCACCCCGATAGGAGGGTTTAGACCTACCCGCACAATTTCACCACCTGACTAGGAGGGGGGTTTAGACCTACCATCACCAGTTTACTCCCCCTGACTAGGAGGGTTTTGACTACCACTGCACCATTAACCAGCCTCTGGGAAGGCCTTGACCACCCTGCACCAGTGTTACTCCCACCTGCTGGGAGGGGGTTTTGACCACCACTGCCCCAGTTTACTTAAACCCCAACTAGGTGGGCTTTAGACCTCCACTGCCCGGGTTTACTACCACCTTTACTGGGAGAGGCTTTAACCCCTCCCACTGACCGGGTTTTACTACCCCCTGACGGGGAAGGGCTTTAGCCTACCATGCCCCATGATACCACCTGACTAGGGGGGTTTAGCCCTCCCCATGCACCATTGTTACTCCCCAGCCTGACTGGGAGAGGCCTTTAGCCCCTACCATGCACCATGTTCTACCACCTGACTGGGAGGGGTTTTTTGCCCTACCATCCCCCGTTTTAATACCACCGACTGGGAAGGGGGCTTTAGATACCACTGCACCATTTTACTACCACCTACAGGAAGGGCTTTAACCTACACGACCAGTTTTTACTACCACCTGACTAGGAGGGGGTTTTAAACCTACCACTGCCCCAGTTTTATACCAGCCTGATAGGAGAGGGCTTTAGACCTACCCCGGCACCATGTTTACCATCCTGACGGGAAAGGGGCTTTAGACCTACCATGCACCATGTTACTACCAGCCGACTGGGAAAGGGGGCTTTCCCCCTTTGCACTCGCCAGTGTTACTCCCCCAGTGCTAGGAAGGGCTTTACCCTTCTGCCCTCCAGGTTACCCCCGCCTGCTGGGAAAGGGTTTCCCCTTCTCCCTCGCCATGTTACTACCGCCTGGTAGGGGGGGGTTTTCCCCCTTCTGCACTCCCGTTTACACCAGCCTGACTGGGGGAGGGGCTTTCCCTTCTGCACTCTCCCCGTTTTTACTACCACCTGACGGGAGAGGGTTTTACCCTTCTGCACTCTGCCAGTTTACTACCACCTGACTAGAGAGGGTTTACCCTTGCACTGGCCATTTTACACCACCCGGACGGGAGAGGGCTTTACCCTTCGCCCCCTTCCCCATGTTCTACCACCGATGGAGGGGTTTTCCCCTTTTGGGCCCCTCGGCCGGGTTTTAAATACCAGCCACTAGAAGGGCTTTCCCCCTTCGAACCTCGCCAGTGTTACTACCAGCCTGACTGGGAGGGGGGTTTTAAACCCTACCACTCAACCATTTTGTTATACCAGCTGACTAGGAGGGGTTTTTACCCCCCTTCTCACTCTCCCATGTTCCTACCAGCCACTGGGGAGGGGGGTTTAAACCCTTCTGCCTCTGCCGTGTTTACTACCACCACTAGGAAAGGGGCTTACCCTTCTGACTATCCCAGTGTTACTACCAGCCTGACTAGGAAGGGCTTTGACCTTACCATCACCAGTGTTAACCACCTGTAAGAGGCTTTCCCCCTACACGGCACCCCGGTTTTACTACCCCATAGGAGAGGGTTTAGACCCCACTGCACCAGTGTTACTACACCGACTAGGAGAGGGTTTTAAAACCCTTTGACTTCCCTTTTCTCCCAACCCCTACTAGGAGGGGGTTTTTTACCCTTTCACTCTGCCGGTTATACCAGCCTACTAGGAGAGGTTTTCCCCTTCTGCACTTCCCATTTTACTACCAGCCGACTAGGGGGGGTTTACCCTTCTGCACTCCCCATTTTTTACTCCCGCCTACTGGGGGGGGCTTTCCCCTTCTGCCTCGCCAGTGTTATACCAGTATAGGAAGGTTTTATCCTTCTGCACTCTGCCCATTTTACACCGCCTGACTAGGGGGGGGCTTTCCCCCTTCTGCACGCCCAGTTTTAACCAGCCTGACTAGGAGAGGGTTTACCCTCTGCACTCTGCCCAGTGTATACTACCCAGCCTGCCTAGAGAGGCTTACCCTTCTGGGTAACTACCAGCCTTACCTAGGAGGGCTTACTCTGCCAGTGTAACTACCAGCCTTACCTAGAGAGGGCTTTAACCCTTCTGCACTCTGCCAGTGTTTCCTACCAGCCTGACTAGGAGAGGGCTTTACCCTTCTGCACTCTGCCAGTGTTACTACCAGCCTGACTAGGAGAGGGCTTTACCCTTCTGCACTCTGCCAGTGTTACTACCAGCCTGACTAGGAGAGGGCTTTACCCTTCTGCACTCTGCCAGTGTTACTACCAGCCTGACTAGGAGAGGGCTTTACCCTTCTGCACTCTGCCAGTGTTCCTGAGGTTTACAACAGCTTTAACCCAACCCTGTTCCAGCCCCTTAGTTACCAACCCCACATCCCCATCCATCTTGTGTCAGTGTTGTGTAAACACATGCCACTCCAGCACCCACTAGTTCCCATCCGTAGAACGTACTGCGGCTTCACTTATGCCAGTGTCGTGTAAACATATGACATTCCAGGGGTGTAATCATTAGTCCAAAACGTTTTGCCGGGGAAAACCCATTTCTCCAACGGGGGAAAAAAAATTTTTTCAGGAAATTTTAAGTTTCTATTGGGGGAAATGTAGGGACTCCCCCAACATTTTTGGGGCCGTTTGGTTCCGTTTTTTTCCGTTTGGTTTTTGTTTGGTTCCCAAAAAAAAACACCCCGGGCCCCACGAGTCCCAAAAAGGCCCCGACTGAGGCTTCGCTTATAAATACCAATACCACTACCCAGCCTGGACAAAAATCTTTTGCGTTCTTGCCCTGGCCCCAAGCGGAAAAAAACACTGGGGCACCCAAAATTACCGGGCCGCGGGGTTTTTCAAATGAAAAAAATAGAAGATGTGAGATGTTAAATATCACAAAACAGACAATTTTTAAATAAAATTTGAAACTCTCTTCCAATCGTCACTCTGTTAAAAAAGTGTGAAATCTTGCTATCCAATAAGTACTCTCTTTGAATTAGTGTAGATATGTTCCAATACAGTCACTTTTTTAAATGTAGTGTAGAACTACTGCTATCCAATACAGTACTACTCTGTTGAGAATGTAGTGTAGAACTACTGCTATCCAATACAGTACTACTCTGCTGAGAATGTAGTGTAGAACTACTGCTATCCAATACAGTACTACTCTGCTGAGAATGTAGTGTAGAACTACTGCTATCCCAATACAGTACTACTCTGTTGAGAATGTAGTGCCGACTACTGCTATCCAATACAGTACTACTCTGTTGAGAATGTAGTGTAGAACTACTGCTATCCAATACAGTACTACTCTGTTGAGAATGTAGTGCCGAACTACTGCTATCCAATACAGTACTACTCTGTTGAGAATGTAGTGCCGGCTGCATTCTTTTGTCTGCACCTGCTTGTACAGTACAGGCCTGGGTCCAGATAGTAGTGTTTATACCTTCGCTTCAGGTTCATTTATTAAAGCCAGCTAGGCCTCTCTGTGACAGCAGGGGAAAATCTGCACCTTGAAATTGAGTGATTGAATGGCAAGTCTCTATTCAAAAGCTAAACAGCAGACTTCCAAGTCGAATAGAAAACCTCAGACTGAACTTTAATATTGACTGAGTTCTGTTTTGTGTTGGAACATCTCATTTTAATACAGACTGCATAGAATAGAATATAATACAGAGGGAAAACTTCCCATAAGAAAGTTGGTATAAAAATAACTAACTTAATTCATTAACCATGATCGCATCTACAGTACACCATGAACAATGTAGGCATCTGATTTGATACAGAAGACAGTATATATTTTTCAGCCTATTAAAATGTCCCTCCACGTTAAACATTTTCCAAGAACAACTCAATCAAGATGCTTGTCTAGAATCTTCTTAGAATGTAGACTACTTGTAAATACTTAGCAGAAACAGTGGAGAATGTGGGTTAGCAGGCTAGGTCTAACACTGCTTCTTCATCTAGCTGCCAACTCAAACCATTTAAACAGTCCTGTCTGAGTTCTGGCAGCCGGCCTGAATCCCTGTGAAACTGTCTGTCCCCTGTTACATAATACAACTACCCATGCTGGTGCTGCTGTACATGGCCACACCAACTTTACAATCTCTCAGCTCTCTCTGATATCTCCTTGTAGCTATATGCTGGTTAGCAAATAATATATTATTCCGCACAATTCTTAAGAGACAAACGTCGTGCAATTAGAGCACTATAGAGGGTAAAACTAACTGGTCCAGAAACATTTACACCAGAAGGACATCACTGGGAGACCTCTCTCCCCTCAATTCAATCCAAAGGGATTTATTGGCATGGGGAAACACATGTTTACATTGCCAAAGCAAGTGGAATAGATATCTCTCTCTCTCTCTCTCTGTGATTTTCGGTCGCTCCAAGGGTGTTACATAACAGTCAGCTCTCTGCTCTGAACCAGCTCACTGTAGTCACTCAACGGCCAGGCAATATAACAGAAGGAATTTTGACATGATATATGAACGGTTGACATATAGCCTACATAGATAACCCAAACGTTATGTCAAAATTAAACAGATTGTGTCAATTTGAAGTGAACTTGAATTCGCTGCGTAACAGGAAGAAGGGGGGTGTGGCTGTACTGTCTGTCCTGTAAAAACACAATTTCTATATTATGTCATGTATTTAAATACAATACAAATACTGTCAATCAGGAAAAATTGCAACGCATGGATAAGGACAATCTACTTAGTGAGACTGCAAATGACCATTAGTAATACCACAGTAGACGATTGAGTGTGGACTTGTACAGTGTGACCGCCAGTCCAGCTGTAATGTGAAGCATAGTTTCAACTTCATGGCGACACAGTCAAGTCTTTTTGAAGTTACACTGAAGGAATTGATGTCACTGTTTGCATGGATATCCAAAGCAAATGTCACGCAGCTAGCTTGGCAAAATAGCATCTTAAAAATGCAACAACTGAGCACATAAATCGTGGCTATAACAAGTGATCGGGAAATCTGTCAATCATATAGGCCTTTTTGTTAAATGTTGTCTAATTGTTATCGAATACAATAAATCAAGAACAGTTCTGCTAAAATAATAGACCAGAGAAAGAAGAATCGTCTAAAGGAATGGACCAGAGAAAGAAGAATCTCAGCCTCTTTCAAGTCAAGAGGGAAGCACTTTCAAGTTGTCCTTCCACCTTCTCCTTCATTTTCAACAGATTTCACTGCATTTTTTGGGAAATAATTCTCACGGTATTAAATCTAAATATTTTGTTATCTACCTTTGCTGGAGCCGGAACAACTCTGTCTTCTAACAGGGGTTTGGTGGTGGTCGTCGGTTTGGAGGGTCTCCAGGTTCGCCGGCGTGTCCATGACTGGAGTAGCCGGTTTAGAGACGCTGTTTCCCGCGTCGCTGGAAGCAGGGTCCGGCGAGGACTCCATATTAATCTCCATACAACTCTCCTATTGACACATGTGAACTAGGCCGGATGAATATCTAACGTAACTAGTCAAACAATAACGAGCTGTAAAAGCGTGTCAAGCTGATTTACCGAAAGGCTGGAACTAGTGCAATGTGTTGGTGCGTCTGTCTTCATGTGAAGTGGGGTGTACAGATGTGGTTGTCCACATGCAGCGCTGTAGCAGGCACAGTCAGCCTGTGTCATGTTGCTCATAGAAATCTTCAAAACCAGCGCCTAGTGATAACGACTGATGATGCGTAATGTTTAGAATAATAAGGATATTATTCTATACCCTATAGACCTACAGTACATTTTACATTACATTTACATTTTAGTCATTTAGCAGACGCTCTTATCCAGAGCGACTTACAGTTAGTGAATTATTTTTTATTTTTTTTATACTGGCCCCCCATGGGAATCGAACCCACAACCCTGGCGTTGCAAATGCCATGCTCTATCAACTGAGCTACATCCCTGCCGGCCATTCCCTCCCCTACCCTGGACGACGCTGGGCCAATTGTGCGCCGCCCATGAGTCTCCCGGTCGCGGCCGGCTGCGACAGAGCCAGTACAGTTTGACGGACTGTGATGGACAGCTAAGAGAATTACCTGTGGGTTTTTTTGGACGAATAATTACAATGTGGTGAATGGCAATAATTAATAATTAATAATGAATTAGGTGAAAACGGTATTGAATTGTTGGGCTGATTTTGTTTAGGTTAAAATATGATAAAGAAAACCGCTTTTGGGCACTCGCCTAAATATGGTTTTACGCATGAGTGGGACACCAATGGAATATAATAAATATAGTCCAGTAGCCTATTGAACAATAATGACCCCTGCCTCCCATACAGCCCATCCCATCCCACTGTAATATGACTGACAACACCATGCCCAAAACATGTGGTGGCTCCGCCTTCCGCCCAGCCCCTCCTCTACCAAACCACGCCCCTCAGCAGCGCACGTGGGTTTCGACAAAACAATAACATTATAGCAAGGACTATAATGAATACTGACTAATATAAACTCTTTACATAATGATTAGCCTATTATTTATTATTATTATTATGGAATATAAGTATTATTAGACTACCATTATTATGAATAGCCATATAGTTGTTGTAATTTTTATTTATCAAGTCACAGATTCAGCAACTCAAAATATATATATATATATTTTTCCTCCTACTCCCCACTATCGAAGTTAAAATCAGGGAATGGGCTATGTTTCCAGGGTGTGTGACTGTCTCCTGTACTCTGATACTGTTTAATACAAGCGAAATATGCAGATGAGAACACCAGTCAATTAATACAGAATGAATGACTGTATTCCCTTCTCCTTTTCATCACCCTCTGTATGTCTAATTCCTCTTCTGAAACCCCTGAACATGGAAGATCTTACAGACGCTATGTCTATTGCTTTAGATTTCATCATTTAAATTAGTTGAATGTAAATCAAAGAGACGCCTATTATGGTTAGAGCCACAGGACGTTAAGTAGGATCCTAGCGTCCCCTCTGGTGTGTCTGACTCCACTCTGGGCTGAACAGAGACAGTGGTGTCCCAAATGGCTCCCTGTTCCCTATGGGCCTTGGTCAATAGTAGTACCACTATATAGGGAATAGGGTGCCATTTGGGATGCATTCAGTGTCCCATGCTGCTCCATGTGACAGCATGGCACACAGAGGCCTTGGATCACTACATTTAAAACACTTTTTTTTACTTTAGCTTCAGTAGTTAGTGTTTGATGACTGAGACAATGCTGAGTTTTCCATCTCCCAGGTTCCATAACCTTTACCCTCTGCCAGGTTCCATAACCTTTACCATCTGCCAGGTTCCATAACCGTTACCACCTGCCAGGTTCCATAACCGTTACCATCTGCCAGGTTCCATAACCGTTACCATCTCCCAGGTTCCATAACCGTTACCATCTCCCAGGTGCCATAACCTTTACCATCTGCCATGTTCCATAACTTTTATCCTCTGCCAGGTCCATTAACCGTTACCATCTGCCAGGTTCCATAACCTTTACCATCTGCCATGTTCCATAACTGTTACCATGTGCCAGGTTCCACAACCGTTACCATCTGCCAGGTTCCACAACTTTTACCCTCTGCCATGTTCCATAACCGTTACCCTCTGCCAGGTTCCATAACCGTTACCCTCTGCCAGGTTCCATAACCATTACCATCTGCCAGGTTCCATAACCTTTACCACCTGCCAGGTTCCATAACCTTTACCACCTGCCAGGTTCCATAACCGTTACCCTCTGCCAGGTTCCATAACCATTACCATCTGCCAGGTTCCATAACCATTACCACCTGCCAGGTTCCATAACCTTTACCATCTGCCAGGTTCCATAACCGTTACCCTCTGCCAGGTTCCATAACCTTTACCATCTGCCAGGTTCCATAACCGTTACCCTCTGCCAGGTTCCATAACCTTTACCCTCTGCCAGGTTCCATAACCTTTACCTACTGATCGTGGCCCAGGTCCCAAAGGTGTCATTCATTTGGTATTTAGGTGTGATTTACTCACCTCATTGGGTAACTAACCAGGTAAAGGTGAACAGGTCTCCCTCACCTCATTAGGTAACTAACCAGGTAAAGGTGAAAAGGTCTTATTCACCTCATTACAGTGAGGGAAAAAATTATTTGATCCCCTGCTGATTTTGTATGTTTGCCCACTGACAAAGAAATGATCAGTCTATAATTTTAATGGTAGGTTTATTTGAACAGTGAGAGACAGAATAACAACAAAAAAATCCAGAAAAGCGCATGTCAAAAATGTTATAAATTGATTTGCATTTTAATGAGGGAAATAAGTATTTGACCCCCTCTCAATCAGAAAGATTTCTGGCTCCCAGGTGTCTTTTATACAGGTAACGAACTGAGATTAGGAGCACACTCTTAAAGGGAGTGCTCCTAATCTCAGCTTGTTACCTGTATAAAAGACACCTGTCCACAGAAGCAATCAATCAATCAGATTCCAAACTCTCCACCATGGCCAAGACCAAAGAGCTCTCCAAGGATGTCAGGGACAAGATTGTAGACCTACACAAGGCTGGAATGGGCTACAAGACCATCGCCAAGCAGCTTGGTGAGAAGGTGACAAACAGTTGGTGCGATTATTCGCAAATGGAAGAAACACAAAATAACTGTCAATCTCCCTCGGCCTGGGGCTCCATGCAAGATCTCACCTCGTGGAGTTGCAATGATCATGAGAACAGTGAGGAATCAGCCCAGAACTACACGGGAGGATCTTGTCAATGATCTCAAGGCAGCTGGGACCATAGTCACCAAGAAAACAATTGGTAAAACACTACGCCGTGAAGGACTGAAATCCTGCAGCGCCCGCAAGGTCACCCTGCTCAAGAAAGCACATATACAGGGCCGTCTGAAGTTTGCCAATGAACA
Organism: Coregonus sp. 'balchen'; assembly: GCA_902810595.1. NCBI lineage: Eukaryota > Metazoa > Chordata > Actinopteri > Salmoniformes > Salmonidae > Coregonus > Coregonus sp. 'balchen'. The sequence goes on from LR778284.1 coordinate 4,743,584, forward strand.
TCTGAATGATTCAGAGGAGAACTGGGTGAAAGTGTTGTGGTCAGATGAGACCAAAATCGAGCTCTTTGGCATCAACTCAACTCGCCGTGTTTGGAGGAGGAGGAATGCTGCCTATGACCCCAAGAACACCATCCTCACCGTCAAACATGGAGGTGGAAACATTATGCTTTGGGGGTGTTTTTCTGCTAAGAGGACAGGACAACTTCACCGCATCAAAGGGACTATGGACGGGGCCATGTACCGTCAAATCTTGGGTGAGAACCTCCTTCCCTCAGCCAGGGCATTGAAAATGGGTTGTGGATGGGTATTCCAGCATGACAATGACCCAAAACACACGGCCAAGGCAACAAAGGAGTGGCTCAAGAAGAAGCACATTAAGGTCCTGGAGTGGCCTAGCCAGTCTCCAGACCTTAATCCCATAGAAAATCTGTGGAGGGAGCTGAAGGTTCGAGTTGCCAAACGTCAGCCTCGAAACCTTAATGACTTGGAGAAGATCTGCATAGAGGAGTGGGACAAAATCCCTCCTGAGATGTGTGCAAACCTGGTGACCAACTACAAGAAACGTCTGACCTCTGTGATTGCCAACAAGGGTTTTGCCACCAAGTACTAAGTCATGTTTTGCAGAGGGGTCAAATACTTATTTCCCTCATTAAAATGCAAATCAATTTATAACATTTTTGACATGCGTTTTTTCTGGATGTTTTTCTTGTTATTCTGTCTCTCACTGTTCAAATAAACCTACCATTAAAATTATAGACTGATCATGTCTTTGTCAGTGGGCAAACGTACAAAATCAGCAGGGGATCAAATACTTTTTTTCCCCCTCACTGTAGGTAATTAACCAGGTAAAGGTGAAAAGGTCTTCTGTAAAAAAGCAGTAGCTGACTTACACCCCAAAATGTTGGTGGAGAGGTGAGGTGAGGTGAGGTGTTGACTAACAGAACAGTAAACTGTGGAAAAAGAAAGAAAGAAAGTTGCACTCTGTACCTGCTCCCAACAATGTCATGGGTGAAAGCCCATTAAACTGGAGCAGGTATAGATTGACTTTCTTTATTTTCACACTTAAAGGTGAGTTAAGTTTGTCAGAGGTACAGTACGTCTGGTCATGTCAGAGGTATGTCTGGTCATGTCAGAGGTATGTCTGGTCATGTCAGAGGTATGTCTGGTCATGTCAGAGGTATGTCTGGTCATGTCAGAGGTACGTCTGGTCATGTCAGAGGTACAGTACGTCTGGTCATGTCAGAGGTACGTCTGGTCATGTCAGAGGTATGTCTGGTCATGTCAGAGGTATGTCTGGTCATGTCAGAGTTACGTCTGGTCATGTCAGAGGTACGTCTGGTCATGTCAGAGGTACGTCTGGTCATGTCAGAGGTATGTCTGGTCATGTCAGAGGTATGTCTGGTCATGTCAGAGGTATGTCTGGTCATGTCAGAGGTATGTCTGGTCATGTCAGAGGTATGTCTGGTCATGTCAGAGGTACGTCTGGTCATGTCAGAGGTATGTCTGGTCATTTTAGTTATTTAGTATGGTAACGACAAGGCCAACCGGTTTGGCGTGAACCTGTGTTAAGAGGAGGTGCACTGTGCTTGACAATGTTAACAATTTTGTAACAAACTGCGTGAGTGTTTTAGAAAATCCTTAACAAACCCTCTGTTGTGATCATATAATTAGTGACAAGTGGTTTAGTTACAGTTTAATATCAAAGGAGAGGTGCAGTATCAACATACAGTGCATTCAGAAAGTATTCAGACGCCTTGACTTTTTCCCAATTTTTGGTACATTACAGCCTTATTCTAAAATTGATTAAATTGTTTTTAATTCTCATCAATCAACACTGCATAGTGCACCAGGTAAAAGCTGGTCAAACGTTTCCTAGTAGTGCACTATATAGGAAACAGGACGCCATTTGGGACGCAACCTCTATCTCTACTATCTGTGTAGCCATCTGGTGTCTTCTAAAGCCCTGCATGGACCTCTGGGTCGACTGTACTCTAATCCATCTGGTGTCTTCTAAAGCCCTGCATGGACCTCTGGGTCGACTGTACTCTAATCCATCTGGTGTCTTATAAAGCCCTGCATGGACCTCTGGGTCGACTGTACTCTAATCCATCTGGTGTCTTCTAAAGCCCTGCATGGACCTCTGGGTCGACTGTACTCTAATCCATCTGGTGTCTTCTAAAGCCCTGCATGGACCTCTGGGTCGACTGTACTCTAATCCATCTGGTGTCTTCTAAAGCCCTGCATGGACCTCTGGGTCTACTGTACTCTAATCCATCTGGTGTCTTCTAAAGCCCTGCATGGACCTCTGGGTCGACTGTACTCTAATCCATCTGGTGTCTTCTAAAGCCCTGCATGGACCTCTGGGTCGACTGTACTCTAATCCATCTGGTGTCTTCTAAAGCCCTGCATGGACCTCTGGGTCGACTGTACTCTAATCCATCTGGTGTTTTCTAAAGCCCTGCATGGACCTCTGGGTCGACTGTACTCTAATCCATCTGGTGTCTTCTAAAGCCCTGCATGGACCTCTGGGTCGACTGTACTCTAATCCATCTGGTGTCTTCTAAAGCCCTGCATGGACCTCTGGGTCGACTGTCCTCTAATCCATCTGGTGTCTTCTAAAGCCCTGCATGGACCTCTGGGTCGACTGTACTCTAATCCATCTGGTGTCTTCTAAAGCCCTGCATGGACCTCTGGGTCGACTGTACTCTAATCCATCTGGTGTCTTCTAAAGCCCTGCATGGACCTCTGGGTCGACTGTACTCTAATCCATCTGGTGTCTTCTAAAGCCCTGCATGGACCTCTGGGTCGACTGTACTCTAATCCATCTGGTGTCTTCTAAAGCCCTGCATGGACCTCTGGGTCTACTGTACTCTAATCCATCTGGTGTCTTCTAAAGCCCTGCATGGACCTCTGGGTCGACTGTACTCTAATCCATCTGGTGTCTTCTAAAGCCCTGCATGGACCTCTGGGTCGACTGTACTCTAATCCATCTGGTGTCTTCTAAAGCCCTGCATGGACCTCTGGGTCGACTGTACTCTAATCCATCTCTCTAACCTTCGCTCTGCATGGGAACATTACATAACCACAGTGGCTATGGGCACCTGGTCAAAAGTGGTGCACTATATAGGGAAAAGGTTGTCATTTCGGAAAGCAGCCAATTGTGTTTTTTTTGGGTGAAATCTTATCAGAGACTTTATCAGACACTTAAAACATTTTATAAAGACAAAATGCAAGGTGTGTAAAACATGCGGCCCTTGGGGAAATTTGTGGCCCCCCATTAGTTGTTTTGTGGCCCCAGAACACTGGTGCTTCCAACACTAATGATCTGAAACTAAAAGCAGTTTTATTTGTTGTTGCCGTTTGCCTTTAGAAAGTTGGCGCTTGATATAAAACCGTATAAAGTTTTTAAAATAATGTAGATTTTTGACTGGACTACAGTATCTTTTTGATTCAGGGTAAAGATGAGTGATGGCGGCTGTCGCGTAGGAGCAGTGAGAAGGATGCCAACAATCAGCTGTGTTTAAGAGTGATGGATGAGGCTGACACCCGATGAGGAGGGCCTCGCCGCATCATTCCTCTTCCTCGTTTAATGTAACAACACTTCGTACCAACAGACAGACAGGGGAAGGAACCAGGACATCCTAGAGAGAGAGAGAGAGAGTTAGTCAGTTAGCCAAGTTAATCAAGAGTCATGTTACTGACATAGCACATGGGTGCAGGAAGGGAGGAATAATTTGACGTCATTTGATATCGCATTGTTAAATTTTTATACATGTATTATTTTAATAAGAATACATTTCTTATAATAATTAGCATTAACACTTTCTTGATGAATCCATGGATAGAGCTATATAAGTAGGTATTGATCAGTAAAGTCCCCTATAATAAATGAGAGCCAAAATGGACGCCATGTTTCAGAGCCTCCACTGTAACTGCAGCTCTGTGGTCGGTAACTGCAGCTCTGTGGTCTCCGTCCATTTTTAATCAGAGACCTAATAAACAGCTCCTCTACTGTGGATGTCCATAACACAGGGGAACCTTCACCTTCAGAATGCTATCATTATGAGTCCCCTCTCTTCAATATAGCTTAATGACCCTGTTGGTGAACACATAATTAGGAGAGGAAGTACAAACCAACGACGCTAGACAGAGAGGAATATGCTTAAGCAAAAGGCAGTTTATTAAACACAGAGATATCTTGTACTGTTAGGCTACATGCATGGACCCCAATCAATTGCCTCTTATGGAGACAGTTGAGAAGGATTGATTAAACAGAGTTTACAGCATTACTTTATACAATGTAACATAAAGGAAGGGGTCCTTCTTCTAGTCCCTTGATTGGTTCCCGAGGCGTAGGAGGCGGGTCTGCTCTGTCCAGAGCAGATGCCCCATTGGTGCACGGCAGAGTCCTCTGCCCTTGGCACCCGACCAGTAGACAGGGGAGTTGAGAATGAGTGTGCGTGCAAATGAAATGTTTGTGTGTGTCCAGGGAACTCGTGAGGAGGATCTGGTGATTGTGGCCTTGGGCGTGGGTGCTGTCCTGTTATTGCACTCCTGCAAGACTAGGCCATCTGGTGACAAGATATGGCTGCTCTTCTCTGTCCTTTGTTCGCTACCAAAATGTTATGCACAGACAACTAACACACTGTTAGTATCAGACACATGACACACTCCTGTAACAGCATTTATCACAAATGGATCTTGCACAACATTTTACACAACATATTACTCAGATCAATCTATAACATTTTATATTTACTACGACAAATCCCCCTCTTCACGTCTACTAGACGTGATCCATTAATTATGTTGGCATTAAGCATAGTTGAATCAGTCTTAAAAGAAAAACAATAATGCAGGAAAGAAAACAAAACTAGCATACTAATTATATGGCCAGTTAATTAAACAAATGTTAGTCCCCCTCTAGTGCACGATTAAATACATCAAAGCTGTTGTTCAAATTCTATTTAATCTTCCCCTAAAAGGGGGTAGATTTGAGCTTGTTCGTTTGGAGTGGATGCGATGGCAAAAGATTTCTCCTTCTACCTGGTCGAGGTTCTTTTCCCCATAAGGGAACCTTCATTTTGGTGTCAAATTGGTTTTGGCTGCTCAAATCAGCCCTGACTTCTGTCAGTGATCTAGAAGGAGTGGGGGCTGGTGTGCAATGTGTTAGATGGTGCCAGGGTGCGCCTGATTTACCTCTGACCTGGACTGAGTGTGAAGTAACCTCCTTCACTTCGTACGGTCCAGTCCACCTGGGTTCCAGCCACTTTCTCTTGTGGACTTTTACCCTCACCCAGTCTCCCACCTTTACCTTCAGTGGCAGCGTACTTCCTGTCAGCTCCCCCTCTTGGGCCTTCCGCACCTGAGAAGAGAGTGCTGCAGAAAGCTCCGTCAATTTCATCACATAATCCGTCATTTATATCTGTTATACATCAAGGGCGGGCATATGACCTCCCTCCCTTGGCTAGGTTGGCGCGTTCCACGAGTCCCTGGGACTGAGGATGATAAACTGAACCGAATCTGTGCACGATTCCGAACCTTACCTCCACCTCTCTCAGATGTTTTGTTGCTAAAACGTGTGGTTGTCAGATCTTATCTGCCTTGGTATACCATATCTGGGTATTAACTTAGTTTGTAGCCACTTAATGACTGACCTAGCATCCTCTTATTCTGTAGTTTCTGTAGGAATTGCCTCTACCCATTTTGAAAACCTGTCTACAGTTTCTGTCATGTGAGGGTGCCACCAGATGTGTGGGAACTTTTGGAGGGTCTTAAACTTTCCCTCGTGCGTGGGCCCGTGGGCCTCACTCAACAGTTCTGGGCAGAGTCTAGCTGGTTCAACTAGTCTTCCATCATGGCACCTCCAGAGTTCGTCCTGTCCTCTGCCGCCCCCTCCTGGGCCCAGACTGAGTGTTCATAGGGTCCTGCTGAGCTCTGTAACTGTGCTATATCGCCTTGGTTGAGTTCAATCTGTGATGTCGGTGGTAGTAGTATTGGATGAGGATCACGCCTTCGGGCACCTGGAGTTCAGACAGGTGGGTTTATGGTTGTTGTGGGGGTCCTCCCCTTCCTCTGCCTCTTCCCCTCCCTGGGGGTTGATGGTTAGATTGCTGCAGATCCCAACAATCACGCTTGAAATGTCCAGTTCTTCCACAATGGTAGCACAGGTAGTTCCCTCTTCTAGGAGGACCTGGTGGAGTGCCTTGCTGAGGCCATGGTTGTGGTTGTGGCCCTGCCATTTTGCTTTACTATCTTTATACACTTATCCCGTCCCTGGTGTTTTATTTCCAAGGATGTATTATCGGTATCAATACAGACTTATCTCATGTACGACACCCTCGTATGTAAAGAGGCTGATTGTTTTTATATTATGTGTAATGCAATCATTATCATAAAAATCAGAATTCCAATCACATACACCAATGCAGTAATTTCTACACACAGCACACACCACGCTTTAGTTATCTCACGCTTGTTCTAGAATCATGCACAATTTCAATACCAGTTTCCCCAGTCCCTGGTTCCTGAAAGCCTAGGTCAAATTCACTCAGTTCAACAGTTTGATATTCAATGTCATAGGTCTCACTATTACTTCCCATCCTCCATCACACGTTTAAGATATAACACAGACACGTTAAAATATAAACACAGCAAAACAAAACTGCCAATTAGAATTCAATACCTTAAAAAATTTAGGTAGTCTCAGTCTAACTTATACATGTGAAAGCACACTCCCCACACAACCTATCTAAAATAGGACCTTTTAAATGTGAAAACTTATACATGTGAAAGCACACTCCCCACACAACCTATCTAAAATAGGACCTTTTAAATGTGAAAACTTATACATGTGAAAACACACTCCCCACACAACCTATCTAAAATAGGACCTTTTAAATGTGAAAACGTATACATGTGAAAACACACTCCCCACACAACCTATCTAAAATAGGACCTTTTAAATGTAAAAACTTATACATGTGAAAACACACTCCCCACACAACCTATCTAAAATAGGACCTTTTAAATGTGAAAACTTATACATGTGAAAACACACTCCCCACACAACCTATCTAAAATAGGACCTTTTAAATGTGAAAACGTATACATAAATCACAGTACCAGATATCTCACTTATGCCTTAAATCATTTAGGATGGAAATTATTTAACAAGTATTCATACTCACACTCAGTACTTCTGATCAAAATTTGGTATTGGTCTATAATACAATATGCAAGATTTCGTTTTAACAGGCTCTGCATACCTTTTTAGAAGAGCGCGCTCTGATCAGGTTCCTGAGGCAAGACGAATAGTTGATGTCTCCTGGATTTCAGGTCACTCTTCCGTCTGTTTTTAGATCGATGATTTGCCTTTTCCTCTCGCACCAACTCTTTAGATCTAATTAGTAACCATCCTCTGCTACCAATTTGTTGGTGAACACATAATTAGGAGAGGAAGTACAAACCAACGACGCTAGACAGAGAGGAATATGCTTAAGCAAAAGGCAGTTTATTAAACACAGAGATATCTTGTACTGTTAGGCTACATGCATGGGATCCTGCTAATTAACATGCATGGACCCAATCAATTGCCTCTTATGGAGACAGTTGAGAAGGATTGATTAAACAGAGTTTACAGCATTACTTTATACAATGTAACATAAAGGAAGGGGTCCTTCTTCTAGTCCCTTGATTGGTTCCCTAGGCGTAGGAGGCGGGTCTGCTCTATCCAGAGCAGATGCCCCATTGGTGCACGGCAGAGTCCTCTGCCCTTGGCACCCGACCAGTAGACAGGGGAGTTGAGAATGAGTGTGCGTGCAAATGAAATGTTTGTGTGTGTCCAGGGAACTCGTGAGGAGGATCTGGTGATTGTGGCCTTGGGCGTGGGTGTTGTCCTGTTATTGCACTCCTGCAAGACTAGGCCATCTGGTGACAAGATATGGCTGCTCTTCTCTGTCCTTTGTTCGCTACCAAAATGTTATGCACAGACAACTAACACACTGTTAGTATCAGACACATGACACACTCCTGTAACAGCATTTATCACAAATGGATCTTGCACAACATTTTACACAACATATTACTCAGATCAATCTATAACATTTTATATTTACTACGACAACCCCTCCTTCTTAAGACATCATACATTAAAAGGCCCCCACCAGAGGGCAATGCCTCTCCTATTTCCACGTAAATCCTGTCCTACAGCAGAAATTATCCTGTTCCACCTCCGAAGAATGACGCAGGATGCTAATATATATTCACAAATCGGGGGTGGGGAACGTTGTGGGTGATTTCCACGTGGACTGGAGAAATAGCAACAGGTAGAGCAACTGACCGCTGCCAGTGTAGCTAGCTAGCATGCTAACCTTATCCAGCGAACTAATGTTATCTGTGGTTGCTACACCGTATTCAAAAGATTAGCCAGCTAGGGTAGACGCTGGATTTCAAGCTGCACCAATCAAAGCAGAGGAGAGTGCATGCATATCATATGCTATTTCACCAATGGTCTTATATATTCAATCAAAGTGGTGGTGCAAATACATAACTTTGCACCCCTCTATTTTAATTTGCTCCATGGCTCAGGCAGCCAAGTGTAGGTTACGGCGAAAAACTGTAGCCAGAGACGGAAGAGATGTCTTTGACTTGGTTGATAGCTACTTTGAGGAGAAATGTACTTACTATGACTGAGATATGTGGTTGTCCCACCTAGCTATCTTAAGATTAATGCACTAACTGTAAATCGCTCTGGATAAGAGTGACTACTAAATGATTAACATGTAACATGTAAATGTAGTACAGTATAATGTAATATACTCTACTGGACTGGACTCTACTGGACTGGACTCTACTGTGATGCTCTACTGTACTGGACTCTACTCTACTGTACTGGACTCTACTGTACTCTACTGTACTGGACTCTACTGTACTCTACTGGACTCTACTGTACTCTACTGTACTGGACTCTACTGTACTCTACTGGACTCTACTGTACTCTACTGTACTGGACTCTACTGTACTCTACTGGACTCTACTGTACTCTACTGTACTGGACTCTACTGGACTCTACTGTAATCTACTGTACTGGACTCTACTGGACTCTACTGTACTGGACTCTACTGGACTCTACTGTAATCTACTGTACTGGACTGGACTGGACTCTACTGTACTGGACTCTACTGTACTGTACTGGACTCTACTGTACTGGACTGGACTCTACTGTACTGTACTGGACTCTACTGTACTGGACTCTACTGGACTGGACTCTAATGGACTGGACTCTAATGGACTGGACTCTACTGTAATCTACTGTACTGGACTGGACTCTACTCTACTGTACTCTACTGTACTGGACTCTACTGGACTCTACTGGACTCTACTGTACTGGACTCTACTGTACTGGACTCTACTGTACTGTACTGGACTCTACTGTACTGTACTGGACTCTACTGTACTGGACTCTCCTGGACTGGACTCTACTGTACTGGACTCTACTGTACTGGACTGGACTCTACTGTACTGGACTCTACTGTACTGGACTCTACTGTACTGTACTGTACTGGACTCTACTGTACTGGACTCTACTGTACTGGACTCTACTGTACTGGACTCTACTGTACTCTACTGGACTCTACTGGACTGGACTCTACTGGACTGGACTGGACTCTACTGTAATCTACTGTACTGTACTGTACTGGACTCTACTGTACTGGACTCTACTGGACTGGACTCTACTGGACTGGACTCTACTGGACTGGACTCTACTGGACTCTACTGTACTGGACTCTACTGTACTGGACTCTACTGTACTGTACTGGACTGGACTGGACTGGACTCTACTGTACTGGACTCTACTGGACTCTACTGGACTGGACTGGACTGGACTCTACTGTACTGGACTCGACTGGACTCTACTGTACTGGACTCCACTGTACTGGACTCTACTGTACTGGACTCTACTGTACTCTACTGGACTGGACTGGACTGGACTCTACTGTACTGGACTCGACTGGACTCTACTGTACTGGACTCCACTGTACTGGACTCTACTGTACTGTACTGGACTCTACTGTACTGGACTCTACTGTACTGTACTGGACTCTACTGTACTGGACTCTACTGGACTCTACTGGACTGGACTGGACTGGACTCTACTGTACTGGACTCTACTGTACTGTACTGGACTCCACTGTACTGGACTCTACTGTACTGTACTGGACTCTACTGTACTGTACTGGACTCTACTGTACTGGACTCTACTGGACTCTACTGGACTGGACTGGACTGGACTCTACTGTACTGGACTCTACTGGACTCTACTGAACTGGACTGTACTGTGCTCTACTGTGATGTCCAAACTTGTAAAACATAGACATCTATGATTGGTACAGATATGATGTAGTCTGGACCAATCCAATTTGGTTCTGGGGAGAATAATAGCCAACGTGTAGAATAATATCCAAAAATGAAAAGGGTGAGCTTTCATTTTTCAACCTATTCAGGTTACATCACCATGAAGAAAATGATGATGCATTTCTGTATAGTACAGATCAGGGACCCATGATGTAATTATGTTGGTGTTTGTTTGACAATTGGAGTTTGCCAAGGCTCGCTAGCACCGTTGGAGCTGTCAGCTTCTCTCAACATAGTGTGGACTACCTAGCGCAGTACAGGTGCCAACACTCAATCATCACACCCAATATAGCGACATCTCTGATAATACTCACAGCATTTACTTGCCGCTTGTCTAAACATCGGACTGCGTCCATGGCTAGAAGAAGTCGCTGTAAAAAATAAAAAAAAGACGCGATGGTCTCTTCAAGCCAGAATATTGAATAAAACGATATTTAAACATAATGTAACGACCCAGTACTGTGTTCTGTGTTCGTGGGTGTGTTATTGTTCTCATGGGTGCTAGCAGGGGTTAAATATGCCGGGACAGACGGAAAGGTTGGGGGGGGGGGGGGGGGGTATGATGGGTAATCACGCAGGGTTTTGAAATGCATAGATAGGGGTTACTGTCTCATCTCTCTCTCTCTTCTGTTCGGGACCCTTAACTTGACATGTTATATTTGTGTACGTTCGGAATTTAGCGGCGTGGGCTGTGGCCTGAACAATAGCCAAATTTAGGAATAAACCTGTGTTCTGCCCTGTACACCTGGTGCCCGTCTTTTTGTTTCCTTTATGACCCAGCTGGGTCATTACAGTACTTTACCGGTTGTCCATGCGGTTTGTCCTTTTGGAGGAAGGAAGTGGAGATAAGGATATCCACGTGAACGCCTTGTTTAACAATACTTTTTGCAGCACCGGTAGGTTTCTGTTGCTTGTATTTTCCGTCTTCTGATGCATTTTCACGTGATGCACAATATGTAAACAATAGCCAAATGTAACCGAACCTGTCGACCAAAGCGAGTTATTGCGTGGGACAACGTTCAGTCTGTGCTTCAGTTAAACTCGGCCAATGTTGACATATTGTGCAAGTCGCATGTGAAATTGTGTCAGCATTGAAGACACAAACCGATATACAGACCAGCATACTGAAAGTGGGGTTAATAACACTACTCTGTGGATATTTTGTCTCAGATTACCTCCTATATAAAGGACACAATCAACAGACAACAGGTAAAAAGTACGTTCAAATGAAGTTTATTCAACAGTCTGACTTAGTGATGGGACTGTTCACAAAAGGGGAGCCTACATGTTAGAGATGGAGAGAAGAGTCTTCCACTCTCGGATTCAGAGAGGCTGACATGCCGCCAATGCACACACACCACATGGAAGTAATAGTAAGATTGTGGAGATCTGACTGCTACACAAACAACAACAACTCGTGCATCTTCTCTGGACGATACACTCGAATTTCCTGCATCTCTCCGGTTATAGCACTAGGTTGAAGATAACAAAATATCTTCGTTATAACCAGTGGCGGCTCCTGAAAAAATTCTCAGGAGGGGCAATTTTTCTGATGATTTAGGTGACCTACACACATTTTAAAAAAGATATGTCCAGCAACAACATGAAGACAGGGGCAGCATATAAGTCAATACCAGAAGCATTTATTGACTGATCTGGGGAGATGGATTCCAGTTTCTGTGACAGATTATAAATAATCTCTGATGCCTTTGTTATATTAGCTTTTGGTTGAATGTACTGTCGTAGTAAATATATAATGTTATAGCTTGGTCTGACTAAAATCTTGTGCATGACCCATTTTGTGTTGGGCGTTTGTTTTCAATCAATGCTGTTCCTATCCTATAACAATGGACAAAAGAGTCCTATCTTGTCAGCCTTGTCAGCAGGTGGCCAAGGACAACACCCACGCCATAGGTCTCTCAGTTCTTCCAACTCACGAGTTCTTGCTCTGAGGACACACACACACACACACACACACACACACATACACATCATCACTGATAACACACACACACACACACATCATCACTGTTAAACACACACACACACACACACAAAAATCCCCTCTCTTTAGGCTGAACATTTGAAGACAGAGAACCCGACTCAGAGCCAATGCAACAGTGGAGGGGAACCTCGCCCAACTCATCAGGACCAATCAGAAGATCAGAACTACTAGATTCAACCTACATCATTTATTGTATAAAATGTCTGCACACAATGTTTTCGGGGCTCTCTTCAGATAGCTCCCTAAGAGTTTGACGAACGAGTCCGTGCACGCGATTCCAGATATCTTTACCTCTGAATAAACTGCCTTTATTATACCATATCCACCCTGTCCAAAGTCTCTACTTGGTCTCAGTTCTCCAGTAAACTTGTGATTATCAACAGTACACAACGGTAACAAACAATTGGGGGAACTCACGGGGCAGATAGTAAGGTCGCAGTGACACAGAAAGCAGTTCAATGTCGGGGGTACAGAGTCGCTCTCTTACCAGGATCGCGGTCCGCTCTGACCAGGGTGAAGCCGGCCGGCTCCACTTCTCTGTCCGGGACTCTGTCATCCAGCCAAGTCTCCCAGCTGTATTGGATTCCGCTGCCAGCAGCGTTTTCATTATTTAGTCCGTTCGTAGCGGGTATGTACACGATCAACAAGATCAGTCCAAAACCCACCACTGGAAATCCATGGTTGGCAGAATGTTTGTAAACTAAGTCTACAAATTAAAAACATAAAATAACGCCACTAAGTGTACAAATTAAAAACATAAGATAACGCCACACTGCAGGTCGCAACAGAGACGCTGCTAGCCGCTATTTTCTTAGTTACGTTCATGGTTACGTCACGTATGACGAAAGCGCGTAAGTGCAAGCCCACAGACACCCATAGAGAATGTATTGAAAGCTTTGAAATTTGAAAAAAATAGATTTTACATGACAGGCTATGAGAGACTTCTGGGCGATTTTCAACCTGACTGAAATCGCCCCAAAAACGGGCGGGGCCATTTGAAGCACGACTTTAGCCTGATTTGACATTTAGTGGCAGTCAGATCAGATTACAACACTGATAACTACTGTTGCCGTGATATAATTGATTAGAAAAAAAATCCCTTCCTTTTCCCGTTTGGCAGTGCGTCGCCCATATCGCCCTATTGAACAGGCCGTCCCTGGTTATAACCCATAGAGAATGACAGATATAACATCATTGTATCGGTCGCATTATGGAGTCTGTGAGTGCACAGGCAATCTTTTGAAGTAGTTAATTTTCTTCTTCTACTTTTTCTATGAGTTGGCAAACAAACTGAAAGTGTGAATACTGCCACCTAGTGTTTGCTCACGAGGATAATTAATTGGCTGATAATAATATAATAATATGCCATTTAGCAGACGCTTTTATCCAAAGCGACTTACAGTCATGCGTGCATACATTTTTCTGATCCAATGATGATCTATTATACTGACAAGATATTCGAGTGACCGCTCTAACAATGGAAATTCATGTCCTCCAGATGGAAGGCAGGCGAGATCATGTGGGACCATTCTAGCCAATGAGAGGGCAGATAGGCGTGTGAAAAACAGGCACAACTACGTTGTTTTTCTCAAATTGCTGGAATGCTACGTGCATCCACTTATCAGTGCATTTGTAATAGCCTAAACATGACAAAACTTATATTAGATCAAATAAGCCTCACATAAGTCGACACTCTCTCATAGTCCTCCATACAAAAAAAAAGGGCTCATCTCACACAGACAGATTTTGGGGCGGAGTAAATTCTCTCACTTTGCCTCTTTCTCTCTCGCTGATTCCTCCTGATGACCCGGATGGAATCACGTGATCCTTCCTTAACCTATAGGAAGTACCACCCAGTTGACTATTATAAAAATGGTGGAAACCCTCAACGGCAATGTGCATGCCAAAGTGGGATTTATCCATCTAGAGTCCTCTTATCTAACTCTATGATATAACCAAAGAAGTCACTACCACTCATAACATCCATCCATGCCCTGCTGTGCATCCAAACACATTGATTGGCTAGAAATCAGCAGAGGTTTGAGACGGCACTGGAGGAGATGGCAGCCGTTTTACAGCCTGGCTCTGAGGAACGCATGTGAGCCCCTGCTGAGAGAGCGGGGAGTGGCAGTGCAGGTGTTGTATTATCAGATTCAGATAAAAAAATATTAGCAGATTTCTGTGATATTATATTTCTTCACAGCATCCCAGAGACTGGGGCTCTTCTGCCTGGAGGACGAGTGTGTGGAGTGTGTGCCGGAGCACATGGACCGCAGCTTCTGCTCTGTGGCGAAGTTTGCAAGTAAGAGGAGAGAAGAGCTCAGAGGGCCAAGGCAGGGTGCTGCAGTCCAGGAGACACAAGCCCGGGTACCACCCGGAAGCCAAGGCAGGGTGCTGCAGTCCAGGAGACACAAGCCCGGGTACCACCCAGAAGCCAAGGCAGGGTGCTGCAGTCCAGGTGACACAAGCCCGGGTACCACCCAGAAGCCAAGGCAGGGTGCAGCAGTCCAGGAGACACAAGCCCGGGTACCACCCAGCGGACAAGGCAGGAGGGACCAGCCGATACACCTGCCCTGAGCCCAAGTGACAGCGGTGGATGGCCGGCTTCATCCGGGGGGCGAGTGACTGGCGATACCCCCATTTCCAATTTAAAAAATAACCTGTTGTATCAGGTGTCGCACGAACAGGGGGGGGAACTTCGAGAGGTGCCGTTGCTGCCCCGCCGGTTACGTCAGGAACCGTTCTTCAGCTGCCCCACACCCATCTGTTGGGGGCGTACCTGGGAATGGAGAAGACCCGGGAACTGGGTTTCCCCCTTTTGAACCCCTCTACGGGAGGCTACTGGTCCTCCCCAAGGTGGTGTGGGAAGCCCAGCCGACCCCCGTTACGCAGCGTGGTGGAACACGTAGAGACGACGAGGGAGCGGATGACAACCATATGGCCAGTGGTAAGGGAACATATGGAGAAGGCCCAGCGCGCCCCAAGCCAAGGTCTACAATCGGGGGGGTACCAAGCCCCAAGAGTTCCATGTGGGTGACAAGGTGCTAGTGTTAATATTCACAGCAGAAAGTAATTTCCTGGCAACATGGCACGGGCCGTACGAGGTCAATTACCGCGTACGGCAGCCGGGGGGGCCGGAAGCCCCAACAGATTTACCACGTGAACCTATTGAAGAGGTGGCACGTGAAGGACAGCCTTGGCCGTGTTGTGGTCAAAACCCAGGACGTCGTCGGGACCAGTGGTGGTCCCGAGCAATGAGGACCTCGGACCAGCCCAGAAGCAAGCGCTCCGGGAGCTCATCGATCGGAAACACTGCCTTGTTTTCAGAAAAAAAACGGTTACGAAAGAGGCCATACCGGATCCCCGAGGCCCGAAGGAAGGCCGTGAAGCAGGAGGTGGAGGATGGGAGTCAGAGGAGTCCCACATGGTGCAGCCCCATCGTGTTGCCGCTCAGACCGGACGGTAGTCTACCGTTTCTGCAATGACTTCCTGGTGGTGAACGACATCAGTTTGTTGTCGACACCTACCCCACGCCGAGGGTGGACGAGCTCATCGAACGGTTGGGGAAAGGCCCGGTACAAACATCAGCACCCTGGACCTGACCAAGGGATATTCTCGCGGGAGAAGACGGCATTCTCGACACCGGACGGCTTATACCAATACCGGGTCCTCCCATTCGGTCTCCATGGAACCCCGCCCACGTTCCAGCGCCTGATGGACCGAGTCCTCCGACCCCACCAACAGTACGCAGCGGCCTATTTGGATGACATCATCATCCACAGCCCAAGGTTGGGAAGAGCACCTGACACGCCTCCAGGCGGTGCTGGACGTGCTCAGGCAGGCCGGGCTGACAGCCAATCCCAAGAAATGCAAGCTGGGGTTCGAGGAGTACCTGCGGTATTTGATCGGACGGGGGAACCTCAAGCCCCAGGAGAGGAAGGTCCAGGCGGTTCTGTGTAAATGTCATGATCCAAACCCCCCTGGTCTGCCACAATATTAAATGAATTCATGAATCACTGACCAGCTGGTTTCATTTCAGCATAATTTAACCCAGGAAAGCCATTTTTAAGCAACAGTATTATAGATGAGCTAAATATGCAGAGAGACTAGGTATATTTAAAAAGAGTTGATGTGTGAGATTCAATTATTTATTTGGTCCACCAAAAGGTTAGTAGGGTCCATTACGGCATAATATGCTCATACATTGTTAATGTATAGATGACAGCAACATATATGGAAAGTAACGTTACATCGTTGTCAGTCCACTGGTCATTTTAGCCTTCACTGGCATCCGTAGCCTATACTGTAGATGCATACAGTACATCACTGTACATAAACTAAACGCTTTACAAATTAACCCCCTTTCAAGATAGATTGAAGATTATGTCGCTAAAATGATTGTTCATCAACAGGAAAATTGAAAGAGTTAAGTGCATATTTCCTCAAAACAAGATAAAACCTATAGAAACAGTGAATAGTGACTTTTCAATACCAGTGTCCATATAATCACCTCTGTATTAATACAGCAGTCAGATCATCTATCGTTTACCCCAGAAATCAAACAGACGTTTCTAAACATTACAAAGAAAGCAAAGACAAACCAAAAACACATTTTATAGATCCTTCATCTCATTTCTATATTTTTTATATCTAATTACAATCATTGATTCTGGAGGGAATTGTGGAAACCAAAACAACAACATTCCTATCATTGATGCAGATATTATCAACATTATTTTATAAGTAAAATCCTCATACATTTTTTTCATAAGGCAGCAGTGACTTTCATTAGTAAACAGGACTGTAAACACTAACGAACGCATGGCTTTTCCTTAGTGCAAATGTGAGTTGGGCTGGCCGGTACTGTAGCAGTGAGTTGGGCTGGCCGGTACTGTAGCAGTGAGTTGGGCTGGCCGGTACTGTAGCAGTGTGTTGGGCTGGGGTACTGTAGCAGTGTGTTGGGCTGGGCAGTGGTGAAATCATTCTGGGTGGTGGAGACATACTGAGTAGCGATTACGTCAGGCTGGGTAATCATGAAATCATTCTGGGTAATCGTGACATTGTTTTGGGCAGTGGTGACATCATTCTGGCTAGTGATGACATCATTCTGGTGTAATCATGACTTCATGCTGGGCAGTGGTGGCATCATGCCGGCCAGTGATGACGTCAACGCTTGTCTCCCAGTCGGAGAAAGCGCTGTGATTTTTGCTTCACCATTCGATGCTGCCTCTGGGCCGACTGAGCCTGCTCTATGGCTTCCCCACAGTTTCTACAGAGGAGGAGGAGGAGGAGGAGGAGAGGCAGTTAGTTACTTTGGGTCGAACACAAGCACATACACACGTTTTTCTATACTTGTGAGGACCTTGCTATGGATACCGCACGCACTCGCGTATGTGCACACACACACACACAAGCGCACACGCGACACACACACACACACACCACCACAGTACACACACAGTACACACACACAGTACACACACACACAGTACACACACACACACACACACACACACACACACACACACACACAAAGGTGTATGATTGGGACCTGGGCAGTGGCAGGGTACTTGAGGTGCAGCACTCTCATTGGTTCCTGTCCATCTCTCTTTTGGATCTTCAGCTTGTTCAGTTCCTGCAGTCACACAAAGAGATTCAGGAAGGAACTTAAGGAAATAAGGAAGTAAGTAACTAAATAGGTAAGTGAGTTTAAACATTTAAATAGTTCTGACAGGACCGAAGGATGCCATTTTATTTTCTCAGGTAAAAATGTCTCAGTCATACCTTGCAGTAGATGTTCAGGTCCCCTCCCTCCACGTGTGGAGGCCTTGAGAAATGCTCAAACAGACACTCCCACTCTTTGTTGAAGTGTCCCACAAACTCTATCTCCTTCACACACATCACTCTCCTGTAGGAGAAGAAAAGATACCATGGGGCCTACGAGTTAGAACGTGATAAGGGCAAAATACATGACAACCCTCATATTAGAATAATTGTATTAAATTGACAGAAACGTTAAATTTTAAAAAATAAAGCAAAGGGGTGTTTAATGAAATATAGATACATTATATACAGTATATCTTTCTTCTCTCTATTCAGTACCAGTTTAAAGTTGGACACACCTATCTTCAAGGGTTTTCTTATTTGTCTATTTTCACATTGTCGAAAAATAGAAGAATCAAACTTGAAATAACACATATGGATCAGTGTAACCAGAAAAATGTTAACAAATCAAATATTTTATATTTGAGATTCTTCAAAGTAGCCCCTTTGGGCCCTTTATGACAGCTTTGCCCCACTCTCGGCTTCTCTCAACAGCTTCACCTGGAATGCTTTTCCACAGTCTTTGAAGGAGTTCCCACATATGCTGAGCCCCTTGTAGCTGCTTTTTCACTCTACGGTCCAACTCATCCCAATGGTTGAGTTGGGGATTTGGAGGCCAGGTCATCGAGCAGCACTCCTCACTCTCCTTCTGGTCAAATAGCCTTAACAGCTGGAGTTAGGGTTAAGTGCCTGCTCAAGGGCAACAAGCGACAGATTTTTCACCTAGTCGGCTCAGGGATTAGAACCAGCGACCTTTCGGTTACTGCACAACGCTCTTAACCACTAAGCTACCTGCCGCCCCGTGTTGGGCCATTGTCCTGTTGAAAAACAAATGATAGTCCCACTAAGCGCAAACCAGATGGGATGGCGTATCACATGGTAGCCATGCTGGTTAAGTGTGCCTTGAATTCAAAATAAATCACTGACAGTGTCACCAGCAAAGCACCCCCACACCATAACACCTCCTCCTCCATGCTTCACAGTGGGAACCACACATGCAGAGATCATCCGTTCACCTACTCTGCGTCTCACAAAGACACGGCGGTTGGAAACAAAAATCTCTAATTTGGACTCATCAGACCAAAAGTCAGATTTCCACCGGTCTAATGTCCATTGTTTTTCTTGGCCCAAGCAAGTCTCTTCTTCTTATTGGTGTCCTTTAGTAGTGGTTTCTTTGCAGCAATTCGACCATCAAGGCCTGATTCACAAAGTCTCCTCTGAACAGTTGATGTTGAGATGTGTCTGTTACTTGAACTCTGTGAAGCATTTATTTGGCCTGCAATTTCTGAGGCTGGTAACTCTAATGAACTTATCCTCTACAGCAGAGGTAACTCTGGGTCTTCCATTCCTGTGGCGGTCCACATGAGAGCCAGTTTCATCATAGAGCTTGATGGTTTTTGCGACTGCACTTGAAGAAACTTTCAAAGTTCTTGAAAGTTTCCGGATTGACTGACCTTCATGTCTTAAAGTAATGATGGACTGTCGTTTCTCTTTGCTTATTTGAGCTGTTCTTGCCATAATATGGACTTGGTCTTTTACCAAATAGGGCTATCTTCTTTATACCTGATTGGCTCAAATGCATTAAGAAGGAAAGAAATTCCACAAATTAACTTTTAACAAGGCACACATGTTAATTGAAATGCATTCCAGGTGACTACCTCATGAAGCTGGTTGAGAGAATGCCAAGAGTGTGCAAAGATGTCATCAAGGCAAACGGTGGCTACTTCGAAGATTCTCAAATATAAAATATATTTTGATTTGTTTTACACTTTTTTGGTTACTACATGATTCCATATGTGTTATTTCATAGTTTTGATGTCTTCACTATTATTCTACAATATAGAAAATAGTAAAAATAAAGAAAAACCCTGGAATGAGTAGGTGTCCAAACTTTTGACTGGTACTGTATATACACAGTGCATTCGGAAAGTATTCAGACCCCTTCCCTTTTTCCACATTTTTTTAATGTTACAGCCTTATTCCAAAATTGATTGAATTCATTTTTTCCCCTCATCAATCTACACACAATACAAAGCGGAAAACAGGTTTTTAGAAATTTTAGCAAATGTATTACAAATAAAAAGCAGATACCATATTTACATAAGTTTTCATAAGCATTTTTATTTAAATTAATCCATTTTAGAATAAGGCTGTAACGTAACAAAATGTGGAAAAAGTCAAGGGGTCTGAATACTTTCCGAAGGCACAATTTGTTACGGCCCTTTTCAGGTAAAGTGTATTTTCTCAAACCAATATCCCAATATAAAAAACGTCTACCCCGAGGCAGTAGTCATGTCGAACTCAAATCTTCCATACCGTACCTGTTGGTCACAATAATGTTGGTCTTCTTGTGTCCAGGGTACAAACAGTGTTCTCTGAAGATCTCTCCTTCCAGCTGCTTGATCTCTGACCTCTGATGGAGCAGTTTTCCCATGTGTGAAAACATACAATACAATGTCTTCATTTTTATTTCTAATTTAATAATAACATGATTATGTTGTAGCTAACTTCACTTTTTTAAGCAAACTTGACTGTAAACAAGTGGGAGTATATATGTTTATTACATGGTTGAAAGTGGCAACACACGAAATAGAACATACTGAAATGCATCGACCAACAGAAATATAGAATTACCTGTAACATGAACATACATTCATCTAGTTTAAGGCAGTCGGACTAACTAGGGAGTTATTGATGGTGGCTGTGGTGTATATAATGTTGGAACATAATTACAGAGGATATATCAAATACATATAATTTGGTCATGCTTCTTTTAACAATAACATGGTTTCTAAATCATTTAGGTTACAGTAACTCATATACAAACTAATGTAAGAGTATAGCATCAATATATAAACATTGGATAAGTATTATGAGTGCCTATACACAGATACAAAAGCAGTGATTTCCAATGTGATGCTATGAACCTTTTATTAAAAAAATATTGCTGGAGTACCGTTACTAGTCATAAAACAAATGACTACATTTCTTTAGTAAAATATCTTTTTTTAATATATATTTTTTTTTATAGGGTAGTTTATAAGGGCTAGATAAATCATCTGCATACATTATAGCAGGCTATATCGTTTCATTTCCTATTTCTGAAAATATGAAATAAAATGCAAAATATTTCATTCGGCAAAAGTCATACAAAACCTGGCTTGAAAACAAGACTCGGGTATTATATGGACACAGATTTCCTTTGGCATGCATAACAATTCAAGTCTTCAGCAAAAAGAAAACCGAATTAGAAATCATTACATCAGCATAGTATACACATTTACAAACCAGGCAAGGAGTTTGAACCTTGACACGGATATATAACTTGTTTCAACTATCAGACATTACAACTCATCATCACCGGCCTTTGATAGAACTAAGATAAATTGTCCATTAGTTACTAGCACTTGAACGACATCAGTTAGAGAAAACACAAGCCCGTAATCAACCTCAACCCCTTCTATTCCTCATCATGCTGCATGAAGGACAGAGAGAGAGAGAGAGAGTGAAAAAGACAGAAGGACGTTAGAAGTGGAAGAAAGACTGACGCTTCAGTGTGAAAGAGAGAAAGGCATGTTTTCATTTCTGAAAGACAAAAGATTCCACGTTCAGATTGACTGAGTCGTATATATATATATATACAGTGGGGAAAAAAAGTATTTAGTCAGCCACCAATTGTGCAAGTTCTCCCACTTAAAAAGATGAGAGAGGCCTGTCATTTTCATCATAGGTATACGTCAACTATGACAGACAAATTGAGGAAAAAAAATCCAGAAAATCACATTGTAGGATTGTTAATGAATTTATTTGCAAATTATGGTGGAAAATAAGTATTTGGTCACCTACAAACAAGCAAGATTTCTGGCTCTCACAGACCTGTAACTTCTTCTTTAAGAGGCTCCTCTGTCCTCCACTCGTTACCTGTATTAATGGCACCTGTTTGAACTTGTTATCAGTATAAAAGACACCTGTCCACAACCTCAAACAGTCACACTCCAAACTCCACTATGGCCAAGACCAAAGAGCTGTCAAAGGACACCAGAAACAAAATTGTAGACCTGCACCAGGCTGGGAAGACTGAATCTGCAATAGGTAAGCAGCTTGGTTTGAAGAAATCAACTGTGGGAGCAATTATTAGGAAATGGAAGACATACAAGACCACTGATAATCTCCCTCGATCTGGGGGCTCCACGCAAGATCTCACCCCGTGGGGTCAAAATGATCACAAGAACGGTGAGCAAAAATCCCAGAACCACACGGGGGGACCTAGTGAATGACCTGCAGAGAGCTGGGACCAAAGTAACAAAGCCTACCATCAGTAACACACTACGCCGCCAGGGACTCAAATCCTGCAGTGCCAGACGTGTCCCCCTGCTTAAGCCAGTACATGTCCAGGCCCGTCTGAAGTTTGCTAGAGTGCAGTTGGATGATCCAGAAGAGGATTGGGAGAATGTCATATGGTCAGATGAAACCAAAATAGAACTTTTTGGTAAAAACTCAACTCGTCGTGTTTGGAGGACAAAGAATACTGAGTTGCATCCAAAGAACACCATACCTACTGTGAAGCATGGGGGTGGAAACATCATGCTTTGGGGCTGTTTTTCTGCAAAGGGACCAGGACGACTGATCCGTGTAAAGGAAAGAATGAATGGGGCCATGCATCGTGAGATTTTGAGTGAAAACCTCCTTCCATCAGCAAGGGCATTGAAGATGAAACCTGGCTGGGGTCTTTCAGCATGACAATGATCCCAAACACAACCGCCCGGGCAACGAAGGAGTGGCTTCGTAAGAAGCATTTCAAGGTCCTGGAGTGGCCTAGCCAGTCTCCAGATCTCAACCCCATAGAAAATCTTTGGAGGGAGTTGAAAGTCCGTGTTGCCCAGCGACAGCCCCAAAACATCACTGCTCTAGAGGAGATCTGCATGGGAGGAATGGGCCAAAATACCAGCAAACAGTGTGTGAAAACCTTGTGAAGACTTACAGAAAACGTTTGACCTGTGTCATTGCCAACAAAGGGTATATAACAAAGTATTGAGAAACTTTTGTTATTGACCAAATACTTATTTTCCCACCATAATTTGCAAATAAATTCATTAAAAATCCTACAATGTGATTTTCTGGATTTTTCTTTCTCATTTTGTCTATCATAGTTGACGTGTACCTATGATGAAAATTACAAGCCTCTCTCATCTTTTTAAGTGGGAGAACTTGCACAATTGGTGGCTGACTAAATACTTTTTTCCCCCACTGTATATATATATATATATATATATATATATAAAATTTGGAATAGAAAGTTCAGAAATTGAAATAGGATAGCACTAGTTGTTATATAGCCCCTTTTCTCAAACCTGGACAATTCTACCTCCAGCCACGGGTGTCTGTGTGTTCATCTAAGGCGGGTTGCTAACCTGGAATAGGTCATAACCCTTGGCGTCCTCCTGGTCGTAAGGTCTGATGATTCCGTCCTCTCGGATCAGTCTGACCGGCCTCAGCTTGGTCACTTCCTCTGTCGACTCTGCCACCCTGCCAATCACAACGTCCCGTAAAGATCGCACAGCCAAATCAGAACGCACCGTCAGATCTCACAGCCAAATCAGAACGCACCGTCGTATCTCAAAGCCAATCACAACGCACCGTCAGAAGGGTTTCATTAATCAAGCAAGAACAAGACCTAGTTTGCTTTCGGACCCAAACTCATAATAAAACTGCAACGTAATGTCTTCCCAATGAGCCACCAGACACAGCAGCAGTGGGTTAACATGATCAATTATCAGAACTAGCAGAATCCTGCTTCTGAAAGAAATCGCAAACTTAAAAAAAAAAAAAGTTCAGCCCAAAGGGGAGGCGAACTGTGCATGAGTGTGTATGCGTGCACGTACGTACGCACGTACGTTTCAGTATCTCACCTTTCGTTACCTCTAGTGTGAAAGCATGGAACAACAATTTCATCAGGTTATCAGGAATTTTATGAGTGATCAATAATATGCTTTGTGAAGGATAATGAATGACATGTTGAATGGACGAAAATACTATGTGACGGGGGTGTGTTTTTGCATTTCAGAACCACTGGGGAATTAGGACTGTTTTGGCCCAACATTAGGTAACTGAGGTGAGGGGGAGGAAGGGGTTAATGAGAAAGCCAGAGGGGGAGGGGGGGGGGGGGTCAAAGTCACAGTAGAGACTGGACGGTTTACTTGGCTGCGTTAGACCAATCGTGGAGGTCCTCCACTCCGAGAGCTGTTGGCGGAGCTATTTCAGCCCCATATGAACATGTAAGCTAACCAGCCACATGCCAGCACATTTCCCCAAACGCAATTCCAGTCCACAATGCATTACATCAGTCTATTACCAACATGAAGCCCCCAGGTCAACACAGCAGGGATCCTGACAGTGGTGGATTTTATATCGTCAATATGTTTTGGTTTTTTTTGCAGCAAAAAAACTTTGCCAAACTGCCAATCTCTGCATGGCGGTGTCGTGCGCTCGTGCAGTCGGCCAATCCCGGAGGAGAGAACAGGTGGAGGAGGGGCTTGAGTGTGACTTCTATTAGCTATCTGACAAGGAAGAGTCTGTGTGTGTGTGTGTGTGTGTTTGTCTAACTGCAGTTAGAATCCAATGTGACGTCAAAGTTACTGAGATACAGAATGACCTGCTGAGAAGAGCTGCTCTAATCTTTAGCTTTACAGTACCAATAGTCTCCTCTGTCCCGGTCTGTTCTGTCCTCAGGGTTTAGTCTGTTGGACCCCACGATGCTGCAGTATGGAGCAGGAGGAGGACTCAGGTCAGTAGCAGCGTTAACGATGATGGGGGGGGGGGGGTTAAATGTTGAGCTGTTAACCAATCATTTCCTTTGGTTTGATCTGTAACAGCATGATACCTACTTCAACGCCATGCAGTCACTTACCTCTCTGACAGACAATCTGATTTATGAGAAAGACAACTAACCCTCCATGCCAGCCGAACCCCTCCCCAGTCCCAAACCCCTCCCCTATGACCCCTATTGCGTAGGTCACGTGAACAGGAAGTGTTCACTGTGGCCGCCCAGTCATTACCAAAGCTTTCCCACATCTCACCAAATACTCACTCAACACAAAGACAAAAACAACTTCTCCAAGGCATTAACTTATGAGAAAACAAATTGAAAACAGAACAGTTAACAAAATTAGTCAGATCACAATAATTATAATGAACAGAACATAAAGCACCAAACATGGTTATGAGTGACAGACAAATAATGTTACGCAATACCACATTAAACAAAACATTCCAAATAAAATCACAATAACCTCTGTAGTGTCCTGTCTCCACTAACCTCTGTAGTGTCCTTCCTGTCTCCACTAACCTCTGTAGTGTCCTGTCTCCACTAACCTCTGTAGTGGCCTTCCTGTCTCCACTAACCTCTGTAGTGTCCTGTCTCCACTAACCTCTGTAGTGTCCTGTCTCCACTAACCTCTTATGCCCTGTCTCCATACTTGTTGCCCCTTTTTTGCCCTTTTCTACCAACCTTTGTATTCCATGGAAGGTGCTGGAGGCCATGTCTACGATGCCCCCCCGTGGCCGGCCACCACCCCCCTAACCCTTCCCATGCCCTTTAAGAAAAAGCCGCTCCTCCTTCTTTTGGGCCCCCCGGGGGGGGGGGGGGGGGGGGGGGGGGGGGAATCCCCCAAAAAAAAAAACCCCTTGGGGGGGCGGGGGGGGGGGCCCCCCCCCCCCCCCCAAAAAAAAAAGGGGGCCCCCCCCCCCCCCCCCCCCCCCCTCCCCCTCTCTTCAAAGGGTTTTTTCCCCCTTCTTTTCTCCCCCCTTTCTCTTCGTCCTATTTTTTCCCCCCCCTTTTTTTTCTCTCCTTCCCCTCCTTTTCCCCCCCCCCAGGGGGGTTTGGTTTTTAAAAAGGTTAACCTCAAAACCAAATCCTGGAATACAGTAATGTCATATTCAACATACACTGAGTGTACAAAACATTAAGAACACTTTGCTAATATTGACTTACACAGTGTGTTGTGGTTACAGGTTCACTTGGCACATCTAAAGCCTTTTCTTCTGGGGTGTTGCTATAGGCCACCAAGTGCTAACAGTCAGTATCTAAATAATATGTGTGAAATGCTTGATAGTTTATGTGATGTAAACAGAGAGGTCTACTTTCTTGGAGACCTGAATATTGACTGGTTTTCATCTAGCTGTCCGGCTCAAGAGGAAGCTTCTCACTGTAACCAGTGCCTGTAATCTGGTTCAGGTTATTAATCAACCTACCAGGGTGTTTACAAACACTACAGGAACAAGATCATCCACATGTATTGATCACATTTTTACTAATACTGTAGAACTTTGTTCTGAAGCTGTATCCGTACCCATTGGATGCAGTGATCACAATATAGTGACTATATCCAGGAAAGCCAAAGTTCCAAATGCTGGGCCTAAAATAGTGTATAAGAGATCATACAAAGTATTTTGCTGTGACTCTTATGTGGATGTAAAACTTTATTTGTTGGTCTGATGTGATTAATAAGGAGCATCCAGACGCTGCACTTTATGAAATTATGAAATTGCTTCTTCCAATTATTGATAAACATGCCCCTGTTCTGAAACTGACTGTTAGAACTGTTAAGGCTCCGTGGATTGATGAGGAATTGAAAAACTGTCTGGTTGAAAGAGACGGGGCAAAAGGAGTGGCTAATATGTCTGGCTGCACATCTGACTGGTTGACTTACTGCAAAGTGAGAAATGATGTGACTAAACTCAACAAAAAGAAGAAGAAACTGTATTATGAAGCCAAGATCAATGATATAAAGAATGATGGAAAAAAAACGTTGGAGTACTTTAAATGAAATGATGGGCAGAAAGACTCCATCTTTCACCGAATCAGAAGGCTTATTCATCACAAAACCATTTGATGTTGCCAATTATTTGAATGATTACTTAATTGGCAAAGTGGGCAAACTTAGGCAGGAAATGCCAACAACGAACAGTGAGCCACCGTAATCATGCATAAAAAAATTATGACAAATCTTTGTAAAGTTTGTGTGGGAGAGGTGGAACATTATTGTTATTGATCAATAATGACAAAACCTCCTGGCATTGACAACTTAGATGGAAAGCTACTGAGGATGGTAGCTGACTCTATAGCCACTCCTATCGGTCATATCTTTAATCTGAGCCTAGAGGAAAGTCTTTGTCCTCAGGCCTGGAGGGAAGCCAAAGTCATTCCGCTACCCAAGCGTGGTAAAGCAGCCTTTTTATTGGTTCTAACAGCAGACCTATCAGCTTGCTGCCAGCTCTTAGCAAACTGTTGGAAAAAATTGTGTTTGACCAAATGCTACTTCTCTATAAACAAATTAACAACAGACTTTCAGCATGCTTATAGAGAAGGCCACTCAACATGTACTGCACTAACACAAACGACTGATGATTGGTTGAAAGAAATTGATAATAAGAAGATTGTGGGAGCTGTACTGTTAGATTTCAGTGCAGCCTTTGATATTATTGACCATAACCTGTTGTTGAGAAAACGTATGTGTTATGGCTTTTCAACCTCTGTCATATCGTGGATTCAGAGCTATCTATCTAATACAACTCAGAGTTTTTTTTTTTATGGAAGCTTCTCTAATCTCAAACATGTAAAGCGCAGCTCTCTAGGCCCTCTACTCGTTTCTATGTTTACCAATGACCTGCCACTGGCATTAAACAAAGCATGTGTGTCCATGTATGCTGATGACTCAACCATATACGCATCAGCAACCACAGCTAGTGAAGTCACTGAAATCCTTAACAAAGAGTTGGAGTCTGTTTTGGAATGGGTGGCCACTAATAAACTGGTCCTGAACATCTCTAAAACTAAGAGCATTGTATTTGGTACAAATCATTCCCTGAATTCTAGACCTCAGCTGAATCTGGTGCCTGTGGTCCTCTGTAGCTCAGCTGGTAGAGCACGGCGCTTGTAACGCCAAGGTTGTGGGTTCGATCCCCGGGACCACCCATACACAAAAATGTATGCACGCATGACTGTAAGTCGCTTTGGATAAAAGCGTCTGCTAAATGGCATATTATTTATTATTATTTATTATATCTGGTGATGAATGGTGTGGCTGTTGAACAAGTTGAAGAGAGTAAATTACTTGGCGTTACCTTAGATTGTAAACTGTCATGGTCAAAACATATAGATTCTATGGTTGTAAAGATGGGAAGAGGTATGTCCATAATAAATGATGCTCTGCTTTTTTGACACCCCACTCCAAAAAGCAAGTCCTGCAGGCTCTAGTTTTGTCTAATCTTGATTATTGTCCAATCGTGTGATCCAGTGCTGCAAAGAAAGACCTAGTTAAGCTGCAGCTGGCCCAGAACAGAGCGGCACGTCTTGCTCTTCATTGTAATCAGACGGCTAATATTAATACTATGCATGCCGGTCTCTCTTGGCTGAGAGTTGAGGAAAGACTGACCGTGTCACCTCTTGTTTTTATAAGAAACATTAATGTGTTGGAAATTCCTAATTGTTTGGATAGTCAACTTCCACACAGCACTGACACACACACTTACCCCACCTGACATGTCACCAGGGGTATTTTCACAGTCCCCAGGTCCAGAACAAATTCAAGGAAACGTACAGTATTACACAGAGCCATGAGTGCATGGAACTCCCTTCCATCTTATATAGCGTAAGTGAACTGCAAACCTGGTTTCAGAAAACAAATAAAGCAAGACCTTAGGCCACAACGCGTCTCCCCCATGTGACCTACTTGTTGTGTGTATGTACTGACATGTACAGTGAGGGAAAAAAGTATTTGATCCCCTGCTGATTTTGTACGTTTGCCCACTGACAAAGAAATGATCAGTCTATAATTTTAATGGTAGGCTTATTTGAACAGTGAGAGACAGAATAACAACAAAATCCAGAAAAACGCATGTCAAAAATGTTATAAATTGATTTGCATTTTAATGAGGGAAATAAGTATTTGACCCCCTCTCAATCAGAAAGATTTCTGGCTCCCAGGTGTCTTTTATACAGGTAACGAGCTGAGATTAGGGGCACACTCTTAAAGGGAGTGCTCCTAATCTCAGTTTGTTACCTGTATAAAAGACACCTGTCCAGAGAAGCAATCAATCAATCAGATTCCAAACTCTCCACCATGGCCAAGACCAAAGAGCTCTCCAAGGATGTCAGGGACAAGATTGTAGACCTACACAAGGCTGGAATGGGCTACAAGACCATCGCCAAGCAGCTTGGTGAGAAGGTGACAACAGTTGGTGTGATTATTCGCAAATGGAAGAAACACAAAGAACTGTCAATCTCCCTCGGCCTGGGGCTCCATGCAAGATCTCACTTCGTGGAGTTGCAATGATCATGAGAACGGTGAGGAATCAGCCCAGAACTACACGGGAGGATCTTGTCAATGATCTCAAGGCAGCTGGGACCATAGTCACCAAGAAAACAATTGGTAACACACTACGCCGTGAAGGACTGAAATCCTGCAGCGCCCGCAAGGTCCCCCTGCTCAAGAAAGCACATATACAGGGCCGTCTGAAGTTTGCCAATGAACATCTGAATGATTCAGAGGAGAACTGGGTGAAAGTGTTGTGGTCAGATGAGACCAAAATCGAGCTCTTTGGCATCAACTCAACTCGCCGTGTTTGGAGGAGGAGGAATGCTGCCTATGACCCCAAGAACACCATCCCCACCGTCAAACATGGAGGTGGAAACATTATGCTTTGGGGGGGGGGGGGGGGGGGGGGGGGGGGGGGGGTTTCTGCTAAGGGGACAGGACAACTTCACCGCATCAAAGGGACGATGGACGGAGCCATGTACCGTCAAATCTTGGGTGAGAACCTCCTTCCCTCAGCCAGGGTATTGAAAATGGGTCGTGGATGGGTATTCCAGCATGACAATGACCCATAACACACGGCCAAGGCAACAAAGGAGTGGCTCAAGAAGAAGCACATTAAGGTCCTGGAGTGGCCTAGCCAGTCTCCAGACCTTAATCCCATAGAAAATCTGTGGAGGGAGCTGAAGGTTCGAGTTGCCAAACGTCAGGCTCGAAACCTTAATGACTTGGAGAAGATCTGCAAAGAGGAGTGGGACAAAATCCCTCCTGAGATGTGTGCAAACCTGGTGGCCAACTACAAGAAACGTCTGACCTCTGTGATTGCCAACAAGGGTTTTGCCACCAAGTACTAAGTCATGTTTTGCAGAGGGGTCAAATACTTATTTCCCTCATTAAAATGCAAATCAATTTATACATTTTTTGACATGCATTTTTCTGGATTTTTGTTGTTGTTAGTCTGTCTCTCACTGTTCAAATAAACCTACCATTAAAATTATAGACTGATCATGTCTTTGTCAGTGGGCAAACGTACAAAATCAGCAGGGGATCAAATACTTTTTTCCCTCACTGATAGATGCACACACACACTACATGTTAATGTTTTTAGATGTATGTAAATTGTAAGTCTTTTGTCTGTGATTTATTTTTGGTTATGTGTCGGACCCCAGTAAGACTAGCTGTTGCCATTGGCGTTGGCTAATGGGGTTCCTAATGAATCAAATCACATCTACAAGGTGTGGAAAGCGTTCCACAGGGATGCTTGGCCCATGTTGACTCCAATGCTTCCCACAGTTATGTCAAGTTGGCTGGATGTCCTTTGGGTGGTGGACCATTCTTGATACACACAGGAAACTGTTGAGCGTCAAAAACCCAGCAGCGTTGGAGTTCTTGACCTACTACCATACCCCGTTTTAAAGGCGCTTAAATATTTTGTCTTGCCCGTTCACCCTCTGAATGGCACACGTACACAATCCATGTCTCAAGGCTTAAAAAATATTCTTTAACCTGTCTCCTCCCCTTCATCTACACTGATTTGAAGTGGATTTAACAGGTGACATCAATAAGGGATCATAGCTTTCACATGGATTCACCTGGTCAGTCTATGTCATGGAAAGAGCAGGTGTTCCTAATGTTTTGTACACTCAGTGTACATCCTATATATTCTACCAAATCCATGAAGGGATGTGAGATCTGATGGAGATCATCTTTGAAGGGTTGAGACAAACTTCTGTTTCCCACAAAGTGGACAATAAACTACAGATTTTATTCTAGCTATAAAATTGTTCTAGAATTACATTTATGGAATGTAAATGTAAATATCTATTGAACATTGATGAGAATCATGATTTCTTCCCCCCCCCATGTTTGTGAAAGTGAACGGAAGAAGAGTTCAGCCACAGGTCAGAGCGTTGTGAATAAACATACCTTCTACAGGTTTGGTCACGATGCCCGTTACCCCACCAACGACCCCCTACAGAAGAGAGAGAGAGATAGCGATAAGAATGAGAGATAAGAAAAAAAAAAAAAAGCGAAAGGACCGTCAGGTCTCCATGGTATCCAACACAAAGGTCTAATTCAAGACTAACAGGACAGAACAACCTCTTAACCAAAGAAAACCATCCCGTTTGGGAGGAAAATTACATTTCACATTATTGTCCTGAATGAAGAGGTTTCATCTGATGTTGTGTTCTGTCCTGAAAAGCTTATCATGACTCCGTCCCAAATGACACACTGTTCCCTACATAGAGACCACTACTTTAGGTTGCCATTTGGGACAGACCCTGGTTTTAGCCTCATCACGACTCTAAAGGGGAGACCAGGACAGAATAGACAACTGAAGATGATTCCTTTTAGGTCCTGTAATCAACGAGGGTGCGAAGACCATGAGCAGTTCCACTGTAATGTTTGTTGTAATGGTAGAATTACATGAGTAGTTACCCTGTAATGTTCTGGTCTGTAATGGTAGATTTACCTGAGGAGTTCCCCCTGTAATGTTCTGGTCTGTAATGGTAGAATTACATGAGTAGTTCCCCTGTTAATGTTCTGGTCGGAATGGTAGAATTACATGAGCAGTTCCCATGTAATGTTCGGTCTGTAATGGTTAGAATTTACATGAGTAGTTCCCCCTGTAAGGTTTGGTCTGTTAATGGTGAAATTACATGAGTAGTTCCCCTGTAATGTTCTGGTCTGTAATGGTAGAATTACATGAGTAGTTTCCCTGTAATGTTCTGGTCTGTAATGGTAGAATTACATGAGTAGTTCCCCCTGTAATGTTCTGGTCTGTAATGGTAGAATTACATGAGTAGTTCCCCTGTAATGTTCTGGTCTGTAATGGTAGAATTACATGAGTAGTTCCCCTGTAATGTTCTGGTCTGTAATGGTAGAATTACATGAGTAGTTTCCCCTGTAATGTTCTGGTCTGTAATGGTAGAATTACATGAGTAGTTTCCCCTGTAATGTTCTGTCTGTAATGGTAGAATTACATGAGTAGTTCCCCTGTAATGTTCTGGTCTGTAATGGTAAGAATTACATGAGTAGTTTCCCCCTGTAATGTTCTGGTCTGTAATGGTAGAATTACATGATGCAGTTTCCCCCTGTAATGTTCTGGTCTGTAATGGTAGAATTACATGAGTAGTTCCCCTGTAATGTTCTGGTCTGTAATGGTAGAATTACATGAGCAGTTCCCCTGTAATGTTCTGGTCTGTAATGGTAGAATTACATGAGTAGTTCCCCTGTAATGTTCTGGTCTGTAATGGTAGAATTACATGAGTAGTTCCCCCTGTAATGTTTCTGGTCTGTAATGGTAGAATTACATGACAGTTTCCCCCTGTAATGTTCTGGTCTGTAATGGTAGAATTACATGAGTCAGTTTCCCCTGTAATGTTCTGGTCTGTAATGGTAGAATTACATGAGTAGTTCCCCCTGTAATGTTCTGGTCTGTAATGGTAGAATTACATGAGTAGTTCCCCCTGTAATGTTCTGGTCTGTAATGGTAGAATTACATGATAGTTCCCCCTGTAATGTTCTGGTCTGTAATGGTAGAATTACATGAGTAGTTCCCCCTGTAATGTTCTGGTCTGTAATGGTAGAATTACATGAGTAGTTTCCCCCTGTAATGTTTCTGGTCTGTAATGGTAAGATTAACATGAGCAGTTTTCCCCTGTAAGTTCTTGTCTGTAATGGTAGATTACATGAGTAGTTCCCCCCTGTATGTTCTGGTCTGTAATGGTAGAAATTACATGAGCAGTTCCCCTGTAATGTTTCTGGTCTGGTAATGGTAGATTCATTATTAGTATCCCCCTGTAATGTCGGTCTGTAATGGTAGAATTAACCTGAGTAGATTCCCCCTGTAATGTGCTTGTCTGTAATGGTAGAATTACATACGCAGTTCCCCCTGTAATGTTCGGTCTGTAATGGTAGAATTTCCATGAGCAGTTTCCCCTGTAATTCTGGTCTGTAATGGTAAGAATTACTGAGTAGTTTTTTCCCCCTGTAATGTTCTTGTCTGTAATGGTCGAATTCCATGAGCAGTTCCCCTGTAATGTTCTGGGCTGTAATGGTCAGAATTACATGAGTAGTTCCCCCTGTAATGTTCTGGTCTGTAATGGTAGAATTACATGAGCAGTTCCCTGTAATGTTCTGGTCTGTAATGGTATAATTACATGAGTAGTTCCCCTGTAATGTTCTGGTCTGTAATGGTAGAATTACATGAGTAGTTCCCCTGTAATGTTCTGGTCTGTAATGGTAGAATTACATGAGTAGTTCCCCTGTAATGTTCTGGTCTGTAATGGTAGAATTACATGAGTAGTTCCCCTGTAATGTTCTGTCTGTAATGGTAGAATTACATGAGCAGTTCCCCTGTAATGTTCTGGTCTGTAATGGTAGAATTACATGAGTAGTTCCCCCTGTAATGTTCTGGTCTGTAATGGTAGAATTACATGAGTAGTTCCCCCTGTAATGTTCTGGTCTGTAATGGTAGAATTACATGAGTAGTTCCCCTGTAATGTTCTGGTCTGTAATGGTAGAATTACATGAGTAGTTCCCCTGTAATGTTCTGGTCTGTAATGGTAGAATTACATGAGCAGTTCCCCTGTAATGTTCTGGTCTGTAATGGTAAATCTACTGATTGAAAGTCCACTCCTGCTCATGATTCTACAGTAAAATGCACATCATGCAGTACAATTGCCTTTTGTCCTATAATGTCAAGGTCGCGCTTGTAGGCAACCACATGTCTGCGTCACAAATCGCACCCTAGTTCCTATATAGCCCTACGTGTCAAAAGTAGTGCACTACATAGGGAATAGGGTGCCATTTTGGGATGCAGGCCATGTCATGTATCGTTGTTGAATCATTTCGTGTAGTTTTAATATTCAACACGGGGCTTAGACGTCCGTGACCTCTGACTCGTCCGTGACCTCTGACTCGTCCGTGAAGGACAATATTGGGACATGTGCTTTCGACCCCACAGCTGACGGTGTGATTTCCACATGGGCTACATACACACAACATGTGTTCACTGCAGGGTTGTGGTCAAGTCCATTTTCAATTCAGTCAATTTAGGAAGTCAACTGAAATCCCAATTCCAATTTTCCTCATATACTTTCTATGAGGAAAATGTGAATTACTTTTACCTGAATTGAGTGAATTGAAATGGAAATCCCCCCCCAACCCTGGTTTCACTGTAAGTGTCTCTGGATAAAGTGTATCTTTATTAAATGATCATAGTACTACAGTGGTACCTTGAAGAATCCCATGCCTCCCTTGGCCAGACTCTCTCCAAAGTCTTTGGGAGGTCTGTTCATTTCCTCTCGTCTTTTTTGCTGGTACTCTTTATCCATGGTGATGGCAGCCAGTCCTTTACCCACTGACCCCGTGATACGAGACACCATGCCTGCAGCGCCACCTAGTGGGGAGGAGAGAGAAGACAGGTATACAGAAAGAAAAAAAAAACGTTAGACATGCACACATTGTATACACACACAAGCACGTGTACACAGGCGCACTCACTCATTCACTCATTCACTCATTCACACACAGCCTTACCGACAGTGTGACCCAGTAGACTGCGTACTCCGATCACGAAGCCCTCAGCGAACTCCTCAGGACCCTGAACCGCTCCCTATGGCGACAACAACAACAACCAAAATAATGTCAGCGCTGGAGTCACTTCAGCCGTACTGCTTCTGAACGGGGCCTCTACAGGGCCTGGCCCGTCCCGGACATCCAAAACGTCACCACGTGGTCCTATGAGAATAGCTGGAGGTTTTTGGTGTGTGTGTCACCTGGAAGGGCTCGTAGAAGAAGGCCTCCACTCCTTCAGACAGGCCTCTGATCAGGCCGAATGGGTTCCCCAAGACATCCAGACCCAGCACCAACACATACATCTGTTTCAGGAACTACAGAGGGAGAGAGAGAGAGAGCGAGAGAGAGGAAGCCAGTGGAGTGGGCATTCTTTACAATGGGAAATACGTTGCATAAAGCAGCTGTTAAAGCCTTGTGTTCTCCTCCATTATTCTAAATGCAGCGTATCCAAATAAAACAGTAAAAAAGAGAGGCTAAAGTATATTATCTATCTTAAGGTTTGTGAAGGAATCGTGTGAACTAACCTGTTCACTGTAATGTCGGACCACAGTCCACATCAGCTTCTCTCTCCTATAGAACTGGTAGCTCATCTCAAAGTAGGCAAGCCTGGAAGGAGACAGAGAAGGGGAGAGAGAGTTACTAACCAAAGACGTGATCGTCACTAGCCTGGTCCCAGATCTGTTTGTGCTGTCGATCTACGGTCTCTGTCCCAGTCTGATCCACTCACTTGAAGATGAGGTCGTCTACGTCGGTGAGTGTAGCTCCAAGACTCTTCAACAGAAGATTGACTGACTGGATGGCCACCATCTCCTGCTGATCATCACCGCTGGAGCCCAGAGACAGACTCAGGTGTAGCTACAACAGAGGAATAGCATAGACCAGGTTTACTCCACTACTGATGGAGAAGGACCAGTACTCCACTACTGATGGAGAAGGACCAGTACTCCACTACTGTTAGAGAAGGACCAGTACTCCACTACTGTTAGAGAAGGACCAGTACTCCACTACTGTTAGAGAAGGACCAGTACTCCACTACTGTTAGAGAAGGACCAGTACTCCACTACTGTTAGAGAAGGACCAGTACTCCACTACTGTTAGAGAAGGACCAGTACTCCACTACTGTCAGAGAAAGACCAGTACTCCACTACTGATAGACAAGTTCCTTTACACTTGCCGCCTCCATTGTTTGCGGTAATGCTGCAATCAGTTGGTCATAATTTTGGATAGAGCAGACATTTCCATATATTTTTGTTAGCTGCATATGTGGCATTCTTACTAATCTGCTCCCGTTTGGATTGAAGTATAATTTTTGTATGACTGAAGCCTTTAGTGAAGAGGTCTAATCCAGTGCTTTAATGTTTATTCATCTCTGCCCTCCGAATTCAAATTCCTTATAAAAAAATATGCCCGTTTAATTTAGTCTGGCATGCAGTTCCAAATAAAGTGGAATATTTTTTTGGTCATATAATAAATAAATAAAAAACACAAGTGGTTAGGTGGAGGCGGGGCCATAATAAAGTGGTTAGGTGGAGGCGGGGCCATAATAAAGTGGTTAGGTGGAAGGCCAAGGGCCAATAATACAGTGGGGTTAGGGTGGAGGCTGGGGCCATAATAAAACGTGGGTGAGGTGAGAGGCAGGGCGCCATAAGAACGTGGTATAGGTGGAGGCGGGGCCATAATAAAGTGGTTAGGTGGAGGCGGGGCCATAATAAAGTGGTTAGGTGGAGGCAGGGCCATAATAAAGTGGTTAGGTGGAGGCGGGGCCATAATAAAGGGGTTAGGTGGAGGCAGTGGCCATAATAAGTGGTTAGGTGTAGGCAGGGGCCCATAATAAAGGGTTAGTGGAGGCAGGGCCATAATAAAGTGGTTAGGTGGAGGCAGGGCCATAATAAGTGGTTAGGTGGAGGCGGGGCCATAATAAAGTGGTTAGGTGGAGGCAGGGCCATAATAAAGTGGTTAGGTGGAGGCGGGGCCATAATAAAGTGGTTAGGTGGAGGCAGGGCCATAATAAAGTGGTTAGGTGGAGGCAGGGCCAAAAACGTGGTTAGGTGGAGGCAGGGCCATAATAAAGTGGTTAGGTGGAGGCAGGGTCCATAATAAAGTGGTTAGGTGGAGGCAGGGGCCATAATAAAGTGGTTAGGTGGAGGCAGGGCCATAATAAAGTGGTTAGGTGGAGGCAGGGCCATAATAAAGTGGTTAGGTGGAGGCAGGGCCATAATAAAGTGGTTAGGTGGAGGCAGGGCCATAATAAAGTGGTTAGGTGGAGGCAGGGCCATAATAAGTGGTTAGGTTGGAGGCAGGGCCCATAATAAAGTGGTTAGGTGGAGGCAGGGCCATAATAAAGTGGTTAGGTGGAGGCAGGGCCATAATAAAGTGGTTAGGTGGAGGCAGGGCCATAATAAAGTGGTTAGGTGGAGGCAGGGCCATAATAAAGTGGTTAGGTGGAGGCAGGGCCATAATAAAGTGGTTAG
Source organism: Coregonus sp. 'balchen' (assembly GCA_902810595.1). Classification (NCBI taxonomy): domain Eukaryota; kingdom Metazoa; phylum Chordata; class Actinopteri; order Salmoniformes; family Salmonidae; genus Coregonus; species Coregonus sp. 'balchen'. The sequence goes on from LR778284.1 coordinate 4,781,194, forward strand.
GTGGAGGCAAGGGCCATAATAAGTGGTGTAGGGTGGAGCGGGGCCATAATAAAGTGGTTA